>SMDT01002985.1:0-321646 GCA_005392925.1 Aquilaria sinensis | reverse complement strand
ATTAATAACGCCATAAAAAACAAGACAAAATATCAAGACTAAAAAGAACAATAAAATCGGCCCCAAACCATAGTCATCAGTCAACAACTCATATACTAAACAATTGCTCTATACTTGATCAACCATCATCAATACAGAAAAACAAAAAAGAAATTTGTACAATTTCTTGTTATTATTTTCCATTGGCCTAAACTTGGGCATGTTTACTTTGTGCGACAATGCTGGTGCCTTATTTTACCAAAAAGGTTGTAAAAGTTACTTTCTCATGGATGCCTTTGTTATTAAACTGTTATCCCTCTGAGTACTTTGACTAAAACCCATTTTGTTCATTACAATACAAGTTAATGGCATGTTTTACATGAGAAATTAGTTAATGACTTAAACCCGTTTATTTGAAATTAGCACTAGTTCACTCTTCTTTCAGGTGCTCAGTTGAAAATTGACTAGGTTAGTTGTTGCATTTTGTTACTTACAGTGACTGATATTGACTCCTTAATCTCAATTTGAAAATCCAATACATAAACTCAAACAGGGAGCACTGCAAATCCTCTGCACCGAATCCAACAACAACCCACAATTAATAACGCCATAAAAAAGACAAAATAGCAAGACTAAAAGGAACAATAAAATCGGCCCCAAACCATAGACACTAGTAAACAACTCATATATTAAACAATGGCTCTGTACTTCACCAAACATCATCAATACACAAAAACAAACAATAAATTTGTACAATTTCTTATTATTATTTTCTATTATTTTCCATTTGACCACGATTCCATTAACACAACAACCTAAAACACAAATCAATTTCCCATCAACCTTTTTCTCCTCACTATTCAATGGCTTCACTTTCTTCCGGAATCTCTGTCTTTTACACGCTCTGTACCACTTTCCTCAGTCTCAAATCAAACAAAGCATTGTCCACTCATGTTTTTGCCTGATTCTCTCTTTTGCTGTATCTCATTTTAGCGCAAATCAAGTTATTCTCATGCCACAGCTCCTGCCTCTCTGACAGACTTGAGCAACGTTTGCTTGCAAGCACACATGTGACGAGCACATGATGCATAAAGGGGTAAAGTGTCCCACTTTTGATAGTTTAATGGGTGAGTTGGTCTAAGTCATAGTCTAGGGGGTTAAGTGTCCGGGTGAAACAAGTTTAGGGGCAAAAAATGTCTTTAGGCCAATATGCATAATCTCCCGGTTGATGTTGAAAGATATGAGCATCAGTCCTTCACCTTCACCCAGAGACACCGAGTCTTCCACTACCATGTCTCCCTCAATGAAAGGTATGGTTTCAATGACTCCCCTGTTAAACCTGTTGGGATTCATCCCCAGTTCCCTTTTGCTCACCTCTTCTCCATCCCCGATGTCTTCACCTTCCCGCCTTTAGCTCTCTGCTTTTTCTGGTACCTATGCTCTGTCCATACCATAGGTATTATTTTTAATATCTCCGAACTTCACCAACTCCTCACCTTCTCTTCCAACTTCCACTCAGACTTCTCTTCTGAGCTCTCCACCTTTCTCTCCTGGTTCGATCCCATCTGCACATGGATTGACCATCTCCATTCCGCCTATAAAGCTCTTAACCCTGCTATCCCAGACCGCCGAATAGGCTACCAGTTAAATAATATCTCCCCGACTAATTCCTGTATGAATTATGGAGTTAGTCATGTTATATATTTCTTCCATAGGCCTATTACCTTCTCTAAATCTCCCTCTGGCCTTAAATTCACTCCTTCCCCTGTTTATTACCATTATAAGAACTTAGACTTTAACCTAGCTCAAGTCCCCTGGCAACGCCATGCTGAATACCGTGCCTTCATGCGAACTGCTTATCGATACAACCATACGGTGTTCTCTATGGAACTATGGCCTCATGATTCTCCAGAATGGCCATCCTACCCGATGGACTACCAAGAAATGATCCATGAAGCCCTCCAGTCTTATGATGATCTTCAACGGCTCCGCCGAAATCAGGAACGACGTGAACAAGCTATTGCATCCCACAAGGCTATTCACCAGATCACCTGCCCGGCTCCAACTCCTTCTTCTCCCCTGAAGATTGAAGAAGATCTTCCACTAACTCAACCGTCTGAACACCTGATCATGCCTGACTGCAATTGTGGATACCTCTACATCCACTGGAAGCGTCTCAATGGTCCTGACCCGATTGATCCAGACGTACATGGTCCAAGCTACAGTGACCCGTATTTTTGGCGCGAAAGACAAACCCAGAGTGATTCTGATGATTCAAATCATAACTTCTGTGATCCATACACCTGGGCTCAGTCAATTCCTCGCCAAGATTCGCCTGCCTACTCATAATGGTGCCTTATCCTACTTTAAGATAATGCTATCCAGCTGTACTCTTTTAATGCATATAATAGTAGTCTGCCGGTTCAGTGGCCTGTCACTTCCGGTCTAGTATGATTAGTTTTGACGTAAGCCCTTACGTCATTTTATTTGGATGTATTCCCCTACCTCTGCCTATATAAGGCAGCCTTATTTCCCCTGTAAGATATTCTGGAGCGAATACAGAACTCCTTTCCTAAACTCTCTCTATGTTCCTCTCTCACTAAAAACTCTGGCTAAGGGGTGACGCAGAAGTTCTTAGTCTCTCAACCCTCCGATATTCTGAGTTGCCACTTCGGTGGATCCTCTCAGGTCCAGATCATCTTCAAGCTTATGATAATTAAGCTTGAAGGCAAATGATGACTTAGGAGTTGCCACTCTGTGGATCCTCTCTTCAAGTCGTCCTCTGCCTTCAATCATAATTGTTGTAATCTACCGGCCTCGATTCCCGGTGATACGTCCGGATAGTCCAGCAATGTTTTTCTCACATGTTTTACAAAGGTTTTCAAATGATCTTCAGAAAAGATTTGTTTGTGTGGGAAAGTCCTGGAGAATGCCTCCTGGAACTCTGGTGCTCGGGGTAAACGAAGAAGTAGGGGTTAAGGTAGGAGTAGATGTTCCTGACATAATAGATTACACATTTGACCCCAACCTAAAAAGCTACCAGAAAAGTGGGGATAAAGAGGGAAGAAAAGAAAAATAAAAGGAGAGAGAAGAGGGAAAAAAAAAAGAGAGAGAGAGAGAGAGAAATGGGCGGAAAAAACAAATATAAAAGGGCCAGGTGAGAGAGGAAGAAAGGGAAGAGAGAGAGAGAGAGAGAGAGAGAGAAGCGCTAGGTGAGCCTGAGAGAGAAAGAGAAGGAGAGAGAGAGAGTGAGTGTGTGTGTAGGAGCAATGATGTTGGCAGAAAATTAACCAGAAAGGAGAGAAGAGATGGAGAAAAAAAATGAGAAAAATATAAACGAAAAGAGAGAGAAGAAGGGGGGAAAAAACGACGGAAGAAAATAAAAAAGAAAGATAAAATGGCCTAATGAGAGAGAAGAACAAAAGGAAAACAAAAAGAGAGAGAGATAGAAAAGGTAAGGCACTTTAGAGCGAGAGGAACAAAGAAAAAAAAAAAAGCAGAGAGTACAAGTTAACCCCACATTTGACTCTAACCCTAAAAGCTAACCAGTTTAAACTTGCCTTCAGCGAATTAAATTGCTCTAAAATTCTGAAAATGACTTTAAAGCAAAAGTTGCAGAAATTTGTTGGCGTACAGTGGAACACTGAAAAGGGTCAGCATTTTAGGTATAAGTACAAGATTAATCTTCAAAAAGTCAAAAAAAATAAAAAATAAAAAATAAAAAAGGGATTAATCTACGTATCGTTTTCCCGATATTAATGGCTCTCAGATCATGTCTTCCACGTCTCTTCAATTGGGTGGCATTGTGACCAACGAATTTTTGTGCTAATAACATACAAATTTATTATCAGGCCGAATCGGTCCAAGACTGACAGAAAATGGTTGTTTAGAATTCAGCCCACGTGCTCGAAAAAGAAAAAAAACACAAACAGGAGTTTATTTAGTTAAACCTTGGAATCAATATTGCACTCTTAAGTATCTCTATTTGAGAGGCGAATACAAATCTTCCAAAGGTACTTGATAAAGTCTCCTGTGATCGAATCCCTTCCACAGATGAACTTACTTTGTTAGGTTCAGCTTAAAGATAAAATAAGAATATAAGAAGTATTTAAAGCTTAAAAATTTTATAATTGAGAATATATTATATTATTAGGGTTAATTACAATTTTTTCCCTAAGGCTTAGATAAAATTACACATTTTCCCCTCTATTTAAAAAATATACACTTTATCCTTGCCTTTTTAATATAATTCAACAGTAACTTCTGAAAATCTTAATTTAGATAGTACAATTGTCATTTTTGTGCAATTTCAATATGTATAGTATTTTTATAATTAATTGACATTTAAAAAATACTATTTTAAAAAATAAAAGAAATTCAGAAAGAAAAAAACTGATAATTTAAAATGTCCATTAACTGAAAAAAAAAAAATACCATACAGATTGAAATTACTAAAACATGGCTACTATAATGTCTAATTTAAGATTTTAGAAGTTACTATCAGACTGTACTAAAAAGATAAGGGACAAAGTGTATGTTTCTGAAATAAGAGAAGTAAATTGTAATTTTACCTAAACATTAGGGGGCAAATTGTAATTATCCCTATATTATTATAAAAGAGAAACGAATTAGATTTTAGTAGTTGTTTACTTTAGTATAGCTTAATTGAAAGTCATATCAAATTTCATTTATTGAAATTAGCCTCATATTTTAAGATAATTCCGAAAATATCTAATCAGCGTTCTTCCCAAATTTATCTTGCAATCCAAAACACTAACGTTTAAGCTCTTACTTTGTATTTTCACCAAAATTGGATATGGCCGATTTTAATCATTAAGAGAAAATTACAGTTACCATTGAGGTTTACCCTCACCTACAGTTGTTCCTTTTATTTTTAAAAATTTATAATTTGTCTTTTATTTTTTTATGTTGTCCAATAATAACATCTGAAAGTATAATTTAAACTATATCATAGTCATGTTCCAGTAATGTTGGTCTATCTAATATTTTTTTCATAGTTCATAAATATTTTAAATTATCAATTTTTCTTTCTGTATGTGTATTTTTCTTCTTGTAAATACATATCAACATTTTTTAAAAATCAGTTGGTTATGAAAAAAAATCAAAAATCTTAAAATTATTAGAACATGGTTATTGACAGTTTAATTTAGGGTTTCAAAAGTTGTTGTTGGATACTATAAAAAAAGTATGGGTAAACTGTAGGTTTTTTAAAATAGATAAAGCAAGGTGTAGATTAGATCAAACTACATGGGAGCTTTCTAATTTACCCTATCATTAATTCATATGTGGTGTACTTTTTTTAGAGGAACGTATGTGATACATTAATTTTTTGGGAAGAACACATTAAGTCATTAAACTTTGATCACTTTTTTTATTTAAGGCATAAAATTTTATACATTTCTATTTGAGTCTTAAAACTTTTAGAATGTGTAAATAGTTAGTCATAAATCGTTCGCCACCTATTCTGGAGTTAACTTTAAGACCAACAGTTTTCATGTTTTACAAGTTTTATGATTCAAATAAAAGTTCATAAAATTTTAGGACTTAAATAGTAATTCACTAAGTTTTAAGACTTAAATACAAAAATTACAAAAGATTTAGAACTCAGGTACCAATTTATCTTTCCCTTTTTTTCTTCCAAATGATTTTCAAAATTGATTCTCCATTTTCTTGCCCGTGAGAAAAATAAATCCTTTCTTTTTCAATTTTTTAGTTCTTTTTCAGCAGGTTCTGTTAATATTATTTTTCAATCTATGTAAACTATTATCTTATTTATTCTTTTGAAAAATTTACAAACTCATTAATAAGCTTCTTTCCCTTAAGTTTTCTATTACATTAATTTAAATGTAATTAATGTTTTAGCCATATATGTTCCAAAAATCAATTACCGTATTATGTCATGTCATGTTTAATGTATGTTGTGAAATAATATTTTTCCCTTATAAAGTATTCTCTGTACATATTAAAACATATCAACCTTTATGCAAAGGTTACAGTCTTTCCCCTTTTCTCTTATTAAATTTATTTTTTATTTTGGGCAATTTCGTGTATCATCACATATCCTTCGGCTCTCTCCCCTTCTCATTTTATTTTAAAGCTCCACTTATATTCAAATAAGTATTGTTAATATTTTCTTTTATGGGATTGTAATTTTTTTAGTTTATATATGCTATATAATTTTACATTCAATATTCAGCTCTATCCGGTAAGTCTGAATCTGAATTAAAATTTTAATGTTTGGTTACTAAACATTTTGGAGCAGTTAGAACCAATCCTAAATGATACTAAAAACCGGTTCTAAGTATTCCATTTCATTTAGTGTGTTAGCCATACTCATATCCATTTTTTCTTTATTTATTCATAAGAATCTTTGTCACCGATTAAGCTATTTATGAAAACAGTTTTATCCATTATTTTTCATAAATGTGGTTTTAACTTAAACCACCATCAATTCATCTATATACATGGTAAAAGATTTTAAGTGAAAATGCGTTGAAAAATCTAGTATACGATGCAATCACCTTAATTATTAGAGCCTAATTGAATGATGCCTTATATTTATTTTCATAAATTCAAAATTACCCTCACATTAAAATGTAATCACATAAATATTCATTAAATGTTATTCGTAATTTTAACACATATTTAAATTTTAATCTAAAATTTCGATGTTGGTACTACAACCTCACAGTTAGATAACTCATCAAAGAAATCCACCACCAGCTGCCAATATTCCTTCGGAATTTTATTATGTTTGAAAATTTAATTTTTTATTATGTTTGAATAATTAAATTTAGCCCAATAGTATATAATATTATTGGAAATTCACCAATATTGATGGGATTAGTGAAATTTAGTTATATGTTACCATTAATTCTAGATTTTGCTCAATGTTTGTACTTAAATTTCAATTGCAATAAGATTATACATTACAAAAGAAAAGACAAAATAATAAATCTAAAAGTTATTGAAGTAGCATACCTTGTTACAACTGTATTTCAATAGCAATTTAAACACAGTTACTATCCAGATTCATATATAATACGTACAATATTTGTTACAACCAAACGTACGTTTATAATGTTAATCATTAAAAAAATGCTTTTTAATTATTATCCTTCATATAACGACTTATTTTACATAATGTTAAATTTTTTATGCATGCTTTAGTATTTAAATTATATTGAACTTTTTGTTAAAAAATAATCTGTCCATGGGATGGGTCTAAGACTAGTTTCTGTCAAAGATCCAAGCAAACAATTGTATTCCCGCATTCTCTCCAAAAAAAAATGTTATTTCCTATAATACAGCCCCATTAATCAGGCTAATTAGACTTTACACTAAACTGTGACCCACACTTTGTTGAGGGACAACCAAGAAAGATACAAATTTTTCATGTCAATTATATTAGTCAAATAGTTTAATCGGGAAAAAAAAAACCCAAGTCCAAGTCACACATAATTTTCTTCTGTTTTGTAAAAGAAACAAAGAAAAGAAGCAAGCTCAGATTTTGGCCGGTATATGTACAACTAGTTGAAATTCGAATCTATCTATTATCCAAATAACTCAAGTTATATGTCTATTGCTTATGGATCGTGTAGATCATATGATTTGATGATTAAATAGATGACCAACCAGTTATTGATAAATGTCTTTAGTGTTAAAATCAATGTTTGGAACTCATTGACTTTGTAAAGATGGGAAAACTACATTTTGTTTTATACCTGAGTAAGGCATTTGCTTAATTAAAAAGAAAAAATGAAAAAAAAAACACTAAAGCCAAAAATGTTTTAAAAGAACTTTTCATATCCAAAAAGCAAAAGTTTCAGCTTAATATTCTCCCACTCTCTCTAGTCTAGCTAATTTCAGCCTCTGATTAAAGACCAACCAATTTAATTGTATAACTAACCATTTCAATTGCATAACAGATCAATTACATAACCAATTAAGGTATGATGTCTAATTCAGACTTTTTATCTAATATTGTTAAGTTATATTTCATGTACATCTAATAACATAGTATTTGTTATTGTTTTAAAAGTTGCAACAATGGACATTGGATAGAGTACGAACTAGGAGTAGGCATGGGCTTAGCTAGAATGGATGCTTGGATTTAGTTTGCATTTAGTTAAATTATGATTGGAGAACTTTGGTGTATTATGTTTGGATTTAGAACGAATGTTTGCGATTGATTTAGACTTTAGAATATCTATTAAATGATTGAATTATTCTTTGTCATTTGGTTTGAACTTTGAAATATATGATGCATCTTTAGAACAGAACTTTCAGTTATTCAGTTAAATAACCGAAAACCAAACAGTTAATTCAGTTTTTGGGAAAAATTCAGTTTATTCGGTTATTTTTTCCCGACACCAAAAACTGAAAAAAAAATTAATAATTTGGTTTAGGTTATAACTAAATTAACTGATTGATCAGACACACACACACACACACACACACACACACACACATATATATAAGTCATTGACATGTTCTACAAACATGAATAAAGTGCATATAATTAGTGCAAATTTATTTAATAATATATTTTTAAAAATATTTTTTTAATAAGTTTATTAAAAAAACAAAATAAGCATAAAAAATACAACTTAATGTAAATATACTCTTAGTTTTTATTTGAAATAAAATATATAGTATTATATTTTATCCAGGTTAAAAAAAATTGGTAACATAAAAATAGGGTAAATTTTGTAGATAGTCCATAGCCTTTAATTTATGTCTATGTAATATTAATTTTTTGAAATTATTTTAATCTTTCTGATAATTTCTCTCTTACAAATTTTAATTGAGAAATAATTTTTTATGATTAAATAAACTCTTACATTATTAATTTTTTCCATATATGAAATAGTTATTATGTATAACGTATGCACTTGTTGTATAACAACTTTTGGTTTAGTTAACCAATCAAACATACTAGGACAAATTAAATTGTTTTTATGTATTTTAGAATGAAAGGATAAAAAATAGAACTTTAGGATAAAATTTAGCTCAGATAAGTCAGAAATATTAAAGGAGATTAATTTTTTTAGTAATTTGATTGCATATTTTAATAGTATATTTTATCCAAGGTAAAAAGCAAACAAATTGAACATTATATTTGGGGTAATTCTCATGGGGTACCCTACATCTAATTTTCTTTTGGTTTTATCTTGAATGTAGGCACTAATTAAATAGACAAAAAAGAAAAGATTTTATCCATGAATTTAATTTTAAGTGTTAATAAAAATATTTCATTGTAGTTAAAGGGTAATAAAATTGATAAAATTTTCCAAACATAAACAAAGTATATGTAATTAGTGCAAATTTATTTAATAATATATTTCAAAATACAATTTTTCACTAATAAGTTTATCAAAAAAACACAATAGGCATAAAAAATACAACTTAATGTAAATATAACCTTATAATAAAAAAAACACAATAGGCATAAAAAACGTCGTGTCAACTTAATGTATCCAATATACACATCCTTAGTTTTTATTTGGAATAAACGTATATATATAAATAGCATTATAGTTTATCCAAGTTTAAAAGAATTGGTAACATAAAAAATAGGGTAAATTTTGTAGATAGTCCATAGCCTTTAATTTATGCTTTCATGTCATTCTTAATCTATTAAGTACTGCCTTTTGGTTCTAAATTTTTTAAAATATTCTATATTAGTCCCCAATTGGATGAAATCTATTAATTCAAAGTAATTGTGTTTATGTAACATCAATTTTTTAGATTATTTTAAACTATCTAATAATTGCTCTCTAAGAAATTTGAACTAACAAATAGTTTTTTTACAATTAAAGAAAATTTTTCATTATCAATTTTTCCCATATAGGAAATAGTTATTTTGCACAATGTATGCACTTATTGTGTAACAACTTTTTGTTGGGTTAACGAATTGCACCTAGTGGGAAAAATTAAAATGTTTTTAATTTTCTTAGAATGAAAAGAGAACAATCAAAAGTTTAGGACAACATTTAGCTCACATAGGATATTGATCAAGGAGATTAACTTTTCCAGTGTTAATTGCATATTTTAATAGTATATTTTATCTAAGTTAAAAAGCAAACAAATTGAAGGTTATATTTGAGTAATTTTCATGGGGCACCTTATATCTATTTTTTGTTTTATCTTGAATATATTAGCTATCATGTTCTTGTTTGGGAACAATTTTTATGATTAGCATTAGAGCTTTAGGTAATTTATTAAAATTCGAAGTTAAACTACTAAAGCAAAAATTTAAAAGCTACTATTAGATAATTTTTCAAAAACTTTGATACTAATTACCAATGCTAATGCCAAACAGGGTCACTATAGCAGATTAAAGAATAAAGTCCCCACAAAATGTATATTTATACTTATTGTAATAAATTAATTTGATTTTTGAAGTAGTTATTTCTCCAAAAAAATTTTAAAAGCATATTGAAGTTTTTATTAATTAGATAAATAATATTTAATAATATATTTCGAAATAAATTTATCAAAAAATACAATAGGCATAAACAGAAAAATGGAAAAAAAAACACACACCATAGATATAAAAAATCACAACTTAATGTTAAATATACCATTTTTTATTCAAAATAAAATATGTAGTCCTATATTTTACCCAAGTTAAAAAAAAATGCTAACATAAAGAATAAGGTAAATTTTTTTGATAGTCCCTAACTTTAATTATGTTTCCTTTTCATTCTTAACCTATTAGTATTCTCTTTTGGTTCTAGACTTTTTAAAATATTTCATCTTACTCGTCAATTATATGAAATCTAAAATTTACTTTAAAAAGGTTTGGGAAGGTAATTAATAAAATGTATAATTTATGTACTTTGAAAATTCATGTTTGGAATTTATTGAACTATACACATAGAACTATTCATGTAAATTTCAGTTCACCTCCATGCTTTCATTCTTACCATTTAATTAATTTCTTTCTAATTTTTATTATTTAATTTATTATTAATTTTTTTTTCAGTTGAAGTTATGCTTTTGAATTAACCTTAATGTTGTTGGCAAAGTTTTTGTGACTTAAAAGCAAACTAAAATATAGATGAATGGCTTACGAATAATCAATAAGGAAATATTTTAAAAACTACACTTAGTTAGGAAAATAATTTTTAAAATTATACGGGTTTGCTCAAAAACTCAACTTCCTTTAGGACTCAATCAAAAGTAATTATAGAGTGAAAAAGAAAGGGATAAAAAAAAGAAGAAGAAGAAGAAGAAATAAGTCCCCGGTGCCTGGGACACATCGTGTAAAGGCCCTATAAATATTTTCCCTATCTTAGATGTCAAGGTAAGTAGATCCAAAGTTTAATCCTTAATAAGTGTATTTTTTAAAAAAAATTTTAAAATATTTCATATTAGTTCCCGATTAGATGAAATCTATAAACTCCAAGTAACTGTGTTTTTGTAACATCAATATTTTAAAATTTTTTGATAATTTCTCTCATAGAAATTAGAACTGAGAAATAATTTTGTAACAATTAAATAAATTCTTTCATTATCAATTTTTCTCATATATTAAATAGTTATTGTGTACAATGTATACACTTATTATATAACAACTTTTGGTTTGGTTAACAAACTAAACATATAGGGAAAAATTAAAATATTTTTATTTTTTTTAGAATGAAAAGATAACAAACAAAAGTTTAGGATGAAATTTAGCTCATCTAAATCATAGATATTGATGAAAATTAATTTTTTTAGTAATTTGATTGTATATTTTAATAATATATTTTTATCTAAGTTAAAAACTAAAAAAAATAAAAAAGAAGATTATATTTAGGATACTTTTCATGGGAGCACCCTACATCTAATTTTCTTTTTGGCATCATCTTGAATATAGGCACTAATTAAAAAGACAAATAAAATATTTATCGATAAATGTAAATTTAAACTTTAGTAAAAATATTTTATTAAAGTTGAAGGGTAATGAAATTGATAAAACCTTGTGCTTAAGGTCTTGTTTAATGATAATATGAAATCAATAAGAAGTTTGTTCCAAAATTAAACTTTAACATCTCAATTATGGATAAAATTTTAATTTAATTTGATAGTTTAAAGAAAAATTTTAAACCACCAGTTTCTAATACCTAAAAGGATCATTTTCCAACAATCTTGTATTGAAATGTGCAATAGATTAAAATTTGAGATCTTAAATGAAAAAAATAAAACTAAAAGATGAATTTGTTTTGAACAATTTAGTCACTGTCTTAAAATAGTATAATAAGTTATTTAACATTTATACACCTTCATACTTTGTGTGTGTGTGTGTGTGTGTGTAATGGACGTAGAAAAAGGGCCTCACAAAGTTTTGTCCCTAGTAATACCAACATCAAATCAATTAGCTATGCGGAGCGCACATGCTATGGGAGGTTTGATTTGTGATTTGTCCACTTAATCATTACAGGTCTTGTTTTGGTTGATTGAAGGATCGATACAAGCCACTTTGATTAATCGAGCAATTAACATATTATGATGGACAAATACAATAGTTATGATTGAATCAAAGGGGAACAACAATTGGAGCTGCTGGAACTACTCTTTGAATTGGAGAGCAATCCCAATCACCCTCTGCTGAGGAAGTTACAGTGAAATGCCTCGGAACCCAAGTTTCTCCCCTTGACCCTCTTTCTCTTGCAGCCTCCCTCTGTCTTTCCTCTATAGCTTGCTTCACTTCTCTGGCTCTCCCCCAGTCTCTGCTCAGGATGCTCTTGCTCAGCTCGCTCCACACTACTGCTGTCTCACTCTCCCATACCTCCTATACATATTATGGAAAACCAGCATCATATCGAATACAATACTGCATACATGTGCGTTTATGTATCATCATCCACCTTGACTTTCAACATTCTGGGTCGATGTCATGAAATTCGTATCGGATATAAACCAATGCAAACAAAAGTGGCAACCATATTATGGGTGTGTGAGGAAATGGTCATATCATCACCAGTGCTTATGATTTGTGAATCCATGCGTGTATATGCAAATGTTCATTCATCAGTGATCAAGTAGAATATAAATGGCATGGGTGTTACCTGCAAATCCTTAACCATTGGAGTTTTCAAGCCTGAGAGGACTTCCTCGCCATTGTACAAAACACCAACTTCTCCATTTTTGGTGTTCTTCAGTGTAACAGTTCTGCACAATAAATCAGTGTGAACAAACCAATCGAGCTTTAGAAGTTGAGCTTTCAGGAGGATGTACGTGTATAATAACCTATCCCAGTGGCCATTAATCTCGTAGAGAGTCTTCATGGTAGAAGCGTCATAGATCTTCCCTTTGACCAATCGAGGGTTTCTTCTAAGGCCTAGGAAAGAATTGGATCCGTAGCATAAATCAGCTACAAGTTCATTCTCTGGACACCTGATTCTAACATTACCAACCCAGTCAACTGCAGTAAAAGGCAGAAATCTGATCAAAAGGTTCGGTGAGTTCATTTCATAGGTTTCTCCTCTAGACAACAGTTTTAGCTGCCTCTTCCCCTGGACCTCCGTTTCTACTGAGGTACCTGCAAAAGAATATATGGCATTCAATGCTGGAGAAGCCGCAGTAATAACAGAAAGACATTCAGTACGAAACACCAAACATCACTTTGCTTTTGCATCTACAGTGTCATATATGACTTTTAACAGTTACTTGGCTGTCTGAACTTCATGCCTCCCGTCCCAACATAGTTGAGATTCAAATGCTGTCTGGTGTGATGATGATGGCAAGAAAAGCCGTCAATTGCTTCGGTTTAGTAATTAAGCAAGCAACTCACAACTCAGAAAGAGAATGAAACCAGTACAAATTATACGGAGGAAAAAAAATGTTCAAGTACCATTGAATTTAGGAATGCATTTCTGCCACCAAAATAATTCAAGATTGGCTTTCTCATCTGTCGCATGAAGAGCAGATACAGGGGGGTGATGCGAAACCTGCAAATGATCATGAGGTGAAGGTCACATGTTACTAAATCATTCAGTGAAATAATGTCCAGCTAGTAGATGTTTCGATAGTTTAGTTTATGTATGTATCACGTAAGTACGCAAATATCCCTACACATAACATGCACAAAATGTGATCAGCCCTACAAGTGTGTGTACTTAAGTCTTGCATACTTGAGGCGAGGGAGAGAACATGGCATTATAGGGTGAAGGAAAGGCCTCGCTCATTGCCAGCAATAGGAAACTAAATGAAATAGGTTGATTAGGTAGGGGAGAAACATAACCTGCTCTAGCAGAACATTGAGAGTTGCGTTGGAGACATGATGAGTCTCCCCAAGTGTAGGGTTGTAAGGGGCAACACCAAATATCAAGGGCCGGACTGTAGATATACTCCATGAAACAACTGCTAGAAATCTCTCAATCGAGGTTTCTGCCTGGCTGCACCTGCTCAACAGGTCACTGCCAATGCAGTACACTGATTCGCCATAGCACTGGAGGTGTGACTTTGGGAGGTTGAACAGGGGTGGGAGCTGCAACGTAAACAAGAGAGAGAAAAAGCAACAAATTAGAAAAAGCCGTGCTAGAGTTAGAGTTCTGAAAAAGCTATATGCAAGTCATCTCCATAGTTTCAAAACTCTAACACTAATTAGAAAAGCTGTGTGCTAATAGGGCTAATCCATCATCATCAGAAAATGACAAGTAGAGAACAAAGGATCAGCCAAATTGCTGATCTATAGGCCATTCGCCAGCCCCGTCGTGAAGATCGTTTAGGAGCTGGGATGAGTCAGCAACCCAACTAAAAGTCTAAAACCCAGATGGAGAAACAAAGCGTCCTCGACTTGGCTCCACAAAACAACAGCGTATTGGAAATGAACACCGGTATACATATTCGTTTGACGGGAAACAGGTGCAAAGGAAGGTCAAACTACTGATAAATATAATGGCCATGGGTTTTAAATCCATCACTAGCTAGTTTTGCATAATTGAATGTAATCTGTGCTGGGCCTCTAAAATTTTGAAGTAGAAACTTATTGGGTTGGATAGCTCACGGCTGCTAAAGGGAACGTTGACTTTAGTTTGGACCAGACCAGCTACATGAAAACAAAAGACAATGACTTGCCAACTGCCAAAACCTTCAAAATTCCAGGCAGCAAACAAACAGAAATTGGCCAGTAGGCCAGCCATGGGGAATTTGAGACGCGACGGCCGGGCCGGCGTGTAAATAATTAATAGTTCATACTAGGAATCAAGCAGTAACTAATTAAGATTAAGACGCGAAGAAATAAAATAAAATAAAAGCAAGATAATTAGGTACCTGGAAGAGGGAGAGGTCGGAGCCAGGACGGACGTGTTTGAAAAGGCCTAAGATTTGTTGAAACAATCTGGGAGCTCTGTAATTATCATGCCCACCATCTCCCTCCAAGCTTAACGGCTTCGTCAGCACCACCTGCTTCCTGATCCTCCCTTCGCCGCCGCTCTCCTGCATCGATGATCTCTCAATACCTTCTCCAAATCATATTCTTAATTAATCTTTAACAACCCTTATTAATTTCCAGCCTTTATAGTGGCACATCGTTTTCATTTCCAATAATTATTTTGGACGGATTATCTGGGTCTGATGAATGGAGGAAGAAAACAAAACATCTTCCCCAAATCCCAAAGCATGAAATTAATTCGAAAAACAACGAATTAAAATCCATTTCCGGATATTAATTAAAAGTGAAAACTTAATTAATTTCAAAATGCAATTTAAAAAGGTGTTATTATAGTTGGATTCCCACTGCCCAGATGATTCCCTATAAAACCAATTTACGCGCTTCAACCAGCTTTTTTTGTCCTACCCACCATTTAAAAAACTTGTTTCCACCATCTTGTGCTGCAAATCTTTTTATATAAGAAAACATATGTTTTGCCTCAATTTTGTTTTTGTCTTTTCCCGTATGGGCTTCGAAAAGGGTAATTAATTTAATTTGATGGGTGTAGAGTAATTAATTTGTATCATACATACTCCATTCTTCTATTTTGAAAAGAAGTATCAAATTGAAATAAACGAGACGATAATACACACACACACACACACACACACACAAGTGCCGGGTATCCCAGTGTTATACGTATATATTATATACTACCTACTTTTTTTTTTTTTCAAATTCTTGATAACATTTAAATTTGAGGATATATTCAAGAAGGTGAGAAAATTAATTAATGTTACAATCAATCAGCGCAAACTCACTCTAACTGAAATTACGTGACATGGAAGGGACAGGGAAGAGAAGACGTACCATATGGATATATCGGTTCGGCGCTGGGGGGCAGTGACTGAAGTGATGGCAGCGGGGGGGGTGAGCCGATGGAGGACAATAATGTGTCTTTCACGCACTTGCAAATTGCAATAGCTTTTTGTTGTATATATGGAATAGATATTTGTTTTCAACGGTTTAATTCGACGAGTGAAGCAACTGCTAGGCTATAAGTATATATATTACTCCTGCTCCTTAATGAAAAATTGACTCTGGTCAGCAGTAAACGACGGTCCTTCACTCCTTCTCCACTTGGTTGGCAGTTGGAGGTCATAAAAGAACGACAGCAAATCCTGTACCGTACGAGTTCATTTTCAATAAGCCTGAGAGGTAGAGGACTTCCTCGCCATCATACAAATTAAACCCTGACCTCTCCATTTTTTGTGTTCTTCAATGTGATACGTAGCTCTGCGCTTCTGCATATAAAAAAAAAAAACTCAATTATTAAGGTGATAATTAATTAATTAATTAAAGGGTTATGTAATAATAAAATAGATTTATTAAATATGAAATGGTTGTAAAAATTTGAGAGAGATTATAAGTGTTGTGAAAAGATGTGCATGGTAGAAAATTATTGTTAGTTTATATGTATAGTAGTTGGTGTGTAGTTTCTGATTTTTATTTAACTTCAACTTCAAATATATATACATAGCATAGGAGGAACAGAACTGAATCTACTAAAAGAAAAAATCTACTAACAAACAAACTTCCAATCCAGGCTAGCTAAAAACCAGGTCCTCCTGAGACATCCAACATGGCGTGGACGCATAAGAAAATGGGAAGAAAAGCAAGATGCAGATGATGCCAGGTACATGGGAGGGCTCTCTCTCTTCCCTTCTTACGTTCGAGTCCGAGTCGTCTGTCCCCCATCTCTCTGTCCCACACGCTATTATTCTGCCATTTGTCCCACTTTACGCTGTGCCTTCTTCGCCGGAAACGGCCAGGCCACCCATATAGACCGTAAATTTGACCCACGTGGCCACATTCAATTTTTTTTTTTTAATTTTAATTACATCCGGAATATCTGCTATCTGACGGGTGAAATTAACCATATGTAGCAAATCCACGATCTCGAATATATGCAATCGAAGGCAGGGCAGCGATAACAAAAGAAGAAAACGTACCATCTGTTGCCGCCGGAGAAGGTGTCGTCGGGCGCCTACAAGCTGGAGCGATAAGCGAGCAAATCCCACCCACCGGAGCAAAACTAAACGACTACTTCTTTCCACGTCTCCCCCAGTGTAATATGTGGTTCCCCTTTTGTGATGGAACACAATGAAAATTTACAAAAACCTCCCCTTAGTTTGGTCTAACATATATTTTACCTCCTCTATTTTTAAAAACTTATACTTTACCCTTTTTTTTATAGTGTCTAACAACAACTACTAAAACCTTAATTTAAACTAGCTAATATTCATGCTTCAATAATTTCATGATTTTTAATTATTTTGTTTACAGCTAACTAACCTTTTAAAAATACTAATATGCATTTATAGAAAAAAAATGTAATTATAGAAAGGAAAAACTGATAATTTACAATATCTATTAACTATAAAAAAATTTTAGAGAAATTAAAATTACTGAAAAATGACTATTATATAATTCAAATTATAATTTTAGAAGTTGTTATCGAATAATGTAAAAGAAATATGGGGCAAATTGTAATTTTTTAAAAGTAAGGTGATAAACTGCAAAACAAAACAAACCTTAGGAATCATTGTAAGTTTTTCTGGAACAAAATTATTGTGACATGTTACGTGGCAAGACAAGTGCATGCACAAACAAGGCAACATTAATTGCATGCAGTGCAAGCAAGTACTTACGTAATTTTTATGTCTCCGCAACATGTTTGTAAATTGAGGGGCATTGGCGGATAAGTCTAATATACATTACACCCTTTATATATATATATATACACGCAACATCCTTTATATTAATATAAACTCCCTCTCTGCTCACGCTTGAACTTTTATAACACCTTTCACTTAATTTTAGAATGCCACAATTTTTCACTTTTACTCCACTTTGTCACCTCAGTTAGGATAAACGTCAACTTCCCAGCTAAAGCTCCTAATCCCAGTAGCGCGCCCCCCAGTTCGGGCCGGAACTTAAGTAAAAGATCAAGCAGCAAGCAAGCCTAATAGGATCTAATTAGTCATGATTGAGGTAAGCTTGACTTGCTGATGGCCATCCAATTACTGAGCTCAATTCGACTTTATGTCCGTTTCGGTGCGTTTATGGAGCCAAGTGACCGCTCATCTAGATCTGAAAGCTCCTGCTTCTCACTCAAATGGTCTAAGAGAGTTCAGACCATGTAAAGGCCATCGAGTTTGGGGTAGTATAAATGTATCCAATTCCACCACGTCACACACTAAATCACACAAAGTGGATGCGGGAGCAAAAGTGAGAGGATCAACTTGTCAAAATTATAAAATTATCAAGAGCATGAGTGGTTTGAAAGTGCTATATACACCTTAAAAAACTATTTAATGGTTATCAAAAGATTAGCACAAAACTAGCAAAAAACAATGTGTTTTGACAATTGGTATTAATGCACTCACAACATTAATCAATTTTTTGAACTCATAAAGTTAATTAATTTTTTTTTGTGTTTTATGTAGGATTTTAATATGACCAATTGTTTAAGATTATATTGGAATCAAACAAATATTGAATCTTGTAAAACAATTAGAAGGTTTGACCAATCTTTGAAATTCAATGATTAAAATAATCTTCTTAAGCTTTGCCAACTTTGACATGTGATCTGCTTTCGGCAATTAATTATCACAGGCTTCTATGTGATTAGTTGTACTTTTGCGACTTTTAAGTCCGATTGGCTTGATTTGAAAATAAAAGCGCGCTTTCACAAATACAAGAGCGCGAATTCATGACGTTCTCAAATTGAAAGCACGAATTGACGCTCTAAACTTCAATTCGGCACTATGGTAAATGCTTTTGTGACTAACGTCACACACACATGCATTTATTTTTATTTTTTTATTTTTTATTTTTTACATTCAGAAAAATGATACAAACTTACAGAAAAACATATAACATTATAGTTAATAAGTAAATATGCATATCAGATTTTTCAGGATCAGAATAATAATCAAATTAATTTTACAACACATATTATAAGAAATGAGGATGCCAAAATTCGAACTCGAACCTCCATCATATGCCTCTAAATCCTTAGCTTCTAGGCCAAAAGGCAAGGGATGTCGCGCATTCATTTGAAGACATTTTTTTTCCTTTTGTACTCAAAATCTCTACACTACAAGTTAAGGGTTTTTAAGAGAGGAAATGATGAAAGGGAGACTTGAACTTGGGACACACACGTGGTGGGAGCCCATATCCCTGCACTTTTGCCAACTCTCTTGCAGTGCAAGACAAAAAATAAATTTGATACACACCTTCCATTCTTTCCATATTGATTTTTTAATATCAATTTTGTAATGAAATATAACTATACATAAGTTCCATTATTTCTATGACAATGAGGGTTTTGAAATTTCAGCTAGTAAATTTCAAAGACAAAAGCTAAAACACATCCAGCACACACTTTTAACTAATTTACAAGTTCACCACCGTACCTCTTATATATAAGTATTTGTTAGCGTCCGCTTCATCGTTTTCCTCCTCTTTCTCTCTTGTCACTCATCACCAAATTCATCCACCCAATTAACAAAATTCAAATTTGAGTGCACTAATGATGATTTTAAGAGAAAGGGGAAAATCCAAAATACCGAAAAAGAAGAATATCATACCTTGATCAATTCATTCAAAATCTAAAAATCAAAATTTAAAAGAGAAAAACCAGTGTTTCAACACCAACACATTTTCATATAAACACCTTTTTCCCCTTGATATTTACGTTGTTCTGATCAATTTCTTTGAATTAAACTCTCTTTGCTTGCTTTGCTTTTTTCCTTCAATTTATTTGATTTTCTTTCTTTAAGCTTAAACTATGTGATTAAACAACACCCGCAAGTAAATTGTTAGTAGGCAAAAAGGAAGAGAATAAGAGAGAAACTATATATATTATTTTAAGAATGATTATTGTGTTGTTCCGTTCACTAAGAATTATTGTTTCATTTATAAAAATGTGTTATTTTTAATATTTTATTGAATGTGTTCATATATTTTAATAAGAAAGAAGAAAATAAAAGAGAAATTATACAATTTTTTTACAATGACTATTTTACATTTACGTCCAGTAAAAAAAGTTGTTTCATTTGTACAAATGTATTGTTTTGTAACATGATATTCATTATGTAAGATGTATTGTTCGTAAATTATAATGTTTTGTTTAATAAAAAGTATTGTTTTATTCATATAAATATATTATTCTGAATATTCATTTCATTTTATAAAATGTAATGTTCGTAAATTATGATATTCTGTTCAGTAAGAATTGTTGTTTTATTCATACTAATGTGTTGTTTCGTAATATGCTATTCATTTCATTTCATAACAAGTGTTATTAGTAAATTATGGTGTTTTGTTCATCAAGAAGTGTTATTTTACTCATACCAATATGTTGTTCTATAATATTATACTCATTTTATAATATGTACTGTTTGTAAAATATGATATTCTATTAAGTAATCAGTGTTGTTCTTGTCATACAAATATGATGTTATCTAATATGTTGTTCATTTTGTAAAATGCGTTATTTGTAAATTATAGTATTCTGTTTAATAAAAAGTGTTATTCTGCTCATATAAATATGTTGTTTTGTAATATGGTGTTCATTTCCTAATATGTGTTGTTCCTAAATTATAGTGTTCTGTTCTCTAAGAAGTTTTATTTTATTCAAACATATATGTTGTTCTGTAATATATTAATTATTTTATACTCCCTCCGTCTCATAAAACCTGTTATTTTTTATACTGCACGTAAATTAAGACATCTTTACCTTTTACTTCTTTTTTTTTTAAATATAAAACTATTAGTTTATTTATTTTTATATAAAATACTACTCCCTCCATCTCATATTCTTTGCACTGTATTTCTTTTTTGGCCGTTTCAAATTCTTTGCATCATTTCCATTTTTGGTAAATTTAAGCAGTGAAAATGTCTATTATACCCTTACCCTAAATCTCTTAATCTAACCATTTTTTTTTGTTTTCCCTTGCCCAATCTTGTATTCCAGGTTCTCCAGTGACATCTCTCCGACGACGTACCACCGGTGATGCGTGGACTAGGAGGAGGCAACAAAACAAATCAAGGGATCGGCGAGTTCGAGATAATCAGTGAGGCAAGTTCGCCACGATCGGCGAGGCTAGTTCGAGACAAAGCGAGAGCTGATCGAGGACAGGGCGGACGATTCGCTGGCAATTCACCGATGAGGGATTACTAGAATTGCTAAGATCAATTCGCTACTGGAATCGTATTCCGGCAACGAGCTACAAACTGAGCCAACAAATCGCGATAATAGGAGCGACTAAAGCGATGGCAACAGATCAACTGCGGCGATGGCGGCGAATCAACTGAGGCGAGGGCGGAGGATCGATAGCGATCGAGATGAAGCCGATTTGCTCTGTTGCGCTTTGTTGCTAAGGGAAAATGTGGGAAATCAGTAAATGTACAAGGGAGAATATGGCCAAATTAATAATTTCATAAATATTCTTAAACTGGGTGCCAAATAGAAATGGTACAAAAAATGCGGGACAGATGGAGTATTAGTTTATTTATTTTTATATAAAGTACATGTACTTATTTAAAAAAAATTACCAGCATTTGTACTTTTACTGTGCCTTACATACTTTTACTCCTTAATCAACTTCTCTCCTTTTAAGGATTAATATATATATATATATATATATAATAAAGTCACCTTATTTGGAAAGATAAGAATGGGACAACTATTTTGAAATTGCCTAAAAATGAATAGACACCAAATATTGTGAAACGGAGGGAATAAGATTTAATGTTTGTAAATTACGGTGTTTGATTCAATAAGAATTGATTGAATGAGTACATTAATAATATTGTTGAAGAACTCAGCTTTTATTTAGAGCCAAACATAGTTTTCTTCTGTAGTGTTATTCCGTTTAATGATAAGTAATGTTCCATTCATACAAATACGTTGTTTTATAATATATTGTTCATTTTGTAAGATGTGTTATTCCATTCAATAACAAATATTATTTCATTTATATAAATATGTTGTATTGTAATATCTTGTTCATTTCATATGATATGCTTTTTGTAATAGAATTATTTTGTTCAATAATACTCCCTCCTTCCCAAAAGTTTTGCTACATTTGTTTTTGGTAATTAATCTATGATTTTTTATTTTCAACATTCTAATATATAAATAAAAAAAATTTGTATATGAATGATAATTCAAGATAAGTAGTTCTAAATATATTTTTTTTATTTTTTCTAACAAACAATAATATGAATAAAATTGAGCCAAAATACAACAAAAAAATCAAATGTATCAAAATTTATGGGACGGAGGGAGTAATTGTTATTCCTTACAGTAATAAATATTGTTTTAATCATACAAATATGCAATTCTGTAATACACTATTCATTTCATAAAATGTGTCATTTTTAATAAGTGTTATTCCATTTAATAATAAATGTTGTTACATTTAATAATAAGTGTTGATCATTCATACAAATATGCTGTTCTGTAATATATTATTCATTTCATAAGAAGTCTTGTTTTTTATAAGTACTGTTCGTTTCAGTTATACATATTTTTTTCAGTCATAAGTGTTGTTCTTTTTAATAAAAAGTATTGTTTTATTCTTACAAATGTAGTATTTTGTAAAATATTGTTCATTTAAAAAAATATATATATACTGTTCACAAATAATATTGTTTGATTTAATAATAAATATTATTCCATTCAGATAAATGTGTTATTTTGTAATATATTGTTTATTTTGTAAAATATATTGTTCATAAATGATATTATTTTGTTCAATAAGAAGTTTTATTTCATTCTTACAAATGTGATTTTCTATAAAATATTATTAATTTTAAAAGAAATATTGTTTACAAATAATATTATTTGATTCAATAAAAGAAATTGTTCCCTTCGGACAAATATATAATTTTGTGAAGTGCTATTTTCTTTAAAAAAATGTATCATTTTCTTTAAACAAATGTGTTACTCTATACAATAATATTCCATTCAGACAAATATGCTGTTAAGGAAGCGGTGACATTCATAAATAATGTAAAAGCAATGGAGTAGCAAGCTATACCAAGTATACTCTATAGCTACCCAATTCCAAATAAAAGATTGTGTCAGAGAATATCCAACATAAAGTATTGTCACTTTACTTTTGCGTTAACTCGTAGACTGACACTGTATTTTATGCCATTAACCCCAACGAAGTTAATTGACAATTTGAGCTACACATACTGCAACCTCAATCATACGAGATACTTACAGTGCAGAACAGAAATGAAGTCATGCTGAAAAAGTTGAAAAAGGAGGCTGGTCATCGAGTTTTCTTTGTGGATCCCATGTTTGTATTCCATGGCGCTTGAAGAATTCTCTGAATCCATATGCACTGACGTCGTAATTGAACTGGAAATAGACAGTAACAATCAACAAAACAAAGCACGTTTCATGAAAGAAGATATGGAAGTGGCAACACACAGACACACGGACACAAAAAAAAATTAAATAAAAAAAAATAAAAATAAATAAAACAGAGAGAGAGAAGAAGAAAAAAAATAAATTGGCAATGGATTCCATCTCCCCAGGGGGGAGCTTCAAACCGCAAGACTAACCCGAATCATTTGAAGCCCAAATAAACTAAATTCCCCCAAAAATGGCAAACTACTTGCCGGTGGTCACAATTTGTCAGCACCACATCCTTTTTGTCTAACTGTGAAATGCCCACCAACCTCTCACATGAATTGCAGAATCATGAGAACAAAACTGATTTATGCTTTATATTTTAAAAGCGAGCATGCAAAACTACATATCAGGAAACAATAGGCACCAGCCATTCTTCCAAAAGTGAAAAGCACGAGTTCTAGCTCTTACAGGGAGAACTTTTACAGAGTATCTTGTAATGTTTTGATCAGCAATTCTTCCTTGGCTGGCGGCCTGATCACAATACATATCAGACATGTCAATGCAGTGCAAGATATTCGACATTACAGAATACAAAACCTACTAATGACTCAAAAAATATGCACCAGAGAGAAGTAGAAAATATTGAAAAGCAACATCAAGAACATGGCAGTTCTTAATGGTAGGGAAGCATATAAATAGTCAACTGGTATGAGTTATTTCATTGCATAGATCCAGATCAGAACATCGCAGTGAAAATCATTTCTGCAACACATAATCCCAAATGCTGCTCAGAGTGGGCCTCACCACAGGCACTACTCAAGGGGAATTAGTAATGTGTCAGGAAAAATTGGCACAAGAAGCCAAGGAGGGGGCAAATGGAAGTACTTCACACTGAACACTCCCTTAGAAAATGAATAGAACTCTCACATACTTGTTCTGGACTGTGAAATATCTCAATGAATGGATACTCCTTCTTTTGTCGTGTTATGCAGAATCCCGGATATTTTGGGCACTCAACCTGGAAAACAGTTACACATCAAACAAGACCATGAGTAAATAATAATACAACTGGAAATGCATGAAGAATAATTTCCGCTTTTTGTAGTTTTGACTCTTAAAAATGGGAATGAAGTGTAGCCACATCAGAATCAAATTTTTGCAACTTATGAAAGCCTTATTAAAAATTGTGTCTAATCCAGCTCCATGATTGCATAAAAAAATGCTTGGACATTAATAGTTTATATGACCAAGTGCCAGAAACCATCAGAAGAAACCTTACACGCATAAACTTAACATTTGGATAAAACTCAGCAGCTGCTTCCTCCAGGACTTGGTCAAGATGTTGGGTATAGTTGCCCCTGCATTACACAAAATGAAGACCTATGAAAAGCCAATGAGATCAGAACAATCTAAAATACTGAAGAGAGGCACTGAGCCATAACTCACTTAATTGTAAATGCAACTACAACAGGGTGACCCTGATGAAGAATCTGGACAAACTCACGCTCTGATGTGAAATGAATAACTCGTGATGGCCCGAGATCTTTTGGGTAACCTGTATAGTACCTTCAATTTCCGGAAACAAGGACATCAAGAAATCTGAGAACACAATTAAGAAATAAACCATAAAGGACCCTGCAATAAGCTGCAAAATGTTTTTTCTAGTCAGAATTCCAGATGACTAATATTAAATGGACAGTTGTTTCAAGTGCCCTATCTCCCATTTTGCTGAAGAATATATAAAAAGGTATAACAAAGTTCTTGAAAGAACTATTAAAAAACAAGGAGTTCTTGAAAGACATTCTTACACAATTGCAGCAAATTAACCTTTCTGGGCTTTGCAGTTTCTAGTTCAGTTCACAAAGCACTGTTTTTCCCCCCGAATAGAAGAGTAAAAGAGCATCAATTAATTGTCAGTCTACAAGGTCCTCCCCAAAATAACGAATAGCTCATACATAAATATACAGTTTCCCGGAATAGAGCTGCAAAGTGCAGAACTAGAATTGAACAAACTCAAAAAGAAGTATGGCTGACATATTTGAGTGCTTTGCATGAACCAGAGTTAGAACACTTATTTCACATATTCCCCACTGTGCATTATAGAGAAAAAACAGTAGCAAACGTAGCTTTACAAGAAGAAGTGCCCACACCTGCAAGTTGATCGAAGATGAGTGATCATTCTATTAAAAAATGACGAATCCTCCATCTAACGGCAGTTGAACAGCCGGCTGCGATATATTAAACACCACGAATCTCGGTCTCCGTCGCAGGTGTTCAAGAGGCACCGATCCGAAGCACGACAGACTAAACAAATAAGAAATAAAAAGAGTTAGGGAAATTAATGCGCCTAAACCTTCCTTTTTGGAAAGCAAGCACTTCAGTTTCTTTCAAGCATTTTGCCGAACATCTTGCGGAGGTTGGGCAATCAGCCAGAGACGCCGCCGGAAACGATAAAAATAGAACCTGAGTAATGTGGCGATAGAAAATCAATTGCTTCTGATAAACCTCTGGTTTTGTTGGTGACGGCAATGGCTTCGGCAGCAATCTAATGTCTCCAGAAAAGAGCTAAGCTCGCTCAGCATGAAGGAGGGCTCGGCACTAAAACTTTTATTGTTGGGTTTTCGGTGGACTGATAAAGCCATTTATGGTCTTGTTTTGTTTATAACGCTTTCCCCCTAAACTTTTCTTGATATTACACTTGGGTCCCCGTTGTTTTCGAACCGAAACTATCCTCCTTACTTTCTTGAAGACATCTGCGTGCTGTGAGTGCGACTCGCAAACCTAAGGCGGGCTCCTGTTGAGCGACGAACTGACCATTGATGTGAATGTTTTAGATCATAGAACTAGAGACCTACGGTTGCCTGCAATATTTTATCAATATCAATTTAAAAAGTCAAAGAAATTATTTACAATATGTTTTTAAAAAAATTGTATAAAGTTCCATCTGTACAACAAAGAGAACGCTTGATTATTTGCTAATAGTATGAGAAATGTAGGATCAATTTGTTTTAATTTAAATTAATTGACTTATTTTTATTTTTATATAATTTTTACTTGAAATTAATTTTATTTAAAAATTAATATTATATACATATAATAATCCATTTAAAAGAAATTTTCATAATATTATTAAATTTTTATACATTTTTCTTTTTTTATCCATTAAACTAGAAAAATTCATAACAATTTAATAAGATTATAAAAATTATATTTTCAATGAATTATTGCAACTACATAAGATTGGCTTTTAATTAGAATTAGTTCCAAATAAACATCATGAGAAAATAAAAATAAATCATTTTCAAATCAATTGACTTAAGTTAAAATGAACTAAGTGATAATTAATTGGTCAACTCAATTAGTTGTAGTTAGAGGGGGGAAATGTTAACAGATCAACACTGGAAATTCCGAGCAGGAAATCTACCATGAAGGGAAGAGGATATCTGGGTATGATTACTCTGCGTTCAACCAGAGTCAACAAGAAACCTGATTAGTATAACACCACAAAAATAAATGAGAGCTTTAACATGATGATGGTTCGTCACGACCGTCATGCGATTTCAGCGTCTGATGGCATGAGCCTCCAGTGTGATTGATGGCCGGAATTCCGTGACAGTGATGACGGACTATCACACAAGCATTTCCCTGAATCCTATAGCTGCAGCCTCGAAGACATGGACCTGAATCGTCACTTAGAATTAGAAACTGGCTGTTCCAACCATTTGGCGCGAAATCCAGTTCCTTTGCAGTCGTCGCAGCATGTTGAACCCTAGAGCATCAGAAAACAAAAGCATTTTAGATTATATACATTTACAACCTGTAAAAGTTATAAAACAATACATGTTCTAAAATCAAGAGACTCTTGCAGAACAGTAACTGTTTTATTCACCTTCCCAGAGCAGATGACACAGCTTGTGTTTCTGGAAGGAACTTGGCAGAGCATGTTATCCCCAAGGATGAAGAAGCCTGTGCCCGCACACCATTTGCATTCGACATGTCCATTAGAGCCGCACGAAACACAAGCAACAGGCCTTGGTTGCTGGGACAGAAACAAAATGAAAACATGAAGCGAGATACCAACAAGAATACAGCCATGTGTTTGGGACTGGATTCGGTGGTCAAAGGAAAGCTCTATCTTAATACACAATTTTCCCTAGGTTACGTGCAAGAGGAGTAAGTAAACTTGTCCCCAATCCCAAAACCAACGAAGCTAAAACAACCGGAAAGTTCCTGCAGCATCCATAAGTAGTGCCTTGTTTTCTCAAAAGCAGTCAACTATAGGAACCGTGATCCACAAAGTATTCAATCTTCACCCATGGCCCTGAAACTCGTCCTTAACAAACTTTCAGATGCTACCACAGCAGTACAGCAAAATTGTACAGTGGAATGAAAAGAGCAGCAATTCTATGATGGTTGACTGGAAATAGCTTTTACCACCAATTCAATCAACAGGACAAGTTTTAGCGGGTCTCTTTCCAAGTTTAAAATCAGTCAAACATATCCAAACTTTTAAGTAACAAACAAAGGTAGCTTTCTTAGTGAAGCGTTCATAGTCCTTGTATCTATCACATTTTCAGAAAGGAAAGAGAGTCAGTTAATGGTCACAGGGGCGATAATCGAACCTGAAAAACCAAGACTAATGGGCAACAGATACAGGCTAGAAAAATAGGAGCTTTGCGTATCTATTTCAGTCTGAAATGCAAACAACAAACAAGTGCGGCACTTGCAGGATAGTTGGCGGCATAGCAACGCAAAAATGGTTCAACCAACAAGCACATGAAATGCACCACAAACACGCAAACACATGCATATGTTCCTATATGGCTAGCAAGTCTACCACAAGTTAGAACTCCAATATTTCTGACCAACTGAAAGCTTGTGCTACTAGATTTGAGATCGTCTGGTTCTGTGATTTCATTGAATAAGAAATTTAAAATATCAGGATCAGAATGAATTGGGAGTTCCGGTAGCCTCTGAAACGTCAAAACTCGATTCCAACTGCCAATTAATAACCAGAAACGTTCCAAATCCAATCTCGGAATCCCTACAAAAAGCAAATCGGAAAGAGAAGCGACTGAAAATTTCAGGAGAACACAAACCTGAGAAATCAACCAGGCTTGCTCCATTCGCCTGACGAAGCTGGACGATTTCTCGTACGAATCGAAACCAGAAGCTCTCACGCGAAGAACCCGCGAAGGTTTGGACCTCGAGGAAGAATCCGTGCCGACTGGAACAAACCCACGAACCATATCTTCATTTCCTGACGACAAGCTTGTGCTTTTGCCGATGAGTTTGCTTGGAACCGCCGGCGGACAACAAAGGGAGCACGTAGACCCACTCATTTTCTGATGTGAAGAACACGAGATGATTGCGAATTTGTAAAGGGAAACGGATTTTGGCTTATGCCGAGGATTTCTTGTGGCGCAAATCAGCTATTGCTGTTGCTCGCCTGTTTTGGTTAGTATTAATATTTTTTTGATTTTGTTCTGGGAAGAGATGAGAAGAAGAAAACTGTGAGCTGCTCTTGTTTGGTGGACTTTGGACCCTGTGGACTGTACGGTAGATAAATACTCCCTCCGTCGAAAATAAATAATACGTTTACGAAACATTAAGATATGTATAATTTATATTATTTTTTTTTACTTTTTTATGCTTAAAACTAAAATAAAGAAACTAATATGAGTTTTGTGTAGTGAAAATTTAAATAAGAAAAAAAATTTTAAGATTTTGTGTAATTTTCAGGTTCTATACTAGAAGAGTTTAAATAAAGGTAGTAAAGTAAAATCAATATTAAAAACTTTTTAGAAGGAAAATCAACTCATTTTTTTTTAAAACGGTCTAAAAAAAAATTGTCATATTTTTAGGACAGGTAAAGTATCTAAATTTTGATATTTCCACCGCTAGCTCCAAGCCCATGCCCAGACTTCATATCTGACCCAATATCTGTGGGTTTTTATGTTTTTTACCTCTTTTTTTTTTTTCCCTTACTTGTTTTTTGCAAGCCGGGAATATCTTTATCTTGACTCTAGTTTTGGCTTAATTTACTCCCATTATAAACTAGTGATCAAAAAGTCATTTCTTGTCATTCTTTTCCACTGTAAAATTAAACCTTGTTTTGGAATAATTAAAACTCAAGCATAAAATGACCATACAAGCAACTTATACCTAATTCGTTTTAACTTTAATCATTTGACTACAAAATGATTTATTTTTATTTTTACATCTTTTTTACTTGAAACTAATTTTAATTAAAAGCCAATATTATGCAGTTACAATAATCAATTGAAAATATAATTTTTATAATCTTACTAAATTTTTATGAATTTTTCTAGTTTCAAGCCTTAAAAAAAAAATCATAAAAATTTAACAACATTCTAAAAATTTACTTTCAAATTGATTATTGTATCTATATAACATTGGCTTTCAAATAAAATTGATTTCAGGTAAAAAAGATATAAAAGTTAAAAAAAATTTATTGACTTTAGCTCGAACGAATTGACCCTTACTTTGTAGAGTTCAGCTTGGGGAGATTGGACAACTAATTTTATAGAGTGCAGCTCGGGGGATCGGGGAGATACACCAGCAATTACTGATTATTTAAACCAACTTCCACTAATCATGAAGCTATTACTTGAGCACAGAAGTTCTCTACTTTTTATGATTACCATAATATGATCTTATGCTATCATAACTTCTTCTTTTTTATATATAGAGATATGACAGACATGCCGGCGCATAGAGTCACCGAAGCTGGAAAAGCAAAATCAATCTAGAAGCCAGAACTGAATTACTCTCAGAGACTCCTATGAGATATATCAAGTATTTTTATCTAATTAGTGGTAAAACAAATTACCAAAACTTATAGGTGGAAAACCTCTCATTTATAACAGTTATCTACAGCTACCCCACATACATGATACATAACACATCTTACTAGCCTCAAATATCTATCTTATTACCACAAATTACAAAGAATATTACAACACTGAACCTCAACTTAGATCATCCAAACTAACAGATTCAATGCCGGTAGCCCATCACTACCACCGGGATCCTAACCTTGTGCCCCCGGCTTCCTTTTAACAGAACCTCTCCAAAACTGTAAGATCCAGTTATTGATCTAACCGAGAGAGTCACTGAGAACTGTCGTGACCCACCAGCTCGGACAGTCAAGGCAGGAGGCTTGACCTCAACCGCAATGGCTGGCTGCATTCGTGCTGCGATCACATATGTTTCCTCCTCATCCACAACATTTCTGACAGTGCGAGTGACTGTCAGAGTTCCCACAAGGTGGGAAACAGTGATTGATGGAATGTTGAGATTTGAGGGGTGGCCCATGGAGGAGTTGCAGGGTGAACTTGTGTAGTTCTTTATCTCATGCATATCAATTCCGGGTGTTGTGCACAAGAATCCGATGTAATCTTCATAACCTTAAAAGTTACCATGTCGACACACGTTATGGAATCAGAGTTGGGACTAAAGGAGCCCACATAGTCTACTAGATGGTGAAAGAGGAAGACAAAACAAAGATACCTGCATCAAATATAAGTCCAGGATCCAGTGCAGCTCTTGGATTTACGTGGCCACTACCATAGTCAAAAGGAGTAGCCGTAACGATCTTCAAGACCTCCGTTTCAGAATATTGTAAAGCTTGAAGAGGCCTTCCAGTTCTGTCCACATTTGTTGATGTTGTCATCAAGGCAGACTTTATAGCAGCAGGGCTCCACCGAGGATGCTTCTGCTTCACAAGAGCAGCTATCCCAGCAATGTGCGGTGCAGCCATGCTAGTGCCAGACATCATGGCAAAAGCTTCTCCTGTTAATATCATATCATATGAAATTTGCAAACAACTTCCTCTAACTCGTAAGCAGAGAGTAAAAGAGGTATTATAGAATAACAAATGTTTTGCCCGCACTATGCAGCAGAACAGTTAATTTCAAATAATATAGACATTAAATGGGAGACAAATGGCATGAAGTATAGTTATATAGAGCTGAATTCTTCTTTACCAACGTAATTAGGCTCATCTGTCCCATTTGGAGACCAAGCCGCCCAGATAAGAGACCCTGGAGCTAATATATCTGGTTTGAGAAGATCAGCATCTTGAAAGCTAAAATCTTTTATATTGGGCCCTCGAGCTGAGAACTGTGCCACCTGTGGTGCTGATTTGTGCAAAATAGGCATTAAACCGTCCCCAATACTACCAACTGCTTTGAAGCTCTTCACTCGTCCTGTCCAATCTCTTGGTGTAGAGACGTTATAATAGTTAACAAGATCCTGCAATTTGTTGAAATTACGCAAGCATGAAATTAGATATCACAAAAGGCAAGCCAACAAAAAAAAAAAAAAAAAAAAAGAAAAACGTAAAAAGCAAGAGAGGAAAACAGAGAGACAATTCTATTTAGTTTAACTACAGAAGACTTGACTTTCAAACATAAGGTAAAGGTTAATACAGAATAGCATGTCGAATAGTTTCCCTCACAAAATTTCATCAAGCAAAGCACAGGCCAATTCCATGATGGCAGACCATCACTTTCAGAAATCATATTTTGATAAGGAAAAAATAGCAAATGTGAATACCATAGACTTGGCAACATCAGTAATGACAATCCCCGGAATATCAACAGGTACAGGATCAAATTTTGCTCCAGGAGAAACACTTTCCACTGCCAGCACAAAGCCAGTGGCACCAAGGGCCTTGGCTGTTTCTGAGACTTTCTTGATTGATGCAGTACCTGCAACAAAGTTGAATGAATATCCACACAGAAGAATGTTCCCCTGTACCAACTTCTTGTTCAACACTTCTGGTCTTTGGCAGTCTGCGGGAGTATACTTCATTACTGAAGAATCCAGGAGAACATCATTAGCAGCTACCAAAGTATATGTTTGATTAAGGCGAGTGGAGGCTGCAACAGTAGACCAAGGTTTCATGAGCCTCATGCAGTAGTCAACCAGGGACTCACAGGTAAACCAACTGTCAAAGTGCTTATGCATGCAAAACCATCAGGCATGTCAAGCTAGGTTCACAACTGTAAAAAAACTGTAGCATGACCGTTCAAGCCAAAAGACTTAATGCATCACATTAACCTATCAAACTAGAATCGAAAATCCAGAACTTACGTGATTCTCCTTTTTCACTTTGTAAATGAAAATTTTCCCAACATTAAAAAATTCATCATCAGACTCTCCAACTACAATAACAGTAACTATTTGTGTGTGCATGTTTGCATGCATGATACAAGTGTGCAAAAGAGAGAGAGAGTGGGAGAGAGGGACTTCAAACATTGGAAGTCTATTTCAAATAAACCAGTAAAGAAGAAAAGATAAATCAAGTAAAAGGGGAAACAAGCATCTGCCAGACTTGGTACCATTACCATTCACACATCACTCGCACCAATTGAGTTCAGAACTTTTTAATCCATATGAAAGAAAATGAATGAATTAAAATAGAAAAGCATGAAAAATAAAAATACAAATATAAGGGTCTCCTGCAGCTTGACTAAAATCCCACAAATATCTCATGGCTGAGAAAAAAGACAATGAAATTGTCACCCTGCCAACACATACTCAGCATGGAATTAACATCTCAAACAGATCAGTCAATTTGCAGCTTCTCTGATGCTTGAATAATGGAACAGGAAAGTACAACAAGAATTCACAAAGAAATACCCCAGGTCAATAAAACATCTATAAGAATAAACTGCTCAAACACCATGCAACATTCATTATTTGGTGAACCAGCACACAGAGTAGTTGAATCATTTATCAGATGAAATTAAAAATTATTTTCTGAGTGTTAATGAAGTGAATGTAAAAATCCACATTGAGAACTTTCAAATTGAAATAATATTAATTAAATACTATTAACTTACGGGACAATCCAATTCCAGGCAAGATTTTCCCATTTCCCAGCGTTAGATGGTTCTTGTATCGGCGGTCATCAATTGCAGCTGCAACAGATGCAATCCATGGGCTGTAAGAAACCAAAGTTTTGGGGAAAGGCCCACCATTTCCTGCAGCCTGTGCCACAAAAACACCAGCCTTGACAGCACCGAGAAGAGTGGCATCAAAAGGATTTAAGAAAGTAGACTTTGTTGTGGCCGGAGGCCCATTAGGTCCAACAGAAAGACTGAGTATATCAACACCATCATGAACAGCCTGTTCATAGAAGTTCTCTCATGAGAAACCAAAAGAAACATTTTGAAAAATTTTAGGACATATGCAGACAGCAACAAACTACTTGTCCTGTTTCATTTTTGCCATTTTCTCATTCTTTTAGCTCTCTTTTCTAACTCATAATTAAATTGCTAAAGATGATAGAACCTAAAATACCTCAAAATATATTGCAAGAATAATATGTTACCAACATAGGAAGGTACAACATGCCAAATATGTTGCAAGAATGATATGCAAGTGTGTGTGTGTGTGTGTGTGTGTGAGAGAGAGAGAGAGAGAGAGAGAGTGGGAGGGAGGGAGGGAGAGAAAGAGAGCAATGTCTGCCACCATTGACTGGCTTATAAAAATGGAAGTTAACCTGATCAATTGCAGCCACCACATCTGCAATAAACCCCCCAAAAAGCCTGTAAAGTGCCTTGTAAACACCAATCCTAGGAAACAAAAAAAACTTCCATATCAATGGAGGTAAATCCTAACATTTGAATTTGGATAATGACCTGTTAAAGCATTGATCCGCACCTCGCACGAGGAGCCATACCACTTGCCTTCCCAAATTCATGACCATACATTCTCACAGGGATACCATTATTACCAGCTGCAATTGCTGCGGTATGACTGGCATAAATAACGAAAAGCAACACCAATGAGTAAACAACCAATACGAACAAAAATGCAGTCTTTAGTGAAATGGACTGACCTTCCATGTCCATCACCATCCATTGGAGATGCAAAATCAATATCAGGATTAAATACACCAGCTGCAATGGCAGCTTCAGCAAAATGTTGGGCACCAATGATCTTGCCATTACAGAATCTCTTCTTTGTATCAGGATCAATTTCACATTTTCCTTTATATCTGGGCAGAGGCCCATAAGGATCAGAACTATGTGCTGCAAAGCTTGGATGATCTGGATAAATTCCCGAGTCAATGAAACCTATCACAATATCTTCTCCAGCCCTGTCAAAGCCCCCTCCTGTTGGCCATACACCAGTTGGAAGACCCAAAAACTGCGGCGTATGTGTTGTAAGCCTCTTGACCTTCCAATCTCTATTCACAGATTTCACACCAGGAGCACGTCTCAGGGTTTCTGCCTACTAATGGGCAGAATAGTGTAAGAAGCTGAACGAACAGATCAAATAGGCCGCTCTCTTCAAATTTGTTTATCCCCTAATCTGCTAGTTGAATAAATAAAAAGGGGTAAATGGTATCTATTGTCACTAAACTAAGACCCATGTTGCTTATTCGTCCTTAAACTATTAATTGTTGCATCATGCATCCTGAAACTACCGTTAATATTGCACAATTCATCCTCCATTAGTCCTACAATTAAAATGGGCCAAATTGAGCAAATGAACTAAACTGGGGTCAAAAAACAGAAATTTAACCACAAACATAAAAACTTTTAAGTTTCAAAGTTCCGTGAGGATTCAGAGGTGATTAAGATTTTGGATTTGATATTCTAATGAACCATAGAAACATTTTAAAAATCCAGAAATTTTTCATGTTTGAGGTCAAATTCCTTTTTTTTTTCATTTGCTAAACTCGGCCCATTTTAACAGCATAATTAACGGAGGATGAATGGTGCAACATTAATGATAGTCGAATGACAAATGGTGCAACAATTGATAGTTTAAGGACGAATAAGCAACATGGGTAGTAGTTTAGGGATAATGGATGCCATTTACCCATTAAAAAACTTAAAAAGAAATATTTAAAGCAATTCAATCCTCTAGCTTCTTGCTCTAGAAGAGATAACATCTTAAACTATTTGCCAGTTTAAGAAACTGGTTCTAAAGCATAGTTGGGACAAAACGAGTAGGGAGCACAAGTGAAAATAATCCAGTAGAACAGTCTTTAGCCTTCACCTTTTCAGGGGAAATACTAACTGCAAAGCCATTTATCAAGTGCTTATAACTGTAGATCTTCTGGTAGGTCCCACGTTCAAACAACAAGCCAAGAAGCATATCATGTTTCCTTTCAAGGTGACGAGCATAAGAAGTGACCAGCTCACTGCCAAAAAGCATGAGCAAGTTGAAGCTGTCCGTGAGTATTTGATTTGAGTAATAATAATGTTCATGAAATAAAACAAGAAAGTAAAGAGTGGAGCCATCACAAGATATTAAAAACTCAGCATTGAAGGGAACAAATCTAAAATATAACCATGCTCTGAACATCAATTCTCAAGAGCACTTGACTAGTTCTCATGTACCTATAGGCCACAAATGAGTTGATTAAATTCAAGTTCCAATCCTTGAAGGAGCTGGTTGCATTAAATAATGCAATCAACAGATTTTTCTATAATGATCCAAAAAGGAGCTTGTCCTAAAACATGATAGCAAGACATAGCTCCTGTTCACAGGTTAAAAGATCACAAAAACTAGAAAGCACAGGAGGATAGTCCAGTGACTCTAGTCAGCAGCCACCAGTGACTTAAGGTAGAGATGTGGCCAGGCATGTACGAAAAGCAACAAAGAAAAGCCAATTTGTTGATAAACTTGCTGGTAACAGATTAGCCCAAAAAGCTTAGAGACGCAATTCTATTAGAGAGCTAAATAATTAATCTAAGAGATAATTCACCTTCGACGGTGCAATAAAATCCCATGTTTAGACTGTTTGGCTGAGACCCGATCAAAAAAATATAGAGCAAAACCAGAAACAAAAAATGCAGCTGTACAACCTAAAAAGTCAAGCGCCTATGTTCTTTCCGGAAATCAAAACCTACAAAATTCTAGTCCATATTGCAATTTGGATGTCCACGAAGTCAACATCCCACCAGAAAACAGTATGATGCTAGATCTTGACTCGAGAGCTAGATTTTCCTCAAGCTATTGCTTAAAAAACGAGATAATTAAACTAATTAGAAAACCATAAATATATAATAATATTAATAAAAAATAGGCATCAATTAAAATGAAGGCAGTTAAGCACCTAGTGGTATCGATCTTCTCATCGGAATCCACCGCCGTAGCTTCGAACCCATTCTCACCACCCCGGTAGCTGATGATCGGCTCTCCATCAATAGTAACAATGTAAATCTCGGCCCTTGCGGCAGCCACAATCCCCAAAACCAGCAACAAAGCAAGGCAAAGCTCCATGATCGATCTTCACTTCTACAAGATCAGCCAAGCAACAATCAGACACACATATATACAAAACCAGGAACTGAGAACTAATGAGAGCTAATGAACACTGACGAGAGGCGGATCCGATCAATGTGCGGCTCACATTGGCCGCTGACGAATCTGTGAGGAACACTCAATCGGAGGCAGCCGCTTTAGTTAAAGCGAGAGGGAGGGAGGGCGAGCTGCGAGGTTTAAGGCTCACGCAAGCCTGAAAAGCTAGAAAATGTGGAAATGGAGATTCTTATGAGCGAGCGAGCGAGCGAGTGAGTGAGGGTTTTACTGTGGAGGGATTGAGAGTGAGCTGGTTAGGGTTTTTAATGACGGTAATTAATTTTTGGATTAGTAGCTGTAAAAATATTTATTTGATTGATTGAGGAGGGTGATTAGTATTGATTTGTTGATTACTCGGAGGGAGTGGCACAAACAAGGAAGCGACGATGATAGAGAAGTCAGACGGGTTACTGCCCAGGTTACATCAATTGATTATTTTATTTCATTTTACAAGCACTTAATTTGTTTTTCTTTTGGGAGATTATAGAATTTAGAGAAGAGAATCATACCACGGATGGGAAGCACGAAAAATATGGAGGGAGAAAGCGAGGAGGGAGTAGAAACATTCGCGCGTACGCTGTCGGGCAGCTTGCTAAATGTCTATAATACCCTTTTAATCTCTCCCGGATGCCCCGCGGGTGAAATCCTTCCGTTCCATCCACATTTTGGAATTTGGAGTAAACTAGTTAAGCATGCCCATGCAGCGCACGGGGCTACTATGTTTTTAATATTTTAAAAAATTATATTTATTAATTATAAATTTTATTTTAATTATTAATTAATATAAAAATTTCAGAAATTATAATAATGTAAGGAAATTTCAAAATTTTATATTTTTTTAAATACATATGAAGAGAAGATAACTATTTTATATGATAATACATTTTATAAATAGGTCTAAAAACAGACTTTATTAATGAAAAAAAAAAGGTAAAAGTGAAGGTGGGCTGCATTGTGGAAAAAGATTAAAAAAACCACAACTATTGAACCAATTGTAGGATTTGAGGTATTTTGTTTTTTAATCACGTTTTTCATAATATTCACTAATCACTGATTTATAAATTATCATAAAAAAGATAGAAGAACATATTTGCAATATGTTCGTGATAGATAGGCTGAAACCAAGTGGGGAAGAAGAAAAAATTGTCCTCTACAAAATTGAAATAGATGACATTGAATTAAAGTAAAAGTTGATGATATTAAAATTGTTTCTATTAATAGAGCAAATATAAATTTAAGGACTATTCTCAAATTGACTAAACTAGCAGAAATTGTTAATAGTTAAGTTATTCATGGTTGAAAAATAGAGTAAGTATAAGCTGTTTAGAGAAATGTAAATTTCTTATTTCTTTCAATTTCTTTAAAATTATAAGGATTTTGGGGCATTTTGTTTGGGAAGGAAAAAAATCTCAAAAGGAAATTGTAAATGAAGAAGTATTGTAGGAGGAGACAAAAGTGCTTGACTCTTTTTTTATGAAAGGATGTGATGATTAATAACTTATATACTACTTTAGGAATGAGATAAATTGGCTGGAAGAAAGCAAAATTTTTATACTTTCCCATAAAATTTTGTTAATCATGATGCATAAGCATATATTTATGGATTTGTAAATAGTATTTAAATTATCCATCTGAATGTCCATGGAATGGTAGGATAGTCTTTATAATTTAACATTTAGTTTTATTTGTTCATTAAATATATATATATATATATACCAAGGATTCCTATACGGAATTATATTTTCATTCTCACTATACATATGTTGTGCATGGGAATGCAAAAATCCATTGAATCCATACTGCATAGATAATGAAATGTTAAAAAATATTTATTATATAATTTAGATTAAATATAAATAAAATTATAATTATAACATCACATGCTTTATTTATTTTTAAAACTTAAATTAATAATTCTAAAAATTTAATTAACATTTATAGAAAAATATGTAGTTCAGGAGATTATTTTTAAGGAATTAAAATCTAGGACCAATATTTTGTGGAAGTATGAAATATGATTCCATTTGATGAGAGATCAAAGCAAAACATTTTAAATCAAGGTAAATTGCATAAAAAATCTCAAACCTTTAATTTTTGGGTTGCAAATCCATCCTTAACATTTCACTTGTTGCTTAATGGTCCAATACATTTTCTCTTCATTATAAATTTATCCATGGCTTCATTCAAGGGGAAACAAATTTATATAATCCATTAAATATAAAAAATTATGACATACTTTGAAATAAGGGAAATACAATTATCAAACACTTTAAATTAGAACTTAAAAAATTGATGGCATATAGTTCTATGAGAATTAATAAATTCAAATTGTTTGAAAATGATTTTCCACTAAATACAAAATTGTAGTATAATCTATTGGTGGTTAATAGGTTATTGACTACAATAGTATGTTATTTTAAGTTAACAAACTATTTTTGAAATTTACTTGAATAATATATATTGTTAAAACTTATGTTAATAAATCAAAATATTTAATTAACATTTATATACTATAATATGTCATACGAGAAATTTAAAATTAGAATAAAGATTTTGTAAAAGTATAATATGTTATTTCATTAGGTGATATTGAACCAAACTGACACGTTTTTAGGTTTAGGACAAAAATAGAACCATTAATAAGTTAGGGATTAAAACATTATGATATTTAAAATTAAGGGATTGATATGAAATTAAATTATATAATATATTTATTGCTAGAACCCAACTTATACACACACACTTCTATATAATGGGAATTATTTTGATGTAGTAAATATTTATTTGATTTGTATACCAATAAAAATTTTATTTTAAGAAAACTTAAAAATTGTTGTTGTAGCAATTTTTTTAAAACATTAACTACTTTGTTGAATTTTCTTTTTATTGGATGTGCATGGAAAAAATTCATAAAATAATTAATTTATAAACAAAATTTTTAAGTGACTATTGATTATGTAGAGTTTTTTTTTTGTAATAAAAAATATGAAAAATAAGATAGGCTAGAAAGCTTAAGGTAGTTGATATGCTTCTTCAACTACTCATCATCTAAGTCTGAACCTCAAGATTAGGAGTTTAACTTCCATCAAAAGATGACCCACATCTTTATGGGCAGTCACGTCATTAGCAATGAGAAAGAATCTTTGAAGGTAATTAGTTAATAGTGTAACATTAGGAAGAGTGCTGATAACTGCAAATTTAAGAGTGTTCAAGATTATTCTAGCTAGAATAATGGATAATATGATTGGTTGGTAAATGCACCCAATCAATTTCTTCCACTTTGATATATGGGTTTCAAGCACCAGCGACCTTGAATATTGTTGGAGTCTAAAAGGACTATCATTCACCCCAAGAATTGAACCAGCATGTAGGTGGTGCCTGAGTCAAGTTAAGGACTCCATGTTTTATAATCAATTCTCCACCATAACCTCCCTTAAGTATTTTTATTTTGTAATCAATTATGTAGAGTATTAGCTTTCAAATAATATTGGCTTTTCTATTAAATAATCAACAAAAAATGAAAATAATGGATTATTTTTAATAAAAAGCTTCAAGATATCACATTTTCGCTTTTGATTGGGTCACATGTAATGCGGTTTCAAACATTACAAATGACCTCTAAGTATTTAGTAATTATAGTCTTACCATTTTTATCATGTAATTTTTTAGAATTTTAGAAGCCATTTGGAAACGTTTAAAATTGGGTCACACACATGTTAACTCAATGCTATTAATCGTGGGTGAACTAATTGTAACTAATGAAATATTTAATATATTTTTTTTCATTTAAGTGATTATTTATTTAACTTATATATCAATTGAAACTCTACATTTTACGTATTTTTAAAATATTTTCCTTATAAATGAGTATTTTTTTATTACACTAGGTATAGGGGAAAATGTAAAAAATAACTAATTTCTAAATAAAATAAATAGGAAAAAATTATTTAAGTGGTTATTAAGTAGATAGAGTATTACTTCATCTATCTCATATCTATTAAACCATTTGGTTTAGAATGAGGAATTAAAAAATGGAGAAAATTTATGTGTTATTTTCATTTTTAAGCTTAATTGTTTTACACGTGAATTGAGAAAATTGGAAAAAGTAAATACTGAATAGTATGTAAATATTTCAAATATCTAAAAATAGAATATATTGCAATAGTTTTGGGATAGATGGATTAGTTTTTAAACAACAATAGTTTTAAATAAAAGAAATAGTAAAAAACAAAAATAACACATTAAATAATGGATTATTTAATTTTTGACAACACAAAAGGCTTCCTTTAATAATTGCTTCTAACATTAGTGCTATTGATGTCAGAATAAATTATTAACAGATGTAATAAATTTTTCAAATTTCTAACATCAAAAGCTAATGTTGCATAGTTTTTCCAAAATCCAATGTTAAACGTGGACGCTACTTCCTAAGAAAGCCAAAGTAGGAGACCACAACTTTGAATTTCATCATAAGTTCTAAAGCTTTATAACCTACTTGTTTAGATTATAGTAATCCAAAAGACAGACATAAATTTAAATTATTACATCTAATAACTCTATTATTTTCTCATGTAGCAACAAAATTTATGTGATTTTATCCACAAGATCACTAATTTACAAGTGTTGCCCCTACCAGATCAATTATCCCAAACTGTGGTCAACCAAAATAGCATTAACCAATTAAAAGTGCTCTAAATTTTGGTTGAAATACAGCTATACCTATACCCCTTTGAGAACTAACAATTGCTTGCCTGGTTGCAATAACTATGAACCAAGTAACTTGCTTGTTGCCACTTTTTTCATGATTCAATAGTATTTAACATAAGGGAAAATGATAGAAAATATATTAAAAATGGTGCTAATAATTTTGAAAAAAAATGTCATGCAATTCTCTTATAAGATAACTCCCGTTTTAGTTTTTTAAAGCCACGGAATTATTAAACATTATTCTTTACCATTTTTTTTCACAGAGAAATGGTGGCAAGCCAAATGGTGTAAGCTCAAGGGTGTGGAGTGTCTTGTCTCGACCTTCATAAGCATGTGAGGGTGCTCTTATGAAGGTAGTTATGACCTTCAATCTACACATGTGATGTGTAATCACGTGAGTTAAATGGACTAGCTATCCACAACTTATATATGTTAATGTATTTTAGTCCCTAAACTTTAGAACTGAACCTAATTTCTCCTGAATCAACAATTTGTACTTTTTATTAGCATTATTAATGTCCTACTTGTACTAAGGCTCAATGCTAAAGGTGTAGATTTATAAGTCTCAGTTGTGGTGATGATGAGGATGCCAGTAAAGGCTTCAATCCCCTTATTCACCTTGAAACTAGACAAAGAACCAACATTGTAGCATGGTTTTATGCACTATATTGCAGCTTGAGGATTGAACTACTATAGAACATATGATTTAGGGACAAGTTGAGGAATTTAGCTCCATGATTCCCCCTATTTTATCCCTACCCATCCCCTGGGCAATGAAAGTGATATGGGATTACGGGGCCTCATTTTAAATAGGCCATAAGACTTGTCAAAAAAGCGAAAACACCGTAAGAGATCTTCATATATTTAGCTAATTGGTAAATTCAATATGTAAATTATTCAGAATCAAACGTGAAAGTAATTAGCACTACTCTAGCTTTCATCAAACACACCACTATTATCATGTACATGAAAACTTGAAAGAATCTAGTAATTAGAAATTGACATACAAAACTACCATTTTCAAAGTAATATAGATACCGATGTTGTGTTGTTTATAGTTTATTTTTTTCAGGTTATCAGCTAAACAATGAATATAGATACTGACTTGAGTTAGCTGCACCTACATGAAACAAAGACTTACAACATGACAACTCTTGTAGGGTGTAGCATTGGGTTTGTGACTCAAATCAGCAGAATATGTTAAAAATGTGAGAGTTAAGTCAGTAAGGAACATGTGTGTGGGAGCTATGTCAGTATGATAAGCATATTTTGTGGTTGGTAAAGATTGATTCTGGGCAGTAAGGCACCAGATAAAGAAAAGGTTAATTAGACAATATACTAAATCTTATATCATCTATTCTAGTGATTTTTTTTCTTTTACAAAGGATAATATGCACAAATGCACATACCTTTTTTTTTCTAAAAATGTTCTGGTAGTTGGAATTACACATTATACCTTATCCCATAACAACATCTTTGGTTTGTAATCCTTCATCTTCTCCAAAGAGTAGAGGTAAGTGACAATGGTATAATTTGGAGATGAGCAGTGACGATAAGATCTAGAAGCGAATGGCAATGATGAAGTCTAGAAGCAGGCAACCACAATGCGATGTAGAGGCAAACAATGGCAATGATCGGCTATAAACGATGCAATATGATGTCAACTATGAAATGCTTCGATTTGGAGGTGATGATAGTCTAACACCGGTAGTTTTGCAAGAAGAAGATGAAGAGTTTTGGTCCATGGATAATTTGGTCAAATTTTGGGCTAGGTAAGATATATTTAGTTATTTGATTAGACATATACCTTTAATATGATAATTAGTATTTTGCTATTTGCCAATAATCTCTAATAGCATTTTGAACGATAAATGAATATAATGAGATAAAGAACATCATGCATGTTTGTGTGTGTATGTGGCATGTTATCTGCAACTATACTGCCGTTAAGCCCCTTCTAAGCCTTCTAAAATAGGAGCAATTCCATTATATTGGGTAAATTTGGGAAAACCTTTAAGGTTGTGTGAAGGGAAATTTACATAAATGGTATACCCTAACTTGTATTTAGGCTTCCCTATATTAGAAAACCTAAACTAACCTTCATTCACCAACTTCATCTTTGTGCTTTATTGATGACAGTACAACCTATGATCCTTTAACAAATAACTATCATTCTTCAGATTTAGCCACTGATTTTTTGAATAATAACTATGCCTTACTCTCATCACAGCAACTAGCAGTATCATTAGCTTTCATAGTTGGATTTTGGTGCACAACAACTATTTAATAAAAAGGCCCAACGGTTATTATTGAGCTAAAATTTTTTAAAGTTATTCTTAGTACCTAATGAAAGGCTTATATTAAAGATTCAATTTTAGTATATCATTCCAATCAGGCGATGGTTATCATAACAAAAGAAAAAAAATGAACCATTATGTGAATTGAAGACAAAAAAATTACTTCTCCCTCTCCCGTTTGTCAACACATGAAAAAACTGAGAATTACAATCCCCTATATACAACCACCTATATTCTAATTTTTGAAGAGCAAACAGAGAAGTTGCCAAGTTTTTCCTAAAACAGAAGCTTAACCTACTTGAGCTTCTTTAAAATAAATAAATAAATAAAACAGCAGCTTGTTTTTATTAATAGTCTTCCTGCAACGTATTTGATTAAATGTCTGAACCAAGTTTTAACTCACGAATGACAATGGTTAAAAAGCGGGAAACCCATTGGAATAAATTTTTGGAGATTTTTAGTGACGGATTCACAAAACTCGAATTAGGTGTGGCAAGGCTAGATCAAGAATCAAGGAATTAGATCTAATCCATCCGGCCAAATGAAAACAGGGAAAGAAAAATGGAAACAATTATTTAATTTCCAAGATATAGCACCAAAACAAACTAATCAATTCTAGTAGCAGTAGTGGTGGGGTTTAAAGCTCTACTGCCTGTGATGACGGAAAAATTGGGTGGAGGGGAACTAATATGGGAATGCAATAGGTTCAAGTTACTTGTGGACAAGGAAAATAGCCCTATTAAGGCAGAGAGCCTGAAGTGGAATGCGGCGGTCCTTGGACTCTAGGCTCCTAGAGATGATGAACCTTTTGGCATGGTCAAAAAATGGGATATTGAATAGTGACGGCGCCTTAAGCAAGATGGATTTTCTGCATCTTGATGCTCATTTTTCACTTCACTTGAATTCATACAAGAAAGAGATAATGATCGGAGATAAAGTAGGAGAGAATTTTAACATGTGATAGTGCCCACTATTAAAACGGACTACTAACAAAGTTAGTGAAATAGGGGGGTCAGTGTAGATTTTCAAATATAGAGAGGTAAGTATAGGTTATGTTATACCATAGGAGTTTTTTTGTAAATTTCCCTTGTGTGAAAATATAATTGTTGACACATGAGAAAAAAAATTGTTTGAAAAGAATCTCTCTTTCTATATATATATATATATATAATATGATTGTGTGATAGGTATATAGTAGATGGTCGTGATCAGACCTAGACCCAGGTTTTTATACATGAATGACCAAAATAAATAATTTTTTAAAATTATAATCCTTATCAAAGGAATTTGACCAATTTCAATGAGAAACTAATTTATTTCTAAATTCTAAAAAAAATTACAAATATTTTACAATTTTAGGGAGAGTCCCAACCTGTTAGCTCTTTTTAGTTTCGCCCCCGTCGTGATTATATGTTAATTTGTGGCATGGCAACTGATGCTATGTGGTTATATGTATTTCTGGTATTGGGGAACAAAAGAAGACATAAAGAAGTGGAAGAATGTAATTATGTGAGCAAAGCAGACGAAGAGCAACATATTTGGTCCCACCACGTTCATGCAAATCCTATTCACGATCAATCACAATCTTCACGTTTTCTTGGGTTATAGAAATACACATTCAACTGTTTTCTTTACCTCACAATAAACTACCATCCACCAAGATGTTTCTACTTCCAGACCCTAAATAATGTAGGTATGGATCCACAAGTAATCAATTAGTATTTGTTTAAGGTGTAATAATATTGATTGCAAATTTTTATAATACTATTAAATTTTTATGATTTATTTAGAAAAATTCATAAAAATTTAATAACATTATAAAAATTTTATCTTGAGAGGATTATTCCACCTACATAGTAGTGGCTTTCAAATAAAATTGGTTCCAAGAGAAAAAAAATTATAAAAATAAAAATAAATCATTTTGGATTGACTTGAGTGAAAAATAATTGGCTCTTAAAGTCTTAGTCCCTAAATTATAAACATACATAACTTGAAGCACTTAATGAGAGTTAAAAAAAATTACTAGAAGTTTCAAAATTATAAATTAAAATTAATCTAAGTATAGAGAATGTTGGAAAAAAAAATTTCAACTAAAAAATATTCTCTCTATTCCAAAAAGGATGACAAGTCTTCCTTTTTTTGCTATTCTAAAAATGGTGGGTTATTTTTCATCTTTAGAAAGTTTTTAACAAATAATTTACCTTGCTGCTAATTATTTAAACTCTCTCTGTATAGACCCCAAAAAAACTTATTTTTTTCAAATCCTCATTTAAACTTTTCTCTACACAAAAATCAAAAAATAATTTTTTTATTTTAGATTTAGACGTAAAAATGAAAAGAATAACATAAATTAGACACATCTTAATTTCTATGTCCAAAGAAATACAACATTCAAAATGGGATGGCAGGAGTAGCTACATTCTCCTCAAGTAATGTAATTGATTAAACAAATCAATTTTGGTTTCCCAACATCAATGTCATTAAAAATTAATACTTTATTTAACTAATAACCAGTACTTCAAACATCTTTTGTTTTTATAAAGAAACTAAATTTTATAAATGTTTTTTTTTAAATAAAAAGAAAATTTAAAAATGCAGGATTTTCACTTTTATTTTTTTCCATGTAGAATCAATAACATTTGGATGTTAATACTCTTTCTATACAATAATTACTTAAATAACTAGTTCTTTATAAGTGTGTTTCCTCACCCGACCCAAAAAAGAAAATTTAATAAAAATACTCAATCTCTACAAAAAAAAAATCATTTTAAAATATTTTTTAAGTTCCTTAATGCGTATGATTTCAATAAAACTACAAGTTGAGCAAACTATATGAAAAATAATTACAATCACTTTTTACATCCTAAAAGTTTTTTTTTTTTACTATTTTCTTCTCATTTTCATTTCTATATAAAGTGGTAAAAATAAAAGAAAATATTTTTTAAAATGAAAAAGAAAAACTAAAAACAATTTCTCGAGCCTCTAGACGTGTCTTCATCTCCTATCAACCCTCCATAGGGAATCCGCCACCAATTTCATATTCTCCATGATCCACTTAAACCCTCCACCCCCACCCCTCCCACCACCATTCTCATCAATGTTGCCTCTAGACACTGAATCCTCTCCCTCGACCTCTTTTTCTATATCTTTTGCCACCTTGAACATGAACATAATTGAAGAGTACGAGGCCCCACCGAAAAGAACGATAAGGTTGAGATAGGGAGGGTCCTCATGGTTGTTGCACCAAGATTAATGGATGGGAAGCACGCATAAAGGTGGAGAGGAGAATGAGTTAAGGATGATCGATGCTTGGATTGTTAGATGCTAATATATAGGTTATAAAAGAGAGAATAAAAATTTGGGTAACTTGGCGTGTGATTTTCTCCTTGTTATCAATTAATCAAGCAATGAATATAAGGTTAAATGAGCAAAGTGCTTTACTGTTCATTATCGGGAACTTAGGTTGCACTATGCCAAAATGCAAGAACTCTCTTAAATAAGTTAACATAGTTCGAGAAACCAAAAGTAAATTAGACCTATATTTTAGCATAACGTAATTGTTCTGTTTTTTCATGGTGTGAATGTACAGTGATATAGGTCCTGGCATCCACTTGGATTGCCTTGGATTTGAGTAAAATAAAAGTGATGGGGTATACAAAATTGACTCCAATCAGCCATTCCGTTGAAAAGAAACAAAAGCAGTTGTGGTATTGTGGTGGATGGGAAAAGGACTTTTGTTTGTGGCCAAAACAAATGAGAAGGACCCAAGACTTTGTCTGGGCGACGGATGCGGAGGATACCAACCAAATCACGCACTCAAATTCTCATCAATCTTTATTCTTTACCCCATCATTTTGTTTTTTCGTTTGCTTTGCTCTTTTCCCGGATTTGGTGAATCATCCCAATCATCAGGCCTTGAATTTGCTGCATGCTTCCAATCTGGCCTTTCCACAGTAATTGAAACTAACAATTATGTCTAGAGTCTAGACTATAGTTATGGTTATTAGATTAGATATTCTGCTAATTAGGTTCATTTTATAAGAAGGTTTGTAATTGGAACCGTTGTTGTTGTTTTTATTAGTTTTATGTGAGGCATTCGCTATTCAGTACTTAAATTGGAATCTGACTAATTTATGGAGGTATATGGAACTCTGTTTATACAGGGAACTCATTTAAAACACGTTTGATCTGCATTCCTAAGATTCAAATTTAAAAAGATATTAGTAGCGAATGAGTTGACCTGGTGTTTAGAATTTTTTTCTATTGTTAGGACAAAGTTCAATCCTCCACTCTCCCTCACCGCCCTCCTCGTCATGTATCAGGAACAAATTTGAGACCTTACATAAACTTGAGGAACTATTTTCCACTCTGGCTTAGAGGCATTTGCGCCAGAATTATATATTATAGATAGTGGAGCTTACATTTCCAAATTTATTATTATTTTTTTAAAAGACGGAAAATTATTAATTAAGAGAGTACAAAAGACAGCAACAAGGCCCACCAAAGCATAGAAAATGGACAACGGCAACAACCAAAAAGAAAACAGGAATTAAAAACCAAGACAATTTATAAAAGCCACCCTTAAGAATTTTTTTTTTTGGTACTCGATCATCTATATAAGTATAGAGGGAAGAAGGTAGTATTATATCATAGTATTGAAAATAAGGTATGTCTGTTTTTTTAGGAAAAAAAAACTAAATCAGGATAATTGGCATTGTTATGATACATTAGTGAAAACTGAGTTAAACACAACTGACCTTTGACTAGTGTCCTTGAAACCTTAGTCACTTGTATTACACAGGAGACATTTTCAAATTCTTAATATTAAAAAATGAACTTTTATTTAGTGGAAAATCGAGTATTTAAAGCAAGAATTTTACTAGGATATTAGTATCAAAAACTCCCAATGACACCTACAAAATAAGAAGGTCAAGGGCCTATAAAAGAAATGACAAAGCCTAACCTAAAAAAAAAAAAGATAGAGAACCTATATCTATGCTTCACAGCATAATTAGGTAGTACAAAACTATAATATAGCATCCAAAGAGTAACCAAATCTAATAAAGATATCAGACTCAATAATCTTCATCAGGTCCGTTGGCATCGACGCTTATGCCGGTAAATTCTCCTGTTGCATTATTGTCAGATAACATAAACCAAAACAACTACAAAAGCTCTACGACAAGTAGACTTAATTGATTTATCTTTCACCACACGAGCAAACCAATCACAAAACCTATTCCACTACCTTGGAGCATCCCACAATCTCAGCTTGCACATAGTTTGATGTCAAAGAGAAAGAGAAAAGAAACATTCAAAAAAGAGATGATTCATGGACTCATTAACTCAAAAAGAAAGAGGACATAAAGAGAATCTCAAGTCCATGCAACTATTTAATCTATCTAAAGTAGGCAGCTTATTTATTATAGGCCACCAGCAAACAAACGAAAATTTGGGAATAGAGTTTCAAACCAGTGGGCCCCAATTAACTCGATCAAAATTTTCTACCACAAGCAAATAAGTAAATTTCATAACAAACTTACCACTTTTAACATAGTCCCAAACTTGATCATGCACACAAGTAATGAAATGATCTCTAACCTTTAAAATATGTTTCCAATAGATAGACATATCACCTGAAACCATAATCTCCTAAATATTTGAGCCACATACATAATATGCATGGATCCATTAGACCCAAAGGCTTTCCTTATCAGCTATCAGACTCCAAAATGTTTTACCATTTGAAGCACATTTCACCCTATCAAACTAAAAATATCTAGCCCACCTTGGTTTTTTGGAACACATATCTTTGTCCAAGTAACAGGGAATTTCTTGTCAGAAGGCAAACCAGTTCATAGAAAAGCTCTGCTGCATTTCTCCAGATACTGGAGCATCCCTTTAGAAATAGGAAAAATAGCATACCAATAAGCGTGAATACTAAAAATGACAGCTTTTATAAGCTGTAAACGACTTGCATACAAAATAAGCTTGGTAAACCAGCCATGAAGACAACATATTCTTTTTTGGTGATTAATGTTTTTCTTTTAGCTGCGAAGACCCAAAATGTTTGGCTAAATTATGGGGTATTTATCGATTTCGTAATTGAAGCTACCAACTACCCAATTTACATGTAACTGGTAAAGATCTTTAACGAAGAAATTAAGGTTCCAAAATCAAATTTTGACTCACTAACAAAGCAAAAGAAAAGAATTATTGTTGAGGGAATGAAAATAGTTACCTCTTATTGTTTAGCTCCCAATTCAAGTCCACCATATCCCTATGCACCAAAATGGTCTCCAACCAATGTGTTAAATACTGTTACTACTAGGGATACCGTACCCCAAATTTTTAAAGTATATCATATGATATACCGTGCCACATACCATTACCATTTTCACAAAAAAATAAATGTTAAAATATTATTTTAAGATGACATAATTTGTTTAATAATTTATTTGCACATATTTTATATGTATTCTAATTTTTCTCATCATAATTTATCAAATATAAATAAAATATATATTATAGAAGATATTCAGTTGGGGTAGCATGCACCAAAAATCCAATTGGAGGATATTGTTCAATACTATAGGGACTTTCAAGCTGCTACCATCTATTAAAATTTTATATTAATTAAGAAAAGCAACTAAAAAATAAAAGTAAAATTTTATTTTATGATATGTGAATTATTTATATTTTAACGCTTTACATAATTATGATATTTTTTATGTAAAATGAAAAAAAAATTATAAAAAATAAAATATCGTGGTAAATACTACGTAATATTTGCTGTATATCACAATTTTTTGATAAAATATATATAAAAAGTGAGCAGTGTGAGGTATACCATGAATTACCACAGTATATCATATGGTAAAATAATAAAATATAAAAATATTTGTACCACATATCCACAATAAACAGTATATCGCTATATTTAATACTATGTCTCTAACAATCCCCACCCAAAAAAGAAAAAGATAGAAAAAAGAAAAAAGAAAAATTATCCACGATCGGAGCCAAAAAGCAGTACGGGAGAGTAAAATTAAACTTTTTTGGGATTAGCAATTGGCATGAAAACAGAAAGATGACTATAATTAATGGGTACTTTTGATTGTTTTTGGCCATTGTGTGTCGAAATCGCGTAAGAAGATAAGGGACGGCTGCCGCTTGCCGTGGCAACCAAGCTCATTACGGGACACCATCATGAATCCCATGTGACCAACATTTTTCATTTTTTTGCTAGTGACCCTTCCTCTTTTAGCTATTTCAATTATGGTTCATATATTTTTCCCTTTGTTTTTTTAGATACTTTCCTGCTTGCCATGCTTTTGCAAGTTTTCACTTTCTTTTGCTGGTATTTGCAAATTAAAAGGGAAGGAGAATGACATAAATGAATACTTTCTTCATTTCACGTCTTTTAGACTATTAGCTAGGCATAGATATTAAGGTGAATAAAATTTTTCAGCATTCTTTTTTAATTTTTACAAGTTTTTTGCTTCCATGAAAATGTTAAGGGATGTCAATGGGTTGGATTTGGGTTAGATAAGGGTATTTCTACATTTTATCCATAACCTTAAATGCTTTATTTGTATATTATTGTCGGGTAGACAATTTTTACATTCATATTCTACCCATTTTTAGACGGATTGGGTTGGGTAAAATTCATCCACCAACCACATATCCACAACTACAATTTTATTAAGTCATGTCATATCTAATCTTACATTTATTACTGTTAAAAACATTCATTATACCTTATCTATTAAAATAACTCATGCTTGTTTTTAATTCTATGTAACTTATCCATTATATTTTTATTTTCATCACATAATTAATACTAATATGTTATATACACGTGCACACATATATAGATAAGTCGGATGTGCGGCGGGTGAAACCTAAACCCGCATCCAACCCAAACTCATCGGTGGGTGTGAAAAGAAAAATCATATCCGACCCAAATCTGATCAATTGCTAAAAAATTTTGACCCATTGAATCAAATGTAACTGGATGTTTGTCGGATTGGACATCTATTGACATCCCTAAATGTTAGGGATTTAATTGTCACCTTTAAATTTCAATGACTCACTTAGAAAATTTTGATACAGTTTTATGTCCACTCTATAACTTTTTTCTTAAAAAAAAAACAAACTACGATGAAATTTTTGAAAAAAAAATATATAGGGACCAGATTAAAATTTCTTAACAAAGTACAAATCATATTACATTTTCAAAGTGAATGTTAAAATAATGGTAATATGGTAAATTGATTGTAAAAGACTTAGTAAATATAAAAATAGTGTAGATATTTGACATTGCTCAAAATAACAAATGGTATAAAGAGTTGTTAACAGAGGAGATATATAATAAATACTAGTTGTCTTAATTAAGGGAAGGTAAGAAAAACAATGAAAGAATACATGTTTAACTTTCGGATTTCTTGTCTTTCCCTTATAAAATTTTGGCATTCAAAAATAAAATTTGAAATTCTATAGTGGCGAACCATATTTCATTTTCCACAAGTAAAGAAGCAATAGTAGCCATTAAATTTTAGGGAGTTAATTTTTTTATGGGATTAAAAAAGATGTGACATAATTGGAAAGTAAACTAAGCAAAATTAGAAAAAAATAAAAATTTTTGTTGAAATAAAAAAAATATAAACTTTAGCTTCTTGTATTTTTCTGAATGTCGGATTGAATAACATCCAACCAATATGGGTTCTTTCTTCAAACCTTTTTATATCCAAAATCAATGCAAAAAGGTAAGTAAATGGGAAAAACTATGATGAAAAAGAGTGTTAGAGATTAAAAAGAGATCAGTGATTTGGTTATACTAGTGTAGCAATGTGAAAATTTCATGGAGTCGCCACCAATCCGTTTATCTAGGTCAATTGGAAACCTGTAATGGTCTGCGAGAGATTCTAAGATCGTGAGTCGGTTACGCTAAAATAACTCTATTAAAGCGCCCGGAACTTGGTACCATGGGTTCAGTTTTTATCTTTTTCTAACTATTTGTTTCTTGAACTAATCTTTGGTTGAGTATAATAATTTTAATGAATTTTATATAATTTAATTCCAAACCATGAATCTTATCAGATCAGCCGGATATGGAATTTTTGAATCTTGATATTTAATTTTTATAATGATTTTGATAATTCCAAACCATGGATTCTATCGAACCACTCGGATATGGAATTTAATAAAAATTTAATTTTTGTTTATTATTAAATATTTTTTTCAAAATCACGGATCCTATCGGATCACTTGGATATGGAATTTAATGAAATTTAATAAATTTTATGTTTTTAATTAATCCATATAAAAAATTCTACCGAATTATTCGAATATGGGTTTTTAGTGGACTTAATCTCTGTTCATTTTTATTAAAAAAATACTTTCCAAATCACGGATCCTAACGGACCACTTCGATATGGAAATTTAATGAAAAATTTAATTAATTTTTATGTTTTTAATTAATCCATATAAAAAATTCTACCGAATTATTTGGATATGGATTTTTAATGAACTTAATTTTTGTTTATTTTTTAAAAAAAAATTCCAAATCTCAGATCCTAACGGACCACTTCGATGTGGATCTTAAAATTATTTCTAATTATTGTCCTAAATTCATCCTAGGATTTTATTAGACTCATGCAGAATTAATACTCTAATCGTGATTTTCGGGGTGTATTATGTGAGTTAAATTAAACTATTATTAGATTAAAGAAATATATAAATAAATAAACTAAGTTATACCCTGATACAAATTTAATGGTTAAATTTAATGCATGGACAAACAAAACAAAAAAAAAGAAAACAATAAAAGGCTTGTTGTTACTGACCAATAATTTATGCACATTGGATGCATTACGAAAATTAAAATTAAACTATTCTTTAAAAAAAAAGCCCATGTTGTTCTCCTATTTCAATTTAATGACTATACTCAATGCAAGGCCAATCAACAATAATCAAGAAGACAAAGAAAACAACAAACAACAGAAATTTGTTATCAGTGACTAATCTGTAAAAACAAAAGAAACAAAGGTTAGTGACCAAAATGAATAAATGTGGAGAGATGGGGGTGTAAAGTGGAGTTATACCACTGAAAATTAATTTTGTTATTATTGCGAAACAGTTTTTTTTTTTTTTGCTTCTTTTCGTCTGTTCGCCGGCGATGCTGATGAAGGAAAGACTCCTGGGCTTGGACGCTGGGGTCGAGGCGACGAGTACACGCGACGGTGGCAGGCGTGGGGCTGGAACCGGCAAGGCGCGAACAACAGGGGGCAGCTGGAGTAGGGGTGGCTGGAGCAGAGCAGCGTGGAGGGGCGCGGCCAGAGAAGGGCGAGGGGAAAAGGCTGGCGGCAGAGGGGAGGTGGCGCGCGACGTGGCCCGGGCGAGGTGTGAACGGCAGCGGAGTAGGCGGCGTGCGACAGTGGAGCTTGGCGATCGGCGACGGCGTGGGCTCGGTCGCGACGGCAGGAGGCTGGCGGAGAGGGGGAGCAGCGACCAGAGGAGATGGCAGCGCGGCCAGCAGGGGAGAAGCGAGGTATGAGGAAGAGAGGAGAGAGAGAGAGTGAGCGGTTGTGTGTGAGGGAGAGGTGAGAGATGGAGAGAAGGGAGAAATACAGAGAGAGATATGTGAGCTGTTCTGAAAGAGAGATGAGAGTTTTAGCTGAGAGGGGAGCTGGGAGAGTTCCTCCCCGAAGAGAGCCCGATGATAGAATTTGTATAAGGGAGAGAAGCCTTTTTTTCAACGCACGAGGGAGGAAATTTTGAGGGAGAGCAGGTGAGCAGAGTTGAAATTTTTGGCTGGGGGAGAAAAATGAGGCCAGGGGAGAAGATCGCAGGTGATTAGGAGAAGAGAATTCAAAAGGTGCCAGAGAAGTCCAAGAGAGTAGGTGAGAGAGATTGAAAAATTTGTCCCCGGGGAAGAAATTTCGTACCCCTCCTTTAAATTATTTCTTTTGATTTTTAATTAATTAATTAATTAATAATAATTTTTAATTAATTTTTTTTAATACACAGATAAAGATATATATGTATTGACTGACACTATAAAACAAAAATGCCCCATTAAACTAATAATATTTTTTAATTAATTTTTTTAATTAATTTTTTTTTAATGTTTAATGGCCGGACGAAATTGGGTATCAACAATTAGTTTGTGTTAGTTACACTCAAATGAAACATTAGTTGTTTTGTTTATCACGTGTCATGCATGTTTGTCTATTCATATATGATCAAAAGAGAGGAAATGTAAGCTTTTATATATGATTGGGAGTTGAGACAATTTTTATTAGCAATAGAATGACAGTACCATTTAACTTGAGACCACAATCTCTTACTTTAACATGACAATTTATGTCATGATATAGTGTCGTTATTCATAACATTTTCTTAGTGTAGAACAATGATTTATTGATGTGATATAATATTTTTCGTTGTATGTATTCTTATTTTTTGTTTTTCCTGGTTTTAGTTGTATTTATGTTTCCTATAAAAGGAGGAACAATAATATAAGAGTTACACGAAAAGAAGTTGTGTTGGCCATGTGAATGGTTGAAAATGAAGGAAATGATGTGAACATGAGATGATGTTTAACCAATTTTTGTGAGCATATATATTTGATATTTGCTCTTGTTTTCATTTATACTTTACCAAGTCATAACATAAATATACACTTCAATGGCACACCTATCCTTAACCTGCGTTAGAACCCCAAATCCACCATATTTATCTTATGTTGTAGGTTTCCTATTGACTAAATTTATTGCCAACAGCTATTAGATGTTTTAAATCTTTAAAACTTTTCGATTGTTCATGGATTATTTTTTAATTTACATCTTTAATATTTTTTCCTCTACAACATAATTGGTATGAAAAATTTATATATTTATTAATCAACATGCAATGAAATGCAATTACATACTACTTCAATGCAAGCTTCATCATTGGTTTGAGTCAAATTTGGTGGGGTATTCACACAAATAATTAGACTTACTTTTGCTCCAATTTAGGGCCGTGGGCTCGTGCTTCATTACACAACTGGTAGAATGCAATCTCTCTGTCGAATTTGAATCAGTAGACAAATACCATCTCTTCCAATATGGTACGAGAGAGATTGATCTCAACACGAGATCAGATCATCAGAGTCGAAAGCTACCACTACTAAAACATAATGAATAGGCTTGAAACACAACCCAGTGTCTACAATCGAGAAGAGGCCAGGCAATCCAATTGGCATGGTAATTTTACTTTCAGGCCCCAAATTGGGCTTTCAATTTGGATTTTATCCCCTAGTGAACTGAACATGCTTTCTTTTGAATAGCGTAGACGGCACGCTTCGTGAACCCAACTATTATGTTCATTTTTCTTCCCCCTTGTAAAAAAAAATCATATTTTTTTCTTATAATAAGATTTAGTATGATGTTGAAACAGTTGAATCAATAACATTCCTTATAAAACCATTAATTGTTGAATCCAACTGATATTTAATTGATTTAATGAACCAGCGACACTTTCTTAATTACACCAATTAATTAAAACTTCTAAATAAAGTTTAAGGCGTAACTTTGCAGTGCTGTTCAGGGTGAGGAGCTAGTCATTAATACCTTGGCATCAATTTGAGATCATGAGAAGTGTGAAATAATGGCCAATTTTGAATTGAATCTCGAATATTTTTATCCTGCTTTTTTTCAATGCTGATGAAATAACCATGAAAATAATGGTATAATTCTCTCTTTCTTTCTACATATATACACATGTACACACACACATACATACATATAATTGCTTTCAATAAAGCGATTATAAGGATCGAATACATGATCTATGTAATTTGATTAATGATGATGTGTTAAAAGGAAGCACTACTATATAGATGACATTTCCATCACCACACACCAACCCTTACTGTTCCTCTGCCAATATATATCTTTTGTGTTTAGCACTTTTATTGTTTCTGTCTACACATACACTATTGGCCTAAACTTGCCTTTTGTACCAAACTTGATATATCATCCATGTTCTGAGTTCACGTATGAAAGTTTTAAAAATATCCTGATTGTGATAGAGATACAAGTCAGATGAATTCATAGGAACAATGACGAAGAAATTGTTTATGGATTTCTCAATCATCTAGATGAGTGGACCCCCTCACATATTTTTACAATAATCGAGTAAATAGATTTATTATTGTAACTTATAAATAACAATGGCTCATTGACCATATTATCTCTAGTCTGTAACCAAGCACCTTTAGATAGATCAAAGTCTAAGCCTTGCCCACTAATTGTAGTTATGGAAGTCATGTATGAGCATCAGAGCATGAGCAGAAACATCTCTCCAACCCACTAGAAGGAAGGACATTCCACGGGGCTAAATGTCAGCTTTGGAATCCAAGGCCTAAATGCCCCGTCTTGAAGTGGACTCATCCTAGTACGACTCTGGTCCAGCCCAATTGTACCCACCAGAACCCAAACTGAGACAAATATATATATAAATTATATATCAAATTAATTGAAAGTCGGCATACTGCAAAACAGAAGATTATAGGTATTATTTTATATGGGATGTCATCCCGAATGAACGAATTATTGTCTGTTTACTTATTTAGTTCCGGCGTCGGTGAAGTCTAGGTAAGTCTTCATGTATATATATGCGTGGAATGTTATACAAGAGCGCCAATGATATACAAAGCAATTCACTTTTTTTTTAATAAAAGATGCTTCATTAAAAATGAGTTAAATTACATTTTACAAAACGACAGCATAAAACTTAAAAGTAACAAGAACATAAAACTAGCTATTATTATTTATGTGACACTAAATAAAAGAAAAAAAAATCAAATCAAACATTTTATATAAATTAGAATAAATCTAAAATTAAAGAACATGATATTCATCATGCAAATTAGGCCAACCGCTTAAATGATTCGAAGTGTAGTGGTATTTACTATTATAATGGTCGTCTTTTGATGCTAACTTTGCTCCAAGTCTTCGAATATTCTTACTATTTTCTTTTATAGATAACGACACTGATAATAGGCCACTTGGGATAAAGCAAATTACACGCATTCGATCCAAAAATCACATTTCCAGTATTAGGAGTACCGGTCTTCAAAATTTTACTAATCCTAAAATTTACGTTTTCTCAGTAAATAAATAAAAAAATGGGAAAGCTTACAATTAGTCCCTGTGATATGTCCTAATCTATAGTTTGCCTCTCTATTTTTAGAAACCTACACTTTGCTCATTATATTTTTAACACTGTCTAATAACAACTTCTGGAACTGTATTTAAATTATACGATAATCATTTTTCAATAACTTTAATCTCTCTAATATTTTTTTATTGTTAACATATATTTTAAATTATCATTTTTTACTTTTTTGTAAATATGTTTTTCTCTCAGTAAAAATATATCAATATTTTTTAAATGTCAGTTGGCTGTGAAAAAAATGTTAAAAATCTTAAAATTATTGGAACATTATTATTAAGTAGTTTAAGTTGGACACTGTAAAGCAAACATGGGTAAAGTCTAAATTTTTTAAAATATAGGAGTAAAATGTAGATTAGGCCAAACCGCAGGAAATTTTTATAATTTTTCCTAAAAAAATATAGTACGACATTATATGGTATGCATACACCGACCAATAACTATCGTCGTCGCTTAAAAAAAATAAATAAATAACTATCGCCACCGCCGTCGGCTGCAAATAATTTTGTAAAATTGGGACGGCGAACGAAGTCACTTTGCGGTTGGACGACGGTGCGTGGCAATTATCGACCAACCTTGATGTGATTTAACGTTGGACCAAACCCAAAGCAATGACAAATTAATACTCTGACCACTTTTTGATTCTTTCATTAAAAGGCCCATTACGAGGATATTAATTTATTCACCCGTAGCTATCTATTCTGTCACCCATTCTGGTGGGGTTGTTATTAGGATTAATTCGTAGCTACTCAATATTAATCTCGTGTACATCTGATGTTAAGCGTGCTACGCACTGCTTACCAAACATGTTCTTTTGGTTTTTCATCAATCTTGCTATATCATTTATACTTACGGACTTGTGTTAGTTATTAACCATCAGTGAAAATTAATTTTTCATTGTTAGGCTTTGCAGGCAGAAATAAAATAATAAAAAATTAATTATTTTCTAGAAAAAAAAAATTATCCAGGTGACTATTATACAAAGTCTTCAAATGAGAATTAGTTACATATAAAGAAAAGGTAAAACAAAAAAATGAAAACAAGTTCATGGTTAAACCCTAAACCTAAATACTCTGTGGTGCATATACTTATATATGGATATACTATAAAGCGAAATCACAATAGCACACATATTCATCAGCTAAAAACCCATTATGTACGTCGATCATTAATTAATTTTTCTGTGAACATTGAAAAAAATAGTTGTTTTTTTCTGAGACATGTAACATGCAAGCTTGTATGGATTATTGTTTTTAGATTTTGTCCCATTACCTTTTTTCTTTCATTTTAGGCATCAATTAATAAATCAATTAATAAATTAGTGGCTGGAATGAATAATGTTGACATGAAAATAGGAAAAGAAAAGTGAGGAATCAGATCAAAACATACGGCCTGGGTGGCTTGTCCCATAGACCTGCCACTCCCAAGAAGCATCCAAAAAGTCAATAATTCATTAAACAAATGGCCAACCCTCCACCATATGACACAATTATTATTTTGTCACATAAGGCTCCCTTTCTATCCTATTCGGATCATATCAAATCAGACCCAGACTGGAATAGAATAATTCCAATTCAATCACGAGCAAGGTTAGGAATTGCTATGGATTACTTTCAAACTCAAAACTCAATTGAAGTATTAAACCTCTCTTCCAGTTTAATGCACATTTAACCAACACCAGAGTAGATGTTGAGTTGAAAACGAAACGAAATAATTTGCGTGCTGGGAAACGTGGTGGGTTATGAACCCTTTTTTATTTCCTCAGTCGCGAATTAATCGTCAAAGTCCAAGCCAATTAGGCAGCGTTTTATTGGAAATTACGTGAAGGTTACTACATTATCTTGCTAGTGCTCTTCCGTGACTCGGATTAGGACGTCTTAGCCACGTCAGTACTCGATCGGATTATAACTATTGCTCGGTTCGGGCGTACTTTCCATTGAGGAAAATGACAAACAGATTACTGTAATTTAGTATAATCTACACTTTACCTCATTATTTATTAAAATTTAAACATTTTTTCCTGTTTTTTACACCGATCAACAACAAATTCCAAATTCTTAATCTAAATTATAATAACCATCTTTCAATAACTTTAATCACTTGAATATTCTTTTATATGTAGTTAATAGATATTTTAAATATTTATTTTTCCATGTGGATGGTAATTGGATGCCTTATTGAAGATCTATAAACTTGTGATGTGGAAGTGGAATATTTTTTGAAATATGAAAATTCATTGGAACAATACATAATTCAGACAAATATCTTTGTGTTGAGCAATTATTAAGACTAAAAATTATTAGTATCAATTCTATATTGGTCCTTTATGAGTTTTCATGTTTGGTAAAAAAACACATATGTACTCCATGATTTCATCCTATTTGTAGGTAAAGGACCTAAATGTCTAACGGCACAATTCGGAAGATTTTGGTGCGTTAATCGGCATAAAAAAACGTATGATGAGCAAATAAGCATGTTCGTAAAACGTTGATGGCTATTCTGAAATTAAAGCCAGAGTTCATAGCATGGCAGAAAAAAAGCCAGCACCAGCTGCTAGTTTGTGTCACGTGTTTAACCAAGTTATAAACTCAAAATAACCAAATTGTAGTTTGAACTAACATACATTTCGTCTTTTATTTTTTATTTTTATAATATCCGACAAAACTCTTGACTCTATAGTTTAAGCTGTACGATGGTAAACTATTTAAAAAAACTGTATGACTGTTATTTTTTGGTAAATTTCAATCTTTTCAATATTTTTTATAATTAATAAATATTTTAAATTATTAATTTTTCTCATCTATGAATGCATTTTCCTATTTGTAAGTGCAATTCAATATTTTTTAAATATTAGTTATTTGTAAAAAAATATTAAAAATTTTAAAATACTAAAACATAGTTAGCAGCCAGTAGACTAGTTAAATTAGAATTTCAGAAATTGTAGCTAGAATGTGTAAAGGAAGTGAGGGGTAAAATTTAAATTTTTTAAAAATAAATGGGTCAAAGTATATGTTAGGCCAAATCTTAGATATTATTTTTTTCTTTTGTAATTGCCTAGTTTTAATTGCTTTCCAGATGGTTTAATATAAGAAAAATTTTATAAAATCGAAGCAAAAAGTTGAAGAGAAGACCAAAAAAGGCAGGCTGGGAATCTCACTCTCCGGTTCATGTAAGCTTTCACGAATTGATATCCTACGCACTGAGAATGTATTCAATTATTGCAGAGATATACCAATAATTTAAGTCGGGCCATAAGAAATTTTACAAGTTTCTGGGACTTTTTAAGTTGAACAAGAGAAGTGCCAGAACCACAATAAATTTTACAAGTTTATGTGACTCATACTCATTGGACAAATTCCCATTATCATATGTTTGAATAGAATAACTTTTATAAATTCTTTTGGAAGTATTAGTTTTATATATTTTAAAACATGGGTAGCTGGAGTTGCAACACTTTGCTTCAAGAGACAAAGTATTAGTTTTAGGGAAGTGTATAGATCTACAACATTTATAAGTAAAATAGATTAGTATTCGTGGTGTTGAAGCTACTAGCCATTTTTTTATTGCAGATAATTAAAATTAGTGAGGTAGTTAAATTTGGAAAAAAGTTTATTATAATATAATACTCACGTATAATATTCATTATTTATATACACACTTCCTCCATCTCATAAGTTTTACTCCAGTTTCATTTTTGGGTAGTCCCATAACTATGCATCATTTCCTTTTAAAGTATTTTTTTTACAATCCATTTATCATTATACCCAGCAAAATGCATCTCTCTCCCTCTCTCTCTCTCACCCATTTCAATTCTATCTTTCACTCTCTCTTCCTTTCTGGCAAGGTTGCTCTGCAAATCAATGACGGAGGCACGATCGACATGGACATGTGATTCCATTGTGAATTAATGACAAATACGAGATTGACGATGAACACGCGTTGGACTATAGAGTCCAATTCTTAGTGGAAGGGACGAGATGAAGACAAAGAGGGGCTAGGTTAAAGTGGTGAGGACGATGTGAACGAGGACAGAGCTAGGTTGGCAAATCGAGGACGGAGCAAGGCAATCGAGACCAGAACTAGGCAATCAACGAGGCGATTGATTGGGGAGACGAGGTGACGAGGCAAATCAATGAGGCTAACATGAATTGACGAGGCCACGATGCACATCAACGACGGGGTAACAATAATTAGGGAGGTGACAGGAATCGACTGCAATTGAGGTCAGATGGGAGAGTCCAACACAAATCGGAGGCTAGAGGGGAGACAGTGATGGAGGCAATGGCAGAGACGTAAGGTTGGAGGTGGGGCCGGAGATGTAGGGTAGAAGGCTAAGATGGACGGCCGGTGGCATTATTAAAGAAGTGGTGGTGGTGGGTGGAATTTGGGAGAGATTGACGCGAGGAAGAGGAAAAGAGGGGGTAAAATTGGAAAAAGAGTAAAAAATAGCAACATGCCTAAAGCTATGTGCAAAATGAAATGAAGCAAAATTAACGGGATGAAAAGAGTATTTGTTATGCATGAATTGGGAGGGGTAGGTAATTGGGAAATGTGAACTCAAGTAGGTAGGTGGTGATAAAGACACAAATGAAGCAATACTTACAATCTTTAGTTAGTTGAAGTGATCAAGTAAAAGATCGGTAAGACAAAGTTGACTGAGAATCTAAGAAAGAGAATAAGTGATACTGCAGTTGTGTGGATATTAAGAAGTAGTGACTTAGCTTCCTGAACCCTACTCCGCATTTCTCTTCTAGTTGAGCTTTGATAGAAAACAAAGTGTGCATCTCGCTGTGACAATTGATAATTAGACTAGATTGAAAGTAACACCTTGCCCCACATTAATCGACCTGATATGTCATCTCACTCTTGCCGGTTAGAAGTTGTTACACGCAGATAAAATGAAGCCATATGATGATGATGCACAAAAATCCACTATGGCGCAAAAAATGAAGAGGATATCTGAGGTTGAGTTTAAAGAACACATTTAAGCATTTATAGGAAAAAAAAAACAATAGCGAAAATCAAACATTATCAAAAATTTTGGCTTTTCTAAATGTTGGGGGTTCAAGAAACCCTCTTTTAATAACTATAATTTTTTACTTTAATTGTAGTTTTCAAACATGTTGATATGTCGATCCCACCATTGCCTTCATCTTGTCCATCTATATCTGATTGTCATATGAAAAAGTTTAAGAACCAAAAAAGAAGAAATGGAATAAAGGACTAAAAAAGAGGTTCGACTATTACTAAAAAAGGAACTACAAAAAAAAAAAAAATTAAAACTCTTTTTCAATACCTGTAATTTTGCTATTTGCGGCTATAGCCTTTAAATTTGTAGATTTGCCGATTTCACATTGTGCTGATATTGCCTATTTGGGTCTAACTGTCATATGGAAATCTATAGTAATAAAAGATAATAAATAAAATCTTTAAGGACTTAAAAAGGGGTTCTACCATTATTAAGAAAAATACAAAAGGAAAAATAAAGACAAAATGACACTATTTGTTAAATAGTAAATTTGTGCCATCTTTATAATATAATAGTAGAGGAGAGGGGACTGATCACTTATAATCATCAATCAAGGGGTTAAAGCATGATCGCATTATATTTTATCATGTGACCGATTTAGTAAGTCATATAAGTAAAATGTTTTATTTTACATTATTTGAAGAGCTAATATAGAAGTATGGCAACTTGAAAACTTCATAATACGTGATAAGTAAAATGTTCCATTTCTATGGTTCGAGACATGAGTTAATTCAAATCAAAATTGAAAAGTCAAAGAGTGACTGATACTAAAAAATATGGTAAAAATCTCAAATTTGATACTAATTTTTAGGGTTGGACTTAAACATATTACTAATTTTTTTAGTTCAAATCAACCATTAATATTTTAAAATGGTTTAAATGTGCCACAAAAATTTCAAACTCGGGGCAAATATGTTACTGCCTGTTAAAAAACTAACAGAAAATATTGAAAGTAATAATTTTAATTTTTTTTGTAACAATATGATTTTTAACAAATTTTAAGGGCTTAGATAATTAGTTGTGAGAAATCACTCTCTCTTTCTTGAGGATCTCAATGATCCACCATTAGCCACACCGAATAATGAAAATTTCATGATTTTTTAAGTTTTTATATGATTCTATTTTTCTTTGTTTTCTCCTTAAACTTTTTAAAAGGCATATTTTCATGTTTCTATAAGTTTTTTGTAGATGAATGTTTGTTTGTAGATATCCTTTTAGGGGGCTGGTTTTGGGTATGAAGACGAGGTTTCATGTTTAACCAGTGATAATATCTCAGTCACCAATAACCACAAGTGATTCAGGCAAAAAAAATTTAGTAATAACTTTGAGTCAACGCAAATGACAAATTTGAGACTTTTGGGCAAGAAACACAAAATAACTAAATAAACTTCTTGTCGAATTCGGACCCTTGCCAAAGGAAAAAAACTTCATATCGAATTTTCATGGTCACAGAGTCACAAATCTATTTATGGTAGTTCAAAAAAGAAATGAAAGATGACAGCTAAGCAAACAGGAGCCCACTGAGCCCACCTGGACCCACATATAGCCAACCCAACCCAACAGCTTCATTCCATTTTCCTCAGCAAGAGCAACGAGCAAAACAAAGTTCTCTCTCTCCTTCTCTCTCGTGTCTTTTTTCTTTTTTTTCCCCTTCTCTTTATCTCTCGCTTTTTCTATTTTGTTTCGGAAACAAAATCGAGAGACGTAAGTCTCTCGGTTTTCTCTTTTTTTATTTGGTTTAGATTTTATCAGCATATTCTTCTTGTCGATCCTCAACTTGTGAATTGATTACAATTCCTTTGTTGCAAAAACCCGCAACCTCTTTCTCTCAAAATGGCGCCGGAGAAGCCTGACCCGTCGTCCTCCGCCGACAACGTTTGTTTCCCCAACCTAAGAGGCGTCCGCTGGCGAATAAATCTCGGGATTTTGCCCTCTTCTTTGATCGACGATCTCCGGCGAGTCACTGCTAATTCGCGCCGACGGTGAGCCCTCTTCCTTCTCTTCTCTCTTGATTTCTGTTTAATTTTTTCCGCTTTGGTTGGAGAATTAATACGAAGATACTGACTGTGTCAAAGACCGGTGCTCGTGTTGTTGATTCCACGTATTTTGTTGTTTTCTCTTGACTCGAGCTGTAGCTTGTCCTTTTGAAGGGTTTAACTGACTGATTTGAGCTGAATCTTGAGTCGGATGAATGGATTTGGCTTGTTACTTTTAATTTCGTGTGGTCTAAAAAGGAAAGGAGTATGTCGGCGATGGCTGGTTGATCCAAGTTGCTTCTATTATACTGGTAAAAATGGGAGTTTGAATGAGCTGCGAGTTGAATTGAATGGCTATGTGTCAGGACATTCTGATCCTTCCGCTCGTTGTTTCAGTTCGAATGCATCATAACTGGCGAGGAAATTGATCATTTTGAACTGTATGAGTCACTACTGGGTTAACTCATTTAATGCTACTCGTATCTTATTTTTGGCTTGTTAGATATGCTGGTTTGAGACGGCGTCTTCTAGTGGATCCTCATGTTCCTAAAGATGGACATAATTCCCCTGACCTTACCTTAGACAATCCACTCTCACAAAACCCAGGTACTATTCCTTCATTCATTTGTGCGCTTCTTTCAGTTTAGTTTTTCTTTGATCTGTGACTTCGGGAAGTTCATTCTGTGTCTTTGAATGCCTTCACTGTCTATCAATTATCCTTCTTTTGGTTTGAGCTTGTTGCAGATTCCACAATTATGTTTCGTTGGAGTTGATTTTTTGTTTTTTTTTGTTTTAAAGAAAATGGAACTGATTCTGTTTCTTGGGTAGGTGAGGAAGTAGTTTGCTTATAAATTGTTCCTTACCATCCAATTTTTTCAACCTGGAACTTGGGATATGTAAATTGAAATCTGCCTTGGAGGTGTAAGGTGAGCAGTGCCATCAGTTGAAAGCTATGACGATTTTCAGATCTTGTGTGTTTCGTTCTGAGAAGCAATTAGTTTCAGTGATTCGAAGTTAAGGCTATAATTTAAGTGGTGTGGAAACTGGTTTGGTCAGTCCAAGTGGTTCTATATAAGTTTCTCTTCTTTGTTAACCTGCTCTGTGAATTTCTGAAGTTGCTGTTCTTGCTGCAGACAGCACTTGGGGTCGTTTCTTTCGGAATGCTGAGTTGGAAAAAATGGTAGATCAGGATTTATCACGCTTATATCCAGAGCATGGAAGCTACTTCCAGACCCCTGGATGTCAGGGGATGTTAAGACGCATTTTGTTGTTGTGGTGCCTGAGACATCCAGAATATGGCTATAGACAAGGTAAATGATGCAACTTTTTGATTGCAACATCACGTGGTGATATTCCAAATTCAAATTCGTTTTCTGCCATAAATTGAAATGCTAACATTATGAATCTATTTTTCAAGAATACATGTTCTTAATCTTTTGTTTCAATTTATTTTAATGTACTTTCGTGTTGTCTGTGTAGGGATGCATGAACTGTTGGCTCCTTTGCTCTATGTTCTTCATGTCGATATTCAATACCTTTCTGAAGTCCAAACACAGTATGAAGACGTTTTCACCGACAAGTTTGATGGTCTGTCATTTCAAGAAAATGACATTATGTATAATTTTGATCTTAAAAAAGTATTAGATTCGATGGAAAATGAGACTGACAGTCAGGAAAGTTCCAAGAAATGCAGGAGCTTGGATGAGCTTGATCCTGAGATACAGAAAATTCTATTGCTAAGTGATGCATATGGAGCGGAAGGTGAACTTGGTATTGTCGTGTCTGAGAAATTTTTGGAGCATGATGCCTACTGTATGTTTGATTCCCTTATGAGCGGCGAACAAGGGTCAGTTGCCATGGCAGATTTTTTTTCTCCATCTCCATTAGTAGGGTCCCACAGTGGCTTGCCTCCTGTTATTGAAGCATCAACCGCATTGTATCATTTGTTATCAGTGGTTGATTCATCGCTACACAGCCACCTAGTTGAGCTAGGAGTAGAACCCCAGTATTTTGCCCTACGCTGGTTACGAGTTTTATATGGACGAGAGTTTCGACTTCAGGACCTGTTGACAGTTTGGGATGAGATATTTGCGGCAGAGAACAGTGAAATAAAGAGAGGTACAGACTGTGATGACAGCTCTAGCTTTAAAGTATTTGAATCTCCAAGAGGCGCATTGATATCTGCTATTGCAGTTGCTATGATGCTTTATATAAGATCATCCTTGCTTGCTACTGAGAATGCAACCACTTGTCTTCAGAGGCTGCTGAATTTTCCAGAAAATGCAGATATGGTGAAACTTATAGAAAAGGCCAAATCTCTGCAGGTTCTTGCCCTGGATCCCAAAGTGTTATCCTCATATTCATTTGTTGATGGGTCTTATAACCAGAACAGTGTTAAAGCAGTTGTAGGCAGATCTCGGAGCATACTATGTGACCCAATTTCTCCTAGAACTCCTTTAAGCATGTTACCGGATAGTTATTGGGAAGAAAAGTGGCGGGTGTTACACAAGTCAGAGGAATCGAAGCAGGACAGTCTGGATAAAAAGAATTCAACTCGGAAAAAAGGATGGTCGGAAAAAGTAAGGTGGAGCCTGTCCAGAACAGAATCTGATCCCTCTCCTGCAAGACTCAAGAATGGCAAAAGGGGTCCTAAGTCGCCTGTTCGTCGAAGTTTGCTGGAAGACTTGTCACGGCAACTGGGCCTGGAGGAAGGTACTGAAAAGGTAGGCTGTAGTGAGTTGTCTAGTCAGGAAGATCACTCCTCTGTAGAGGATGTGGGGGAACAAAATTGTTCTCAGGAAGAGTGCCCCTGCATAACTGAAGTGAGATGTGCAAGTGGAAGTGTTGGTAATGAAGAAACTATACTTACATATTCAGCACAAAGCGCTGCCCCAGCCACTTATGATAATGAAAATGATTCTGAGAAAAGCAGTGTTGCATCAAATATATTTATTGATGAAAATGATGATCACCTTCAGAACAACCCAATTGATTCACCTCTGCCGGTTTCCCTTCCCCCATATGATTTTTCTGTTACTTCTGCATGCAACAATAATTCTTCGGGACCACAGCTGGCGAGTCCAAAGGAGCGCAAGCTTCTGTCCGGAAAATTCCATTGGCTCTGGAAGTTTGGACGGAATGCAGCAATGGAGACCCCAGATAAAAGAAAAATTCCCGAGGATGCAAAATCTGCAGATGGTGAAAACTGCAGGGGCAATTCAACGGCCTCATCCTCTGCTGATTTATCGTGTAACTCATCTTCCAGCAAAGGAGAAACAGTGGATCAGAACGTGATGAGCACATTGAAGAATCTTGGGAACTCTATGCTTGAACACATTCAGGTAACGTTATGGTCCTTAACTTGCCTCCGGTTTTAATTGAGTTGTGATGAAAAATCTTCTGATGGGAACTAAAATAGATGATGTGTTTTACTGGAAAGGAGTTTTGGCGCATGAATTTTGAAAAGTAGGACCGTTCTGCCTGAAATCATTTGACCATGTTGATGACTAAAATCAGTTGTTGACAAGTTTGATATGCTCCCTCCCTCTTTCTACGCTAATTATTTATTCTGCAGGTCATCGAATCCGTTTTCCAGCAAGATCGGGTTCAGTTGGAGAATGTGTCAAAAAATAATCTCGTGGAAAAGGGACACGTTACAGCCATGACAGCTCTGAAGGAGCTTCGGAGGATCAGCAATCTTTTGTCAGAGATGTGACTTTGTTTTTAGTTTGTCAAGGCATGTATATATGTTTTGTAATTAGCATTTTTTAGGGCAAATAAAAGGTGAGTTATTAGTTTCATCTTGCTCGGCCATGTCTTCTGATAAATTTGAATTTTCGGAAACAAGTCTACATATAATTTACCATATGTGAGGTGATTATGCCCCATTCCCCAGATAATTTTTTACTATTGTGGATTCTTCCCCTATAAGCAGTACTGTTGCACGAAGCGGGCTGTTGAGTTCTAAAAAGGAATTCGTGTGAGAAAATAGAGAATTAACGAACTACACACTAATACATAAATAAGGGGCAAAGTACACGAGAGGCCCTTCAACTCTCCCGACTCACACAAGTTGGTCCTCAAATTTTAACTCAATCGTCAAAAGCCCTCCAGCATTGCAACTTGGTATGTTTTAGTCCAACTAGTTGATTTGACTCTTTATTTTGTAAATGGCTTAAATACATGAAGAGTCCATCAAACTTTGACAACTCATTTAAGTTGGCCATGCAAGTACAACGTGGACTACCATAGACCCTAAACTTTACAATAAACAATAAGCATTACAAAAATTAAATAGAAATTCATTAAGAATAATTTTTTAGGTTGAGGAAAGAAAAGATTCATTAAAATTAATTAATTCATAAAAATATTATTCAAGTGCTTAACATGTAAATATAGAATTAGTTATAAAATGAACTTGGTCCTAGATTAAAAAAAATTAAAAATAAAAATAATATATTATCTACAATGATAAAATAACATAAAACAAAATAACAAATGATTAGTAAAAAAAAATGGAACAACTAATTTGTGACAAAGTTCAACTAATAACCACCTTTTATTTCATTCACCATAATGATATACCTAGAAAAATGCAAATGACCAACTATAGTTTTAAATATATTTTTATTTTTACTTAATTTTTATTTTTTGGCTCTCTTTTTCATGTTTTGCCGGCTATCTTTTCATGTGGAACAAGTTTCTACCTCTATTTTTATTTTTCCGCCTATTAAAGATACTCGTATACATAAATAACTATATATAGAATAACTAAAACACCCTATGAATAAAAATAGCTCATTCTATTCACATGTTTATTAATAATTGTTAATTATTACAATTCACGCAAATTATGCCAGTATTTTTTCTCTTTACTTTTCTTTTGTTGCTCTTATATTAACCCAATTCAACCACATACTTTTTTTTCGTATTCAAAAGCAATGCATCCACAAACTTAATCAGCAAGAGGGACTAAACCAAAGAAGGGATTTTTATTCTTGGGGTGTTTTAGTTATTCTATATTTATCTATGTATAGCGTATTTATAATAGACAACAAAATAAAAAATAAGGAGGAGAAGTAGAAACTTTTTCTACATGAAAAGAGAGTCTACGAAACACTGTAAAGATAGCTAGAAAATAAAATTAAATTAGAACTAAGAAAAAGTGAAAATAAAAAAATATTTTTATAATATAGGTTATCATTTAGATTTTTCTAGACACCATTATGGTGGATGGAATAAAAGTTGGTGATTGGTGGAACTGTCACAGATGAATTATTCAGTATTTTTTGTATTGAACATATTTTATTTTCTCATTGTAGATAATACATTATTCTTATTTTTACTTTTTTTAAATATAGGATCAAGATTATTTTATAGCTAATTTTATATTTACCTAACAGTCACTTAAATAATATTTTTTTAAAATTAATTAATTTTCATGAATGTTTTCTTTATCCAACTAAAAATAAATTTTAATTAATTTGAATGACCTTTTATAATGCTCCTTGTTTATTGTAAAGTTTAAGGCCTAGTACAATTCAAGTTCTAGTTTGATGACCAACTTAAATGAGTTGTCAAAATTTGAGAGCTCTTCATGTATTTAAGTCATGAGGAAAAGAGTTAAGTCAACGACTTGGACTAAAACCTACAGAGTTGTAAAATTGAAGGGCTTCTACCTACTGAGTTAGAGTTTGAGGAGTAACTCATGTGAGTTGAGAAAGTTCAGGGGCCTCCAGTTTACTTTTATCAAAGAAAATCTGTACAAAATAAGAGTTAGTCACTAACATCACCTTAATTTTCTCTGGATTTTTCTCTTTACATACAACTTTTGCTTCTCTGTTTTTCCCCGTTGCAGTTTTCTCTTCTTTTTTCCCCCTTGCTAGTTGGTACTCAAAATCATTAGAAAGGGTGGTAAGTCAGAAAAGATGAAAATGGCTACTAAACAGTGGTTTTTAATTTGGCAAAATACAACATATTACACAATTATATAGTTATACCTCGAAAATATAATCATTTTGATAAAATTGGTCCACAGTGTTTAGACAGAAGGAGCTCAGGGAAAAGAAGAAAAAGCACTTTTAACGACGTAGACCACACGGCCATTTGGGTGATATAAAATTACAAGGCTTTGAAGGTTTGAAAGTTTTACCTACAGAAGGATCAGCAATTCGTTCTCGTCACAAAGAGAATAATAAAACACGAACTCATTCCAACTGCCGAGCTCGTTTGGAGAATCTAATCTATGTTGTGAAACCCTGGCAAGAGGGAAGTGATGAAGCCAAAAACTATCATCTGGATTTCCTTCACAAAGGCCCACCACTGATTACCGGCATTCCTTTGAGCAGGCTCAGCCACATTACCATTCTCAGCTGCCTGGTTATCGTTTTCTGCAGCTCGATTTTCATTCTCTGCTCCATCTGTAGCAAATAACATCGTTAATTTCAAAATCATTCACTGCAAACTATCTTAAACAAACATGATGTCAAAGTCTATTAGAGTTGTTAATCCTGGAATCTCTAGGGTCCGCTGAGTGTGGAAATTTTTTTGGTTTTCCTACTCACACTTCTCTTGAATGAAAATATACAAATCTGCACAAAAAGCTTTGCCTTAAATGGCAACTTCAAGGTCCACCATGGTTGCCACTAACCTGAGTGTTAGGGTTCAAGCTTCCTCACAGGCACAAAACCATGCCCTTCCTAAACTTTTATGGTTGTAATTTGTTCTGACTATCAAGGAAAGAACCAGGCCCCAGGTTTTCTCTGAATAAGATACTTACAATGCTTTCACACTCATTCTAAGATCAAAATGAACAGAAAAGGAATTTCAATCCAATACAATGGGGCCAAGTATTAAGTAACATATGCCCTAAACCTTTTTCAGAACTAACCTTGCAAAATAGCGGCTCTGAATACATTAAAAGGAATATTTACCTGCCAAAGGAACATTCTCGTTGACTTGTCTTGCTGCACCAGGGACATTATCAGCCCTGGCAATGGGCCTAGGCGGTTCAGGAGGTGCAGCTGCCCTCTGCATGCCTTGTGAAAGCCACCGTATCAAAGGTGTGAGAGCTCCTGTTTGATATCTGAAGGTCCAAAAATAAAACAATGAATGTGAGACTAAGGTAAGCAATTATGCTGTGTAAAGATCTGTTCTAAAATCAAGAATAGACACAAACAAGAACTATAAATTGGGCGGAAAAATAGAGAGGGAGAAGCCAGCAGCCTTGTTTTGTTGAACTTCAAAATGTGACAGGATTCAATGGCATGATAATTCTAAAAATCAGAACCATGAGTTAGATACTTACAGATAGATGAGTGAAGCAAAAAATACAAGTACAGCGAGTCTTTGTCTTGATCCATCTTGGTTGAATAAAAATATTACAGCTGCCAGTTTCATTATAAGCAACAGATCCAGCTCAATTGCAATCTGAAATCTCCTTACAACAACTTGTCGCTGAGGTCCAGCTTGTTGCTGTTGGCGTTGCTGTTGGGCAGCTACTTGGCCATGCTCATCACCTGCTCCCCCAGCCTCAGAAGCTGCTACACTATTAAAGGAAATATACAACCATAATTAGACACAAAGCAAAGCATATGATTGTTACTTTGTATCTAGACATGAAGCACAGTATTTATATACAGCAAATGCCTAACATACAGACAGAAGATTTGAATGAAACATGAACTACATAGTCATAGAATGCCAGCTACAATCTCAACTACAGCTAAACATGCTAACTGTTCAACCCAACCTTAGGGCTCATGTGCTTGGAATCTTTCGTGTGCAACCACCAATAGCAGCCTACTGAAAGGTGATATCCTTTAGCATACTTTCAGCTAAATGTAATTAAGTCATTCAAAAATTTTAAGGGAAATCTACAACCTGCCCAGGAGTGGCTAAGATATTTTATACATTTTTCTTGCAGGTCACACTTAAATTTCAGAACTATACACATAAGAAAAGCAAAAACTACTTGCAGTATCAACATGGACAGTACTTCCTCTATGAGGAGAGAGTTTTCATAGTTGTGCATTTCAGCGGTTTCGGACGAACAATTAGATGACCGTGGAATGACATGATAAGCATTATGCACATAATTACAGAATCTTCTTAATCAACAAAACTATATGAGCGATCACAAACTGTAAGAGACTCTGTATTACTTACGTGGGTATGCTATAAGTGAGAGGAATAAGAGTGTTAGATGGAAGTCCAGAAACATGACCCAAAAGTGGGACTGCAGGAACAGCATAAATGCCTGCACCACGGTTTATCTGCTCTTGATTTTGCAAAGAAGTTACCCCAGGTATGATTGCTGGATACATAACCGGAAACATCTGAAAACCACCACTAGCAAAATCTGGAAACCCAGAGAAGGCTGGAACCTGCACAAAGAGATTGACAAATAAACTAACAAACAAAGAACTTGGAAAAAATGTGCAGATACTTTTTATAGTCATCTAATATAACGAAATCAAACAAAAATCAGCTGGTGGCATGGGATTCAGTTTCCTTGTATAGTTGCATCACAAATTTACAATCATTAGCAAATCATACACAAGAAGAAATACTTTTGTTGTAAGCATAGGCATCATACAGAAGAAGATGAGATGCTGATACAGAACATAATTGATACTAGATCGCCATATAAAGCACAATGATGAGCACCACTCAGGTGCTAGTCTCTGTTGAAAAAATCAAATAGTAGTTGATTTGAGGTCATCGTAAACTAAAACCCAACTGGATACTTAACAAAAGCATTGATTGTGGTCTCAAAAGAATATTGAAAGCAAACTTAAGCATGTATTTCAACCGAAAATATCATTTGATCCATCCACACTCAACCGAACAAGAATCTACCAAGGGCAAGCATGGAGAGTAGACATTTAAACATGGTCATGACAGACAACTTAATGAAAAGCATTGAAATATTCTGCTGCATGGACTTGAACATGGGCATCTGACATGGCTAAGGCTAAACTTTATTAGGGTTTCCCTTGTGATTGAAGTGCAGGAGACAGATACCAAAGTTCCAAGACGTGTACAACACAGATAAAACACAAAAAATAAAAAGGCAAAGTGAAGTAGCTGCCAGAAGGGGAACTGGAAGAACACGAAATCGGTCCCAGAGACAAGATGGCGAACGACACATAAAAACCCAATAAATATTCACTACATGTGAAGCAGATTTTGAAGAACCATGTTTAAAGACAAAGCTGATGATCTCCCCCTCCCATCACCTTCTTTTGCTCAATACCCAACATTTACATAACAATTAGTTCACAGCCTAGCTATGAGAAGAAATGGAAATGATTTGTGTACGGAGCCATTGCCGTAAAGGAGAAGCCATATTTCTCATGAAACAGACCAAACATAACTTTGCATAATACCCATTTTCTCGCAGAAACTCCATTATTCTGATTTCGACGCAGCCATCAGAATTGACAAACCACGTACACTACCACAATGTTACGGCTTGACTGTATTCCAATTGCAAGGAATTTACAGGTAAAACTGCGCTGCCCAGAAAACTCGGTGGAATTTAAGATTAAGAAAAACAGGGAAAGAAGTGAGCCCCCTCCACCCTACTATGTTTCCTACTAAAGGAAGTCAATCGAGTAGCATAACACAAAATTGGAACAAAATTAAGATTGAAAAACTTTCAGAAATTACAAGAAATTTTCTAAGAGATTAGGTGGCAAACAACTCAACGTTTCTGATCGGTTGAAAATCCGATAAAAGACGAAAACGACGAATGGCAATAAGATACCTGCGATTGTTTGCCGGCGTCACCGGAGGAATCCGGTGAGGAAGATTTTTGTGAGGTTGACGCCGCCGCTGATTCTTCAGCCATGACCCAGTGAGCCGCTTCTTCTATTTCTTCTTATTCTTCCTCTTCGTCTCGCCAAATAAATCTTCAGCTCCCCTTTTTCTCAACCATCTGCTGTTTGCAATTTTTTTTTGTGCCTGTATTTTCTCTCTCTGTTTTTTTTTTTGTTATATAAATCTTCTTTTTATTACGAGCTTTCTTGTCATCCAACCAATAGAAATGTGACACGAGGGATAAGAATTTCAATTTTTCTACTTTTCCTTATTTTTTTGTCGGCATAATTAATCAAAAGGCCATGGAACGTTTGCATTCATGCCAACAGGTAACTGAACTCTTTTTCAGTCAGAACATGCCATCGAATGTTTTCTAACAAAACTCCTTAAATCATAACTGTAGTTGCTTTATTGAAAAAAAAAAGTTAAACGGCCGGCAACGACAACCTGCATAAAACGTCATTAACAGCTTATTGATTCTTAACTTAAGGCCATAAACATTATCTCATGGGTATTAACATGGTTTTGGTGAATATGAAAAAGGGTATGTGGGCCCATTATTGTTTTTCTCCCCGAAGTTTGACACAATTTATTAGTGTGCCACTATCTTCTTTGCCTCCAAAATTTTTGTCGAAGGAGCTGTCGCTGAGATAGTAGGTGCGAGGATTGAAGCATTTGACTTATGGATCCCACCCACATGCTTGTCCCTAGACTTTGACTTGTGGATTCTGGTCTTCTAGTGAAGCGATTCATTCCAATATATGCAAAAACCGAAAGCAACCTTGAAATCAATTTATGGGTTAATGCCGGGAATTGGTAGTATCGGCCTTCTTTGCTGGAGCTGGAAGCAATTGAGAGAGCTCTTTTGTTTGCTTTTGATTTCAAAGTTGCCTAGACCAAGTAATTACAATCAGCCCTTTTGCTTCTTCACTTCCTTCCCCCATCGTCCTTGTCCTACTCTCCTTCATTACCGCCTTCAACACCATTAGTCGTGCCAACAATGATGACTTTGTCAACACACTCTCTCTCTTTGATTTCTTCACTTTTTCTCCTTTTTGCCTATATCTACATGGTTACTCTGCTCGATTCCTAAATTCTTCCCTTAGGATTCTTGAATTTAGCCATGCTGATGATGAAGATGTGAGGAAGGTTAAAGTATCTATTTGTGCTATTACTAATTTAGACAAGTGAGATTAGCAACTTTTGCTCAAAACCCAAAATGGGTTATGCATCTTGTTGGCAACGAAGTTGGACTCGATTGCCGATGCCTGAGAAGAAGATGGTGTTGATGCAATTGAGGAGGTTGTGAATAAAAGTGAAGGCCTGGGCCGTGGGAGAGATGGTGGAAGACAAAAGGGTGGATTCAGAGATGGGGACCATTCTCAAAGGTTGCTGGTAGAGCATGTAAATAAAACTAACTTCCATGGTGTTTAGAATACAAAATTAGAGACCTCACATGGAATTATGATGTCAGGATCAAAAAATCTGTTAACACACTTGTGTTAATTTTTCCCAAACTAGCTGTTAATTGAAAAGCAGACCATCTTATCACTTTACCTAGACATATACACTCTCTGTTCTATTTGGTTTGATGTAGCGATTAAGAAAGTGAAAAAAAAGTTTCTATATTGTTTCCATTTTACATTTAACTTTTTACACATAAATCAAAAAAGTTGGAAGAAGTAAATGCTGAAATGATAATTTGAAAAGTAATATAATGAAATAATTTACTAAATATGAAAATTGTGCAAAAGTTTAAAATTGCCCAAAATAGAATATATTGCATTAGTTTTGGGATGATGAGCGAGTATAAGATATATCTTTATGTTGGAGCTAGTTAGTTAGTGGGTCTAGGTTTGATTGGGGATGGTGTATCATATCTCTTATAACCATTATTTATAAAACTTTTTGAATAAAAGAATGACCTAGCACTATTCTTCTTGTGAAGTCAAGTAAATAGGTTATCACCATGTTTTGTTACTGAACAAATATATAATGCATTTTTTTAAAACAATAAAATAAAAATTCACATACATTTAGGTCAAATAAATTTTCTGGCTACGAAACAACAAAAATAACTTTTTAAAAGGAAAAAAAAATTAAATAAAATTCTGTTGACATAAAATTATCAATGGACACATGATTTTTTGTTTTATAGCAAGAAGTGGCTTCCTTGCTGTGGAGTAGAACTAGGGGGAAAGTTGAAAGGATCCCCAAAAGGGTTAGAAGGGCCCAATTGCGGTTGCATTTGTTGTTGAGGATACGTAGAATATTGTTGATGAGTTTGATATTGAGGATGCGAATGATATGGCAATGCCAACATGTTGTGTTGCTGTTGCTGCAGTAGCATCTGTTGTTGTTCGTATTGTTGTTGTTGGTGAGCCACCATTGCCATTTGTACATTTGTTGGCGGTGCAATGTTGTTGGACATCACAAACGGATCATATTGTTGTTGTTGTTGTTGTTGTTGTTCAAAAGGATTTTCACCGTATCCATTATATCCTGCATTTCTCATTTGTATCTGTCTCCTCGAAGATTCGTCCTCGTACAAGCTATCAAGTAATAGTTTGTCAAATCCACCTGCCTGTAGAAACCCCATAGTAAACCCTAATCTTCAAACAACCGGACAAAAAAAAGACAAAAAGATATGCAATTAATACTAATGACATTGATTTTGCTGTGGTCCGACTTACCAAACTTGTGTCAGCCGCAGCATGATTTGTGTTACTCATGTTGCTTGGTGCTGAAACAAGGGCAAGCTCCCAGCCGGTCCCATTGATTTCACTTAGTCCGCGGTTCGTTGTCCCATTACCTGAGCATATTACTTAAAATAAATCACAAGAAAACTACTTATTGAAAGTCTAATTAATCATCATTAGTAATTAATTACCCACCAGAAGGAACAATGGCAAGGGCCAGCGCATTGCTTTCCATTAGCTCTGCAGCTCTAGGATCTATCTCCCTAAGTCCCTACTTGACAACGAAAAATCAATCAATCTGTTAATTTCTTGTCAATCAGAAGAGATGTTTTGCTTAATCCCAAGATTAGGAAATCCCTAGCTCGTTATTTCTGGTTTAATTACATATCGGAATTAAAGCTTACGAGTAAATCTTCATCTATCAATGGAGGAGAAACCACCGTTTCTTCCTTGAGGGGCTCCATCTTTTCTTCCTTTTCTTCTTCTTCTTCTTCTTCTTCTTGTGGTTTGAAGAGGGGTTCGTTTTCCTCGGCCTCCTCTTCTTTATCTTCACTTTCCGAAGGTTCTTCAGCTTTCTCATATTCCTATTTTCATTAAATTTCATGTGATTAGAAAGTATTCTTTTTTCAATCTTTAGTAAGTAAACTATATATTTAACTTTGAACGAATCTTGAATCTTTTTTTTTTTTTAGTTTACCAATCTTTTATGTACTGAGCCTGTTTGTGGTGCCTCCCTGATATATTCTTCCATTGTTGCTAGAAACGATGGAGGTGGTTGCCTTAAAGCTGGGAATTGGAAATTTCTAGCAAGCTCTAAGCGCTTACAATATTCATAAAATTCAGCAAGGTTCTTCGCCTGTTCAACAACAACAACAATAATAATAAAGATAATTTCATTATGCATTAATCCGTGCTTGAGATTAGCCAAAAATTACACTTGGTCACTTGGTATCAAATAATTAGGTTTCCTCTATTTATAAAAAATTAATTACAGTTCCCCCAGTTGTGATTAAACTACACTTATTCTCGCAAGAAGATTGGTCGGAGGAAAGCTATTCTTTACTTTTCGAAACATTGGGACAAAATAAATACATAAATAATTCACCTGTTGGCCAGCTCTTTTATAGATATTGAGTGCCTTGATCGCGTCATGTCTTGACATATCAAAGAACTATGAAATGAGGATGGAGAAGTAATTAATTAGAATGAATTAAGTTAATTAAATTTAATTTCGTTGAAATAATTTATTCTACCATGTCTACAAGATTGATAATCCCGTCGTTGATGGCACAATATATCTTAAAGCTTTCTTTCAACACCTAAATGAATATATTATTAGAATATATAGAAGAAAGCGAAATCAACAAAACAGAAGAATAGCCTCATGAATCATTTTTTTTGTTCAAAAAAAAAAAATGGTTGTTGTGTACCAAGGCCAACGCGTATTGAACAAGATAATTGATTGCTGCCAATCCTTCAGGCTGAAAAATAGAACAAAAAAACAAAAATAGAGTTAAAGAGATGAAGTATTTGCTGCGCAAAAGTTTGAAGGAATCAAGGCTATGTAATCATAGATCATTAAACAATACGTTTGTCTGAGTTGTTCAAGTTATGGGTTTCCGGGTTACATATTCACTTTATGCTTTATATTATATCTGTTTCAAATTTTTACACAAATGCCTTAATTTTTATTTGAAACTAATATCATTTAAAAATTAGTATTTAATTTATTTAAAAATGTTGTGGGTATAACTATTTAATGATATCATAATGCAATGCGAGATAATATGGCTGATAATACAAAATACAACGTCCTACCAGTTATGCAATTTAAAGGCATCTTTGGTTTAGTAAAGAGTACCATATATACCATGGTGACGGGTTATAATTTTTCGCTTTAGTAAATTAGTTACCTGACAACCAATGAGGCGGTAAATAAGTTGCTGCAACGCGGGAAGCTGTTCTAGCAGCTCCTCATTACCGGATTGCCTTGGTCTACTGTGTGCCTATAGTTATAACAAGCAACCATAGGATATTATTAGTACAATTACTCAGATAATTCAAAAAAAAATAATAATAATTGAGGGATGAGGAGTTAACTGATTTTGAAAAAAAAAAAAAAAAAAAGCTAAAAAAAGAAACCTTGGCTCTTCCTGACACTGACTTGGCTGGACGTTCTGTTTCGACATCGTACTTCAAGGCCCTAAAGCATTCAAGTCGTTCCTCTAGAAATAGTGCATATGTCCTGACCCAGGCTGAGCAATCCCAGGCTGTTCGAAAAAGGCAAAAAAAAAAAAAATTGAATACAAAACTAAAGATAAAAACAAAGAAGAAAAGAACTCTTCTAAAAAACCAGTACAATTACGAGAAATTAAAGAGATTTTAAATAGATAGATTTCGGCAATGGAGAAATAATTAGATACCAAGAGGGCTAGAGTCATCTTTGAAATTGGATATTTGGAGGATGTGGCCTCTACTGGAGTAATTGAGAAGTTCCTCTCTGAAAGTTGGGTCTCCTTCTCTCAATGTTCTGTGGATCACTATCAATATCTTTATAGCTACCTGTTGCATTATATATATTTATATATGAGATAATTAGAAAAAAAAAAACAAGCCAATTTTATAATTAAATAATGCCATATGTTTAATTTCGTTATATATTTTTACAATCCAGCTCTTCGTTTTAGACAATCTCTTCGCTAATGCATGAATGCAGTATGCCACATCTGCCCTCGGCCGCGACACCGAAGTTGCTGAAAGGATTTCTGATTATACATGAAAAATACATAAAGTTAAAATAAAAAAGCCTTAGTCCATAATTTTTTGAATCGTAAACTAATTATTTTTCATGTAGAAATTAAGAATACTATAATAATAATAATAATAATCCCAAATTTAATTACTTCGAACATGGCGTTCTTTAGGAGGGCATTCAACATGATTGGTGGCTTTAACAATGGCGATATCCAAGTCCTGCAAAAACAACAAAAAGCAATAATGAAAAAAAAAATCCAGGAATTCAGGAAAAGAAATTAAAAGCAACATGAATTAAAGAAATTAGCGAAGAGATAAACTTAAAACAAACCTGAAATCATCTGAAAAAGAAAAAAGAAGAATAAAAACAAACCTTGAATTCGCTATTCACTTTGGCGAGGCCAACCTTGGTGGTGTCCTTGAGAGCGCCATACGCTTTTCGAAAGCTACCAAATGTGCCCATTCAATTAACAATTCTTTTCAACTGATTTATTTATTTATTTATTCTATTGCGCAAAAAGTTCTCATTTTCCTCATCCTTCTTGCGAAGGATGCACTTCTCATTTTCCTCTTCTCTCCCCCCAATTTCCCTCAAATCCAGAAAACAAAAAAAGACTTTACCAAACTATAACCCTCTCTCTCTTCTCCGTAAAAATAAGAAACAATCATAAAATAAATGCCCGAAAAATTCTGTGTTTTAGCTATCAAAATGGAAAAAGAAAACATCCGGAAATATTTAAGTTTTAGCTCAATTGATATAAAGTCCTAATTAAGATGCCAGAGATTAAGAGTTTAAAGTCCCTTATGGCCTTAACATAAAATAATCTCAGACCATCAGCAAGGGGTAATCAATCCAATTTTTTTTGTTATAACCGAAATCGAATAATCAAATTTGTTCTGTTTTTTGTCTTATGTACAAATAACTAAATGGACTGAATTATAGGAAAAATTGAAATAATTGAAAAATAATTTATTTTTTGGTTTCAATTAGGATAACTAAATTATATGCATGCATATTCCATATCTTAAAGATACATCACAAATTTTAATCTAAACATACATTTCAATCACATAACAAACATCCATAATTCATTTCAAATCCAAAAATCACATAAATATACATACAAAAACATCTATCACATATATTATCCATTTCAAATCTCAAACATAAATATTAGTAGAAGAAAATCGGTTTATTTAGTTAATCAAATTTTGATTGAAGCAAACCAAAAAACCAAGTTGAACTTGTATGTTAAATTCTTGTTATAACAAAAAACCGAAGTTACAGTGGTGACTGAAACCTGATTTTTTTATTCAATTATTTTGGGTAGAATTGAAATTTTGCAACCTATGGAGGGAACTGCTAGTCATGAGTAATGGAGAAATTAATTTCACACGGTGACAATACCAAACCGAAAAAAAAAAAAAAAAAACATCTTTGTGCTTCTACTTAATGGGCTACGTCGCTGCTCGTATGATACTTCGAGCTCGCGGGTAAGCTTTGAATGATTCAATTGGGCCTCACGTTTGTGAATGTTGGCGACCCGCCCGATTGAGCAATCCAGTAGGCATACAAGACGAGCTTAATATGAAATTGCTCATCCACCTAGTTAATTATTATATACAAAGAAAGTTGGCTCATAAGTCATAATATATCTACTAGTTCTTTTTTTGCCTGTAGGATGTACAGGGTTTATTATTTATACATTTTAATTATATACATAATTATCTGATTTTTTAATAATAAGTAATATATAAGATAATTTTAAATTATTGTTTGTTAAAAAAATAAAAAATATATTTAGAAACTACATATATTATTTCATATACAAAGATTTTGTATTTATATATTAAAATGTTGAAAATAAAAAATCATTTAATAAAAACAAATTTAGCTATTTTTAAATTTTTATGAAGCAATGAATATAAACATTAAATAATAATGTTCTGTTTAAAATCTAAAAGTGAATTCGGTCTTCAACATTATTCTGTCTTAGGTTTCTCCAAAACCAATCAAAGATCGCTAATCATCAAACTTGAAAATATAAATTTCAATTAATTCTTCAAACATAAATGGAAAATAAAATATATACAGTTGAAATTATAGTTTTTATTTTTATTTTTATTTTTATATTGGTAGCTATTTAATAAAAAATTAATTAAATTAATTGTTAATAGGCAAAGAGAATGAGAAAGGAAATGTAAATTGTAAAAATAGATTAATTTTAATTTTTAGCTAAACAAAATAGAAAAATATTAGTGCAGTAAAATTAAAAATAACACAATTAATTGCTTCTAATCCTATATCAAATAATTTTATTAAACAAGTAAAACTATTATATATAAAAGGTACAAATTCATCACCATTAATGGCCAAAAGACAAAAATATTAAATAGTATGAGAAGTTTCTTTTTCTTAAAAAAGATAAAAATAAGAGAAACAAAATATTAAAATAATTATGAATATAATTAGAATTACCTGAAGTTACATATCCAAAGCCTAGTCATTTTGGTGTTATATAGATTTGAGAGTTTTTTGTTTGCTCTTCTAACTAACAAAGTTAAACTAATTTATACTAATTATTTTCTCTAATTTTACTATATAATTAGTCTTGGTTTAAAGAATTGAATTGCACATTCAATGTGTAAATTTGGTATAATTAGTGGATCAAATTTATTTATTAGTAATCAAACATTAAATAAAATAATAATTAATTTTAATAGCATTACTACTATCGTGAGACAAAAATTCACAAAAAAATTTCTCAACCTTAACTCCGATCTCACATGTTGATGTACGGTTTCAATTATAGTAGCAGTGAATCAGATATCGATCCCACGGAGAATTGTATGCCAAAGAATTCTACCAAGTACCAAAGTATGATGGCCTCAACTTAAGCTAAAGCAACAATTAATGGAAACAAGAAATAATAAGCTAAACTACAAAAATTGTGGATCACCCAACCACCAAACCAAATAAACATAACAACTATCTTAAACACATATTTACAAGGTTTATAAAGTGTTATCCAAATGAGATGCCACATAGACATAGTTTTGACACAAGTTTCTACCTAACCTATATTACACTTTATGATAGTTGTAGGCCAGAAAATTCTAAAGTATCAATTCTTCTCTCCCAAGACAGGGCCGATTAGCTCCTTAGAACCCTATTAGATATCCCTATCATATCCGGTTGTCCTAGGAACCCTTAAGCTCAAGTACTCCTCTAAGGCCTCGTAGAAACAATGTTTCTCCTAAATCTGCCATCACCCATACTCCAGTAGCTTTCTTGCAACCTAGGAAGTCTCTCTCTCGAGTGATTTCCTAAGTTTAAAAAGTTGTTTAACACAAGTGGCCACCAAATGAAGAAAACATTTAAGCATAAACTAAGAGAGCCAATGAATCATGAAAATAATCAATAAGTTATGCATTTACAAGCATCAAATTATCCCAAATGGTTCATAATATTTATAGAAATAACAAATATATATATTTACAAGAATCTCAAACTAAAAAAAAAAAAAAGAGAGTTAAGGTTAGGAGAAGCAAATCCAAGTAGAAATCCTTATTATAAAATAGCACCACCTCTAATTCAAACAAGAATCTTCATCAAACCAGCCTCCTAACTGCTTAATCCCTGAAAACCCTAAGAACACTAGCAAAAAAATGAGTTTAGAGGGTCTGGGGTTGAAGAAGATCTATTTGCGTAGTTGTTGGCCTAGAGTTTTTATAAACAAAGTAAGTCTTGGTGTAGTTGTACTAGGACTAAAAAACATTGACATCCTTTAGTATTTTGACCATAACTTTGTGCACAGGTATTTGATTGAGACAATTCAAGAACCCACTCGAAGCTAAGAGGGGTGACTACAACTTTTATTCTTTCACTTAAGTTTGAATTTGCCAAAAAGAGGATAAAAAATGGCTTGCAAGTTACCCTTTTTCTACTCCAATTGCTTTCACTTGTAAAAACATAGGAATAACACTAAAATGACCCTAACACTATCAATTATTGTCATGAAGTACATCAAATGATGGTGAAATGATAGATATATCATGCACTTAACAACTATCATGACATTGTAATTGGTAATAATAACTGTAGAAAAAACTCTATAAAGAGTTCAATTATATCAATCATTAAATTGATGGGTCATATGGGTAAATGATTAACTATAAATCCAATTGTTTATTTTAATAGATAAAATTATGTTTAAGATGGTAGAAATAGATGATGAGGACCAAATTAGGACTTAACAAAGATTCATAAGGATGTCAATCTATTAAAATCCAAATAATTGAGTGTAGTTAAAAGGTCATTATAAATTTTGTCATTGAAGAGTGAGTTAAAAAATTTTAAAAAGATAAAAAAAGCTCCATAATTAGAAATTCCAACCTGTTATCTAGGTTTCTCTGTTATACATAGATATATAGATGGGAAAGTTACAATTACACCCATGAGGTTTACCTTAACCAATAGTTTGCCTCCTTTATTTTTTAAAACCCACACTTTGCCCCCTGGTTTTTTTATATTATTCAATAATAATTTCAAAAATTGTAATTTAAACTGTACGATAGCCATCTTCTAGTAATGTCAGTCTTTTCAATATTTTTTGTATAGTTAATAGACATTCTAAATTATCATTTTTTCCTTTCTATAAATGCATTTTTCTTCCTGTCCATGTATATCTGTATTTTTTAAATATCGGTTAACTATGAAAAAATCAAAAAAATTTGAAATTACTGAAATATAGTTATCAAACAGTTTAATTTAGAGTTTTAGAAGTTATTGTCAGATACTATAAAGGAAGTATTGGTTAAAGTGTAAATTTTTTAAAATAGAAGGGGTAAAGTGTACGTTAGATCAAACCATAGGGAGACTTTTGTAATTTACCCTATATAGATTATACATATTATAAAGCAAAAGTTGATGGTATTTTAGTAATTGCGGGTTAATAAAATGTCACCTTAAATTAATTTTATCCTTTAATTTGTTGGTTCAATTCTGACCACTTTTTGAATTTATATTTTAACCACAAAATATAATTAATATATATTTTTTTCAAATATGAAATTACTCATCTCCCTGATTATTGTATATAGATAAAGTTGAATCATAGTATAATACAAATAAATTGTTTGAAAATATTTAAAATGAAAACTATGACTGATTTCATTTTATTTGTAAAATATCTAAAATGTACATGTAGTAACAACAACAACAACAACAATAAATTTTTATTTATTAGCATTGAGTCATCACCATAAAGCTAATTTCTACTTGTGGAGTCTATTATTGTGTTTAAATGAATAGAAAGTTTTATTAAAAGCAAATAACTTGACATTTTTTACACGAATTTCTACACCATAAAGCTAATTCCAACTAGTGGTTCTCACTACCATTCTCCAATATGAGTAGGATGCTAAACAGAGTTTTCTAAAAATAATGTTTGTATGAATTAGTCAAACAACATTATCATAGATTTGAATGTTGACAAATGAGGTTTTGAAGTTTTTAACCATAATGCTAAACTAGGCATATGTCTATGATCATATGCATCTCAATAACAATGAGAGTGAGGTTGGGTTTCACAACTTTGGTTTGTATTTATATTTGTACATTTATAGTGAAAATGATTGCATGAGATGATATATAAGTATTGTTTTTTCTTCATATTATCCATGTCTTATGTGTATCAATATTTCATCAGAAGATTAGACTTTAAATCCCCTAAAAAAATATAATTTAAAATGACCAATCTTTGTATATTAATAAAGGATAAAAATTAAAAGTAAATTTGTTTACTTTAATTAAATCCCTTTTATGCCTTGTTGGGTATTTGTGTGTGTGTGCCCCCCCCCCCCCCCCAGAAAAAAAAGTTTTCTTCTTTCCCACCACTCAATATTCAACCGTATATGGACCATTTTAACCTGTGAAAATCGTGTCAATCGATGGAAAGGAAGGGTAGGAATTTCAATATTGAGTTGGAAGATCAGGCAAACAGACCACCAAAAGAACAAGTAAAGTTTATATAGTGGCCTATTCCTCTATACCGCTCATTTAAGTAGCTAGCTAGTCTCCAATAAATCTTCTCAGCTCGCCTCTTACCCCAAAACTTACAAAAAAAGGAAGAAAAGAAAGAAACGAACATTAGCTTCCTTTCAGCTACCATCATCACTTATTGTGCTACTAGACCTCGACCTTCTCACAAATCGACCCTGCAAAGTTTCATCACAATACATCATTTTAAATTTTAACTCCCTTTGATTTGTAGTAACACCTACAAAATTTGTAGCATCAATTAGGTGATAAAAGCAGGTACCTTCATTCGAGGGCGCTGGTCGGCGTTTACTTTCCTGACTTGGTATCTAATTTTCTTGGAGAAGAGGCGAGACCTTCGCTTTTCTTTGTACCTGAGGACGCTAGCTTCCCTCAGCCCTCCGCCGTCCCACAGCAAATCGATCTGTGATAGCCTCCCCTGCACATTCCAATCATTTTTTATTATTATTTCCCATTCTCTTTCGTAATCATACATCCTCCAAATAAAACATGAACCGAAGAAAGCAACAAAATTATTTTACAAAACCATCATTCTGAAAACAGATGCACTAGAGCCTTATAATATATTTTTTACAAAATAGTCGTATTTAAAAATAGGAAAATTAGTATGTTCTAATCATGAGAGAGCAAAGCCGAACTTTTTCTTCTTTACCAAAAGTGACTAAGGTTAAGAGAAAAGTTCCGAAAGGCCAACTGGAAAAATAAAAAAGCTGAAAATTTCCACTGGCGCACAGACGTAAAAGTATCTTTATAGTATTGTAGTTAAAAACTTTAAATAACCACTTAAACAAAAACGGCAACTTCCTTCGTCGTTTCGGTTACAAGTCTGAACTCAATTATTGACATCATGCTAGTACTGAGTTTCTACCAACAGCCAGGTGACTTAGAAACGTACAGAGACGTCAGTCCCAGGAACGTCCGGGTCGTCGGTGAACGGCGAGGCGCCGTCGGACCAAGCCTTCAACACCTCGTCGTAGTCCAGTTTCAGTAGCAACTTATCCTTGGGCTTGTTCGTCACCGGAGCTTCCCCATCCTTCGCCGCCACGACGGCGATTTTCTCTACCTTTTTCTTCTTTTTCTTCTTCTCCGCCTTGGTACTAATCTGAGCCACATCAACCACCGTCGGGAAATTCCACCAGTTCGCCTCCTCAACGCCTCTCATCGCTCTCACACCCCGTCGGAGCCCCAATCCGAAGCCCGAATTCACACCAAATCCCAACCCCATCGGGTGATTTCCGCCAAAAATGGGTCTCGTATCAACTCCACCGCCGCCAGCTTCGACCGTCAAATTCCCCATGATACTATCAATACCCTCCTCAATTTCCTCGTCTAGAATCGACTCCGCGTCAAAATCTTCCGGCGGTTCAGCGCCCAGACCCTCGCAACTTCCGCCGGAGTCCACCTCGCCGCTGCCCAGCAAAAACCTCCCTCTGGACACAATCATGGAATCAGGTTTTTCAGGTCGGGTCAGAATCAAGCACCCATCGTCTTCCACGACCCGAAACGGCAGCAGTAATTCAGGGGATTCATGGGGGAAAAAATCGCAGGGCTTGGTCGATTTACATGGCTTGGTGAGGTTCTGGGTCGAGAACAGATTCGGGTAGGCGGTGGAGAGGAGGGCGGCGGCCTCGCTGTAGGTCTGATTCGGGCGTTTCCGGGGGGTCCGAGGTTTCCTGGTGGAGATTGCGCTCGGCGAATTGCTGGATTCTGAGAGCGTCGATGAAGGAGACGACGTCGTTTGAGAGGTCCAGCTGGAAGTGGGAGTAACCCCTTTCACAATTTCCAGGTCCAAGGCGTAGGTTCTTCCGCCACCAGTCAAGTAGGTCGCCATTTTCCTAGCTCAGGATTAGCAAAGCTCTCAACTTAAAACTTCAAAATTCACGAGAGACAAGAAAAACATAATCGAAAGACAAAAGTTTGAATTCCGCCTTTTAATTGGGAACAAAATAGTTCAAAACCCTAAACCCTGAAGTTGACTAAAGAAAGGGGAGAATGCCAAAAAGGTTTAAGAATAAACTACAGAGAAGAACATCCCAGAACCCGTTGTCTTCCCTCAGCACCAAAAACACCCAATAAAAACAAACTAAGCAAATTGAGGGAAAAAAGCTTCGATTTTACCAAAATTGATTCCAAAAATTAAAAATTTGGGAGATTGGCTCCCCAAAACCCTATAAAAACCCAGGTGGGTTATGAGAAAAGTATCTGAAAGAGAAGAAACTTTGAAGAAATATCTGCGAGAAAAGGTACAGATTCAAAGAAAGAAACTAAAAAGGAAAGCCTTTTATCTCTCCAGTGTCGGTTGTGAAGAAGGTCACGAGGGCGGAGGAAGATAAAAGGGGTAGGATCCGTTGGGCTGGGAACAGAGAGGCAGAGATAAAATGGGAAGGTTTTTGATTTCTCGCTACAGAGTAGCGGTTTCAAGTTTGGAGTAAGGCGAGCAGGGAAGGGAACAAAGGAAGAGACAAGGCTTGTGTGCCGTTGGGGTCCCACTTGTTTTTGCCTTAACTGTGCCTCTATTCCATCTGCTTCTTTTACCTTTTTACCAACTTTTTACCGGATCTATGCAAAAATAAGTAAATAACCCTTTTGAATCATTCTGTATTCTTTTTCTGTCTCTTAACAGAGAATTTCTTTCAGTCCCTAACACTTTGAATTCTTGATGTGTTGCTCAAGCCACCAACGACATTTACACTTCAAACCAACTCGTGTTGGTAGTTATTCTATATTCATCGTTTACAACATTAACGTTCTAATTATTTTAAGTTTTATTATTAAAATTTTATTTTATGACTAATTTCTGTTTACTTGGTTTATGGGATTTCTTTAATTACTTTAATTTCAATTTAAAACAACAAACTGGAAAACGATTATACATTTTTATTATATATATATATACATGCATACATTTTTATTGTATGTATGTATGTACGTATGTATTTCATTTGTTTATTTTGTAATTTTTTTTTCAGATATAGTAGTAATTTTTTTAAAGGCCTATATTATTTTCCACTATATATTAAAGGCAAAAATCCTAAAAAGAACAATTAATGTTTACCCTCTAACTTAATTATGCCACTCAACTTTTGTTTTGATTAATTAAACCACTAACACTATAATTTCGTCCAATTTGACCACTAAAGTTGATTAATTAGGTCCAATTCAACAGCTGCCGTTACATTTCAGGACTGAATTATCAGTTTTAAATTGTTAGAAAGTTAAATGAAAATATTGAAAATTGGTCATGTCCACCAACTGCAGCCCCAATAGTCCATATCTCTCCCGCAGCCACCGTGGACGCTTCTCCCTCCTCCGGGCGCACTAAACCGCCACAATAACCACCACTAACGCCACAATAGCAGCCACAGGAATCTCAACCTCCGCACCTTAGACGTTCACCGTATCCCAAAGCTCTTTCCTTCTCCCACTTGGGATCAGAAACGACAATCTTCCTCAACCAAGGTCCTCCAAACATTGTCTACTGCAACAGCGGCCGTTTCCAGGCCAAGGCAGCAGAGCTTGTAACCTTGTAGCTGCAATAATGGGGCGGATTGGCTCTTGGCATTCCTGGAGCCGCACAAGCGCTTCTAGTCCTGCTCTTCTATGTCCGCTTGGTCCTTTTTATGCTTCTTTAAGCCTTGATTCTCTCCTCTGATTACAGCCCAATGAGTGCGATTAAAAACCCTAGAAATACATTCTCGAATTTTCCAAAATTCGAGTGATTTGCTCTGGAAGACGTAGCGGCAGAAAGCTGATGAAGAAGGCGTTATATTCATGTACTCCGCGATGATTTTGAAACGAAACTTAAGTCCTAAAATTTAATGGGTAAATTAGACGAGTTAACCCCAATCTTTTAATATGCTCCTATTCTAATCCCAACCTCGAATTTGTTAATGGAGCCTCCCTAATGAGATTAAAATGTTCCATTTTGAACCTTTTTTAAATGGAATCCGTTATCTCAAACAGAAAATGTCACATAATCATATAATAGTATGGGAAAATGTTTATTTTAACCCTTATAAATATTCTCTTTGCCAAAAAAAGCCTTAAAATTTTCAAAACTAACAAAATTTATGGCCAACATATCCTACCTATTTTTCCTCTCCAACGGCCCCATCTTTGGCTACTCTTTCCGGTGGTCCCTCTTCAACATCCTCATCTCTGGCCTCCCTCTCCTCCTATCTCTGGCCTTCCTTAGCCCCTCTTATTCCATTTCCATCCTCCCTCTCCTTTCCAGCCAACCCTCAATTTGGGCGAATCAACCTCGATTTGGGGAGTTTTAGGGACTCCGATGGCAAGTGATGAGGCAGTTGGCTTCGACCCGGGTGCTTTGTACGTCTAACAAAAATCATTCATGGTTTGCCGTAGTGGCTTGTTTTGCAGGCTCCAATTGTGGGTGACAAGGCGGTGGGCAAAGGCGCTTCAAATGGTGGCGTTGACCTGGGTGCTTCGGACAGTAAATCACGTTGGTGAAGATGGGGAACTGAGGAAGGGGAATTGCGATGGTTAAAGCGTATCGCGATGTGAGCAGGTATCACAACAGGAATTAAGAAAGGGGAATTGGAAGAGATATCACGATGGCAACGGGGAGAAGGAATCTAAGAAAAGGGGTGAGCGAATGGAGTATAAGGTTGTCACAGGAGAGGGAGGCTGAAGATGGGGTCGCTAGAGATGGGGCTGTTGGGGAGGGAGGCAAGGGAGATTTGAAAATTTTAAGGTTTTTTTTGGCAATAGAAATTTTTATAAAGGTTAAAACAAATATTTTCCCTTACAATCTTATGTTGACATGTCATTTTCTATCCAATATAACGAATTGCATCTAAAAAGGTTCAAAATGAAATGGTTTAGCCATGTTAGGGAGACGCAACGAATAAAATGGAGGTTGGAGTTAGAACTGAAACAGAATTAAAATGTTGGGGTTAACACATGTAACTTACCCAAAATTTAATCGCAATGGTCAACTTGAATCAAGTTATTAACATTAGTTGTTTAATTGGGAAAATAAAGTTGAGTGGCATAATTGATCCAAAGTGAAAACTTTAGGGTTTTTCCTATAATAAATTTGCACTTCATAAAAAGCATCAAGTCTTTGTACATATAGTAGTGCATACTTGTAACGTAAAAAGCCCTAAAATCATGAAGGTTTTGTCTATATCAGATCTAAACTTCTAGGTAGACTTTGTTCAACCCAGTAATTTGCCTTAGATTTGGTGTTATTATAAAAAGCATTAGCGATTAAAATTATATTTTTGAGAAGGCCATAAAAGAATATATAATTTCTATTGTTAGAGATTTGAAAATATGGTCTCAGGTGTTCATAAATTTACACTTATCACAAATGTTATTAGTATCAATGGAAGTAGAGGTGGGAGGTGGGCCGGGTTGACCCGAATCGGGACCGAACCGTGAGTCAACCCCGCCCCGGAAAAAAGCCCGTTATATTATGGGCTGAGTATGGACCCAATAGGAGGAGGAAACACAAAAAAGACCACCACGGACCAGTCAAAACACGCAAACCTGCCCGACCTGGACAGAGACCAGCCCGGCCCGCCCCGCTCGCCTAGTGGCACAACGGCTCCCTGCCAATAACGTTAACTTGCAAAAAAAATTTTTGAAAAAAAGGGCTAATTACACAGCAGGCTCTCCAACAGCTTTCTGCTCCATTTCAGCCCCCAAAATTTCATTTTTGCCTCTCCCAACAACTAAAATTCAAGGACTTTTTGGTCAAACTAATTTTCTCCCTCCCGCTATAAATACTAATGCCATTTTCACTCAATTCTCACACAATCATTTAATCTCTCTTCTTCATCTACTATACTCTCTCAACCATTGTCCTTATTTTCTTAATCTCTTCCAAATTTCTTACCAATCTCTTCCTAATATCTTCATAATCCTCTCTTGATTTTGCATTAATCACTACTATTAGTATGTAAGGCATGGCTTTAAAAGGAAATGACAAGTCAACAGATAGTTCATCTTCCCGCAACATCGACCTCCGAGCCTTGTTCCGTCGCCGATCTCAGCCCGCCGATAAAGGCATTTCAATTCAAGAGTTTCACAACGATGATGCCGGAATTGATATGACGAATTACAATTTAGGTCTCGATGATCAATTATCCGATGATGAAGTGGAAGAGTTGGATGCGATGGCGTCCGGGAATCCGTCAACAGAACCGACGCCTATAAGTCATGAACCCCGCGTGGAAGAAACTCAAGTATAAGGTAAATCCACAAGACTAACTGCTTGGGTTTGGGAGCATTATGAGCTCATAAACGAAGCGGAGTCGAGGTACGGGAAATGCAAACATTGCGGGAAAAAATTGGTGCATATAAAGAATTCCGGCACTGGAACGCTGAAGCGGCATATTGAAAATCAACATCCTAACGTCCTCCCTAGTACTGAGACTAGTTTCGGAGGACAAACACAACTTGGGTCTACAACCGGCGATGGTGGACCAGGTATATTTGATGCTTACGAAAAACCTTTTTCACAAGCTGAAGATGTCCACCTAGAATCTTGGATAAAATCACAATTAAATCATGCATTTAGAAACGTATTTATGAAAACTGCTAAGAGAGAAAGCTTTAGACAATTTGAAGCCGGAAAATCAGATTTGCAAGTATATTTTTCTGCTCTTAATCATTGTGTGACATTTACTTCTGATATGTGGACATTACCTATAGGTCAATCATTCTATTGTATTGATTCTGATTGGATAATGCAAAAATGAATTTTGTCATTTAAGGTTATTGAAACAGATCATACTGGTTAAAATCACAATTAAATCATGCATTTAGAAAAGTATTTATGAAAACTGCTAAGAGAGAAAGCTTTAGACAATTTGAAGCCGGAAAATCAGATTTGCAAGTATATTTTTCTGCTCTTAATCATTGTGTGGCATTTACTTCTGATATGTGGACATTACCTATAGGTCAATCATTCTATTGTATTGATTCTGATTGGATAATGTAAAAATGAATTTTGTCATTTAAGGTTATTGAAACAGATCATACTGGTTATTAAATATTTAATTGTATCTTAGAAACGTTACGTGATTATTTTTGTACTGATAAAGTTCTGTGCATTTCATTTAATAATGATTCAAATAATGATGTTGTCGATCGTCTTTTGAGTCAAAACTTAAAGCCATCGCTCAACGGTGCATTCTTTCACGTTAGATGCATGTGCCATATTTTAAACATTTGTGTGCAAACGGGTTTAGAAGTTCTCCAAAATGAGATTTTACCTATTCGAAACTCATTAAAATATTTGATGTCCAGACCTACTATTTTTTCGTGAATTTAAAAGCTTTTGTATTGAAAATAAAAAACCATTTTCTTGGAAACGGTTTAAATTAGATTGCTCAACCCACTAGAACTCCATATATTTGATGTTGTAAAATGCATTACCATCTGCAAACTTGTTGTCACATTTCATTAATTTAAAAATGGTTGTGAATTTCTTACGACTGAAATTTGGGAGAAATATTCCAAAACTGGTGAATTGCTTACATTTTTTTACGAGGCAACTGAATTTTTCTCTGGTGTTTACTACCCAACAAGTCATCAAGTTTTGTTTCATTTAGTGAACATCACATATGCTTTACATCAATTTAAAGATGATGAGTTATTAAAACTGACTCTCGAAGCCATGCGAGCTAAGTGGCTTCAATATTTCTCAAACATTCCACCTATCTTTTTAGTCGCTTCTTTACTTAACCCGTATGTAAAATTAACTAGCACAACAACATTGCTTGAAGAAATTTTTCATATTTCTTTAGAAATGTCTCATATAAATGTTTTGGCTATGTTTGCTTCTGCTTCCGAGTACTTGCATTCTTTATATAAGTTATATTGTGAGCGGCATTAGGATAAGGTAAGATTCGAAGCTCCTCAAATCGAGCCTTTAAGGAGATCAATCTGCTCAAGATTCAACCCGGTACTTCAAATGCTCAAATGACCCCGACCGATGACATTGGGATTAGCTGAGGTCGATGACTATCTCAACACATCGTTCGAGACAAGCGACCTTGACATCTTGGAGTTGTGGAAACAAAAGAGATCAAGATTTTCGATCTTGTCGATAATCGCACAGGGGATTCTTGTCGTTCCAGTATCGACCATCTTATCCGAGGCAGCGTTTAGTACCGGAAAACGGGTGATAACAGAAAAACGGTCAAGATTGACATCCGACGCGGTAGAAGTATGTGTGTGCAACCGAGATTGGGGCCTTGCAGCACTCCGGCAGCAAGACCAAAAGCGTTCGGATGAAGAGGTAATATCCAATACCAAGACTTGAATTTTTTTTTTTCAATCATACATGTAGTTTGTATTTGATCTGATTATGTTGTTCAACACAGATCATAGGTTTATATTATTTATCATTTTTGAAACTTTTTTTCCATTTCAAAATGTAAGGTCCGTTTCGATTATTTGTAACTGCCGTTTGATTTTTTAACTTAATAAAACTTACACTAGAGGTAGTGTTTTTTCTTAAAAATATTTATGACTTATATAATTAATAATTGTTCTATTTTATATATATATATATATTATTATTTTTAAAAAAAAAATGAAACCCGCCCCGCCCAGGGACCGACTCGGAACCGCCCCGCCTACAACCGGGCCGAGCTCGATCCCTAGGACCCGATCCAGGGCCGGTCCTACCCGATTCCCACCTCTAAATGGAAGACGTTGACATCACATCTGATTAAAAAGGATTCCTTGCGGTTTTTGATGGGGTTTGTGAACTTGTGATTTTCCAATTAATAAGGCATATTATGTATACTACATCAACAAAAGTAGATTTGACACTATGAATAGTATGCCCTGCTGCTACAGTAACTTCGATTTTCTCCCCCCGCCCTTTGAGTTAAGCCCGTTTCTTCATTTAATAGCCTTTGTTTTTTTTTTAAAATTTTGAGGTTAAGCCCCTTTTTTATTTGCGACCAAAAGATATCCAAAATTAGAAATAATAAAATTAAGTAATAGGTACTTTATTTGTGAATGGTGATATCTTTTTATCCTCAAACTCTAAGGCCACGTAATTTTGTTACTCTATCCCACAAAAAATGTTCTCAATTTTTTATTTTAGCATTTCAGACATTTAAATTTGCATGAGTCACAACCAAGAACTCATTTCATGTTTAAATTTCAAAACAAATCAAGTACTATTAATTTTAAAACATTTCAAGTTTCCCAAGATCTTTAAATTGATCATATGTTAATTAGTTTTGAATTCATAACTTTTATTAACATTTTTACAATAAATGTTGTAATTGATATGAAAATTTTATATCATTATTAATAGGCCCACAACGAAGTGTGAGCTCATTACTAGAATTTCATTATAAAAAAATGAATTGTGTTCACTTCAATCATTACGGTGAGACGAAGTGGTAAAGGATATATTGAACATTATAAAAAGAGAAAGGTATTTTGAACATTATAAAAAGAACCGTTACATAATTTTCACACCTATAGGGAAAACAGATTTTATTTCATGAGGGCATATCCGCAAATAAGGTGTTGTTTGAGGGCAATTGAGTAAAAGTGCAAGAGTTGAATTAGCTAATCATGGGCAAGCATGGATGTACTGATTTGGTGTTGGATTATTCTAAAATATGCCATCCCATCCTCATCCCACCTGCAGATCTGACTTGGGATTTTATGGGAAAGGGCTATTTATCCGCTGACATGGCATGTGGCTATTGGTTCCCTGGATTCTTAGGGCTGACGTGGCGTGTTTTTCATCGGGCGGGGGCTTTTCAGTTTCACGTGTATCGATCTGGGAAAGGAGGGTCGGGTTATTTATCAGTTTATGGACCTCTCAATAAAAGCAATAATTTCCACCATCGCTTTGTTTCGGTGTCTTATGCCGCTGTATTTGTGGCAGATGGCAATCAAACGTTGTGCTTATTACCATCATTGGCTTCTGATTTCAAAATCCATCTCATTTTTCATTTTTCTTTCTCCCCAAGATTTTGTTCTCATGATTATCATAATTGTCACCATCAATATATATCAGCTGAATAACGATTATATAGCTGGTATAAAATCGAATTTTCTTTTATATATGTGTGTATGTGTGCCCTATATAGGCCCATTTGAAAACAATCTTTTTATAATTATAATTAAATTTTTAAATAATTTATTTAATGATGAAAATAAAATCATTGGAGTTAAAAGTTAAAAGCTAAAAGTTATTATTAGATAACTTTTTTAAAATTATAATACTAATTGCTGACACTAATATCAAATATGACTATTATCCCAACTTTAGAGATATATACATATTTATATATGTTTTTGAAAGTCTACCATTTCAAGAAAATACAAGTTGAATTCCTCAAACAAAAAGAAAAATACTAAAAACTCATTTCATCCGATGGAAGAGTAAAACGAAACGTTTGAAATAGGTACTATAAGAATAGAAAAAACAGGTGACAAGTTATAGACTAAAATATAACAATTTTTTTTTTACAAAAAAAGACTAAAATGTAATTAACAATAAGACTTACACTATTAAAAGATAAAATTTTAACAACATCAACAAATTAAAACGATCCTTGAAACATTTTTACTTAAAGTAACAATATTGATTATAGATTGTTGTAAAGATTAAGATTGAATTGACCACCTCCAAAACATGCAAATCAAGCCCGTTAAGATTGTGATGATGTGATGTAGTTAAAATTCGTGTAGCTCATTGTGTGCAAGCTCGTAGATTGCGTTATCCTGTATGTGGGCAATATGTGTGAAGGAGTGGTGGGTATCCCTCTAAATTTAAGGTGGTCTATTTTGAGTATATGTTCCCTCTACTTATTTAATACTAGATATGAAGATTTAAATATATATAATTTATGCTCTTATTTTTGTTTTTGTTCCTGAAACTAAAATTAAAAAGAAATTATTCTCCGGCTTTATATAATAAAAGTTTAAATGATAACTAAAAAAAATGTTCTTGTTGAGTTTTGTGTATGGTGAGAGTTTAAATAATGATAATAAAGTAAATTAAATTTAAAAAAAAATTATAAAGAAAAGAGATTCAACCTTTTTGGGACAATTTGAAATAAAATGTGGTTTCTTTTTTCAGACAAAGACAGAGGGAGTATAACTTATCCTCACAACTTTGACAACATTAAATATGGTTCATTGTTGACTAATTTGAAGACTTTATGTGGGAATTCTATTTATTTTATTATTGGATTTCTTAAATGTTATGTTTGTTGGAATATGTGTCTCTCTTGGGATGGTTGTAACTCTCAGTATAATTATTAATGAGTTGTTGTTTTGTAAAGAGTACCTCTTTTTATTACTCCCTCCGTCTTATATTCTTTGTACTATTTAATTTTCTTGCTTAATTTGACTTGAATTTATTTATCTTAGTATTTATTTTAAAAAAAATTTAAAAATATATTTAGACACTATATGTCTTGATTTATCTTTCTTATAAAAAAATTTAAAAATATATTTAGACACTATATGTCTTGATTTATCTTTCTTATATAAAATTTTTTCATTTATATACTAAAATGTTGAAAAATAAAAAATCTTAAATTAATTACTAAAAAGTAAATGGTGCAATGAATATGAGACTGAGGGAGTATCTTATTTCTAACATTAATTTCGTGAAAAAAATTGATTATACTAAAATTTTTGCTGTCCCTTGTGTTTTATCCCTTGTTTGTAATTGGGTAAAAGGGTTTATTGTATCAATTACTTATGCGTACGAGGCTAATCTTAACTATAAAGAAACAATTAATCAAACTAAGCACTACATACATGAATTAAACTAACAGAAAGGATGAAATAAAACAACTAAACTAATGATTCTGGAACAACATAACAACGCAGCTAGAAAATAATAACAAATTAAAGCTTCTTCTAGAGAATTGATACCCAATTGATTTATTAGATGACTTAAGTTAGTTAACTACTCTTTGTTTACGTATTCTTGTGGGTGGAACCTTGAAGGGGAAAAAAGAAAGCAGTTCAGCAGGTTGATGGCTATAAATGTTTGGAAATCCAAAAATGCATTTTAGAATGCATTTCTTTTTTAAAAAAAATTTCTTGATTGTGTCAAGGGATAGGGGGAAATAAAAATTTTGAGAAAAAGGTTTCATTTTAGAATGAGTTTTGTATGGAAAAAGGAATAAAAATTTCCGTGATTTCTTTTAGTTCTAACGGTACGTTTGTATGTACTTCTATTTTGAAATCAGATCGCATATGTTATCAGCAAGATATTTTCACAATATCAAAATACATCCTCGAAGTCTAAAACACTTTTTTTAAGAAATGAGACTTGCACTTTGGGAAAATATCTTTCAATTGTTGAATTACCTTTATGCACTTCAAGGGCAGTGATTGTTGGCCTCTCCCTTTTCCTGCACAAATATATTATGTCTAACACTTGCAACTTAATTTAACTTTTGCAATAAACATTTTTCCTTTTTTTTTTTTGTTAAAAACCATTATTATAAGCAAGTTAAAGGAAAATTTCACAAAAGTCTTTTACCTGTGTCATATATCATATTTGTCATGCATCAAATTCTAAACCTAAAGTAGATACAATATATGAACTTGACAATTGATCAATTGGACCATTATACCAATAAAGCCCCATATTGTGACTTTCTAATAGAACTGCCTTGCAAAAATACTCTACAAAAACAGACTTAACTTGTGATTGATAATTTAAGATAGAGAGATTTGTGTTTAGAGAAGCGGAATAGTTGATGGGCGTTTCACAAATCAATGGACCTTATCGGGACAGAGAAGAAGGCGGTGAGTTGGAGATGTGATGGCCGCAGGAATTGGATAACGAAGGCCTGGCTGCAGGCTCTGGCTCTGGTATTTGGCTACAAGTCTTCAGACGTGTTCAGGGACTAGAATTTTGCAGTCACATTCTCTCCCCACCCACAAGCCCACAACTCAGCCGAAAAAGTCTCCCCTCATTCCTCTAATTGGCCTCACAAAATTCTTATCCTTATAAATAACCACATACATACTGATCTTTAGAAATACTAGTGCTGACAAACTAACCATACAAATATTGATTAAACTCCCTCAAACTTTTGTACATAAAGAAAAAAAAAACTTTTATCACTAGTTAAAATGACATGTATTACAATTAATGACGGGTAGTCAGCATACACTACTCTCTTTTCCTTCCTTTCCTTCTCTCTTTCCTTTTTTTTTGTTTTTGACATTTCAACATTACAAAGGTTTATGAATTTTGGGGAGAGCACAATGTTTGGGGGGAATTTGACAAAATTCACTTCTACCTGACCAGGACCATACAAATATTAATTAAACTCCCTCAAACTTTTGTACATAAAGAAAAAAAAACTTTTATCACTAGTTAAAATGACATGTATTACAATTAATGACGGGTAGTCAGCATACAAGACTCTCTCTCCTTCCTTTCCTTCTCTCTTTCCCTTTTTTTTTTTTGACATTTCAACATTTCAAAGGTTTATGAATTTTGGGGAGAGCACAATGTTTGGGGGAAATTTGACAAAATTCACTTCTACTTGACCAGGATTGCCCACATTGCATATACATGCAAGTTAATTTGTGACCGAGCCAAGATTTGAAGAACTTTATCCTTTCGAATTACAAAGTCATTTAGATAATTTAATTAATATGGGTGGAATTTCTTAAGTTTGAATTCTCAGTTAAATATGTTGACTTTTTTTTAATCGATTTTGCCCTTCATTTTTAAGCCAATTCTCCTATATTTTAGCTAGTTTCTTTTTCTGGTTGTCCATTTTATAGGTTGAATAAGAGGAGGGCAGTGACGGATTGGAATGAGAGCAAACAAGAAAAAGTAGGTATGCAAAAGTCAAAGCACCAAATGTGATATGGCACCACATCTAAAGGCCCAAAGTTCTTGAGGAGATCTTTTGAAGCCTTGGCAACCTAAGTTACAAGGATTCATCTTTGATTCCTTCTCTCTTTTATCCTTGTATATAGTTCATGGAAGTGTTAATCTCTATTGCTATACTTGTGTTTAGTTTAGATATAAAATAGTTAATTTTATTTATCTCTCTACGATGTAACTCTTTATACTTGTTGGTTTAATGTTATGTTAAAGTATGTCATAGATGTTTGCCCTTTGATTGTCGCCTGCTCTTGCACTTAATTCATACATGATTGTTGGCTATTTCATATATGTTCATAATCTCAGTTCAATATTGGTAAAGCGAGGGTTAAGGTGGAAAAGATAGGGTAAGCACTGTGGGTTAGAGGGGATGGAAAATATACACTTAACCCATTAGGTGTGTTTCAAGGGTTAGGTCTTAAATCACTTCAGGCTAATGAGTGAATTTGAGAATTTCATTGTTAGTTTAAGGGTGAGCAAAGTCTCTTGTGTTGAGAAAGAGCGTATGTGAAGTTAGAGCGAGCCTACTAATAGTCACATGAGTTCTTATATATTTTTCCTCGCATTTATGCTTATTTCACTTTATTTTGCAATTACATAGTATCATTTTAAGTTTTATAGGTTATATTGCATCCTCAACAGGAAGATTGGAGCAAGGAGCAAATTTTGGGGGGTAATTTGGATGAAACAACAAACTTCGAAAAGTATAGCACAAAAATGAGCAAAAAGAGCACAAAGTGCAACCACACAATAAAAGTGTGATTGCACTTAAAGGAGGCCAAAAACAGTCAAGACCACCAAGTGTGATCGCATTATAAAAGTGCAACCACATTTTTTCTTGATGAAAGCAAAAAAGCGACTACATTAGGGAATGTGTGATCGCACTTCGTATTCAGACAAAATAGGAGACCACATTCTTAAAGAAACAATCTTGGAGCTTAAGAACCCACAACCTTCACCTATTCTCAATTCTATTAGAGAAAAAGAAGAGAATGGAAGAAGATAAGGCCAAATTTTGCATTTTGAAGGATTTTAGAGACACATACACTTATCATCTTTTGTAGCCTCCTTTTGAAGAGACTACGGTTATTCTTATGGTTTTTATTCATCACCATCTTGGAATTCTTGCAACTTTAGAGGAAGAGCTAGGAGTGTATTGGAGATCAAGATATTGATTCTGCAAGGGATTTTTGGTTTTTCCCTTCCTTTTTTTCTTCTTTGATTTACTAGATATTGTGTTGGCTCCAAGAAAGGTGTTTTTTTTCTCATTAGATATGGAGTAGTCTATTTAGCACTTTGTATGGTTGCAGTGACTTGATATTGGTGTTGATGGTTGATTTCATGAATAAGTGTCTTGTTTCTTTCTTCCATACTTGTTTATTGTGCCTTGTTCTTGAATGTTACTTGATTGATTGATGGCCACAATCAATTAAGGCCCTGGATTTTTCTTTATGCTTGGGAAAGTGAAAGGAAAATTGCACCTAGGTAAGGAAGGTGGCACATTGGGATATAGTTAGAAGACTTATTTTAAGTGTTAGGGTGTTTAGGGTGTTGGTGGATGGAACCTATAAAGTCTCTTATTAAGATAGTACTAGAGATAGGAATCCTTGCTATGTTAAGGTAAAGAGAGAATTTCTTACCTTAGGAAAGCAAGGAAACAAGGAACATACAACACCAACAAGTAGGGAGACCTAGCATTTATGATTGTTTCACCATTAACTCAATTTAGGTTACGAAAACCATAGGAAGTGTACTTAGTTAAGTTAAGAAACTCCTGAAAAGTGTGGGTTTGTAAGGTAAGTTAGTACTAGATTTTAATTGGCTAATTAGATAATTTAGGATTTAGGTAAATTTGGGTAATTCTTAGATTAATTCTTGTGATTGTTGTTGGTTTAGCTAAGATCAATCGTACAAAGTTTGGTAATTGTTCAATCTTTTCTACAATCCTCGTGGGATCGACACCCACTTTCCCATACTACAAAATGATCCATGCACTTGCGGGTAGAGTATGATTTTAAAGCATATTGCACACACGCAACACCTACACCATAACTAGGATGTAACATTTATGTATCTCACTTAGCTTAGCCATCAAGTTAAAGTAGTAAAGTTATATGGAGATTACTTAGCCAATTACTTTGGTTTTATTTGCAAAACTAAGAAAAGAAATTAAATAATTCTTTATTGTCAAATTTGCTTTTAGTTTTTGTTTGTAATTAATGCCATTTGAAATCAAATACTTTATTTTCCTAATAATCTCTTAAATAATACTTTTTTCCTAAAAAAATCAATCTTATGATATTTTTGCCACCTATCTTAAAAAAAATTAATAAATAATATTTATTTTTTTGCAACAAATGTATTAAAATTCCTTGGGATTGTTAAAAGTGTGGCACTTCAATTAACATGCAGGTTTAGCAAATATGCATTATATATAAAAATGGTCACTACTAATCATTTATCAATAATCTCTTTGAGGAGGACTATAAATGAATAAAATGTTTTATGAATTATTCGGCGAGAGTTCATTTATTTCATTAAATAAAAAACACGAACAAAATTTTATGTTAATTTAAATTAAATGAATGAACACAAACAAAGTGTTGTTGGTTCATTCATTTTCACTAATATTTCAGTTAATATTTGTTTATGTTTGTTTTTTATTTATTCAATTACTAGTTTGTTTATTTTTCATAAATTCATTTATTTTTAATATTCACTTTTCTTCATTTATGTTTTATTATGTTGTTCTCGAACACATCTATTCATATTGTTCATGAACATGTTCATTTAACATAGTTCAAGAAGGAGTTCATTTAGTTCACAACAATATTATTGTTAATGAATGAATATTAGCACATTCATCTATAAATGAACGAACATGAATAGAGAAAATGTGTTCATTTATTATTCTTACTCATTTGAAGTTACAACAAACAAACATAAATAAGATTCATTTGTGTTCATTAGGTTCATTTACAGTCTATTTTCAAGTGCAACGTAATTTGAAAATTTGTAAGTAGGAATATAGATGGAGCCATGTATAGCAGAAGGCAATTAGCAACTTCCAATTTACAAAACTCTTTTCAGAGACCGGACACTTTATTCTTTATCCTATGGAAAGGTCAGTGACTAAAAACTGCCATTTTTTATAGAGTTTGATAAGCCACTTGAGATTTTCTATAAATTTTAGGGGTCACCTGTAACTTGTTGAAAAATAAGCATTTGCTAAAATGTACTTTTTCTAGAAGTGTAGGGACCATATTGATATCTCATAAAAAAAATTATAGACAATGTTAAAATCAAGGTAACATATTTGTCAAATTGACTGCAAAAACCTTACTAACGTTGAGTGTTTAAAAAGTGAAACGGATTGAAATTACTTCCATAATTTTCTACTTTTAACGTTGTGCACTTTTCAATGGTACCACCGTTTACTTTTCTTGAGTGAAACCATCACTTCCTTCACGAACTCATGTCATTGTAACACGTAAGGTATACATAACTTAGTGCTTAGATGGTCAGCTCGACCCCTATGGTTGGAGATATGTGCGAAAGAATGAACCGGGAATGGTGGTTCAAAATGTCCATCTTCCAAACAATAAATGCCCATGTCTTTGCCCCTCCCTCAGGTAATTCAAGATAACCTTCATCGCAATCATCAGTGAAGTAGATACAATTCTGCTTGCAACCTGGAAAGTCCGAGGCTTCGATTGAAAAGGAAGAATTGAAACCCAAGAACAATGCCATGTTTCCCAAGTTTGAAACCTGTTTTCAACTCTTGTCAATCCTACACCAACTCATCTTAAAGATTTGGAACTTGTATGTTCCATAATTGTTGTCATTGTCCACCTATACCCTGCTCCGTGATACCATTAAAAGCACCCCTCCCAACTCCACCAAATACAACTTCTCAGGATACTCTATGCTCCCTTAAGGTAACTTAGCCACCAGCTCCGTCCTAGTACCTTCTATGTCTTATGCATAGATGGTTCTAGTACATCTCGTCACATAAAATCGACCTCTATAAAAGACTATCTCTTGAAAGGCAGTGCCCAAATGCTCCAACACCGTCCAAGAGGCTTCACAACTTTGCCACAAAGCTACTCATCCGTTTGCAAAAAGAATCCCAACATTGTAATCTGATGTCTTTCCAGGACTGGAAGACGAAGCGGCCTTTGTGACGACCAGATCATACATCCCTACTAGATCCCGCCTGAAACCTACTATCCAAAGAATCCAAAGTGCTCACTTGTTGACAATTGGTTCCCCCCTTATGTGGCATCTCTTACTTTTTTTTTTCTTTTTACTTTTCTCTCTCATCTTTTTCTCTACTTCTTCTGCTTTCCTCCTTCTCCCATTTTATCTTTGTCCAATATTGTGGCTTCCAATATTGCGGCTTGTAAGGCTCCAATGAATTGTAGCAAAAGTTGAACCTGGGTGGGGAAGATACAGCTGGAGGCGGCATCGATTTTAAAAATCAAATGGAAGAAAACATGTTGTTTCTCTTATAAATAGCCGTTCGCTTCTCTCATTCAGGGCACCCTAGTGGAAGCTTGGTCAGTTGTGAGAGTAAAAGAAAAATTGTGTGTGTGTGTGTGTGTGAGAGAGAGAGAGAGAGAGGGGAGAGAGAGAGATTTATTTTTGCGAAATGACAAAATAATGAGATAATTTTTTTGGGGTGTTTGGGAAATGCTTGAGTGCCACTATTTTGGATTTATTTCATACATTTAGAATTTTTATATAGAGAAAATTCTCTTTCTGTAAGCCCACTATTTTTATAGTGGAACAAAATCTCAGACTTTGTCCCATGGACGAAGCTCTAAAATTAAGGGTGAATCACGTAAATTTTATGGTGTCATTTTTACTAATCATCTTACCCCCAAAATTATCACCTTCTGCGTGACCCCAACAACTAGTATCAGAGCCAGCTTTGGTGTTTATATCTATTCATCGTATGCTCTGTGGTTACCACTGAAAAATTGATCCCCCACATCAGAAAATAAGTTAGATTATTATTCACCATTTTTGCTTGATACTGAGTATTTATTAGCATTATGGAGGCCAATACCAGTAAGATGATTAGTCTGAACAGCTCGAACTACCACATCTGGAGAAGCAAGATGAAGGAATTCTTATATGTGACGAAGATGCACTTACTAGTGTTTGGCACAACCAAACTAGAGGACAGATCGGAAAAGGATTGGGCATTCGAGCATGAACAAGTATGTAGTTTTATTTGACAATTTGTCGAAGATAATGTTTACAACCACATATTTACGGAAACTCAAACAAGGACACTGTAGAGCAAGCTTGAAGAGCTGTGTGCTTAAAAAACCTGCAATAACAAATTATTTTATCAAACAAGATTGCTTCAGATAAAATAATGGGAAAGTTCATCCATGGTAGATCACCTGAATGATTTGCAAGAAATCGTGAAACAGTTATCCATAATGGGCGTAAAGTTTGACAATGAGGTACTCGCTTTTATAATGCTGGCCTCATTACCAGAGTCTTGGGAGACTTTGAGAATTTTACTTACAAATTCTACATCAAATGGTGTAGTAAATGTAGAATTCGTTAAAAGTGGAATTCTGAATGAAGAAATGAGAAGAAGATCGCAAGGATCTTCTTCGTCACAATCAAACCTCCTTGTAGCAGATTCTAGAGGGAGAAGTGAGACCAGGGGCCCAAAGTCAAGAGATAAGAGCAAAGAAATGTCAAACAAATATGCAAATATTGAATGCTATTACTACAGGAAAAACAGGCACAGCAGTGATGATGAACAAGCAAATGTTGCCGATGAGTTTAACATTGCCCATGATGATGGTATTGTTAATTTTGCAACCCATAAGATGAGTTGGGTGATTGACAATGGTGCTACTATTCATGTCACTTCTCAAAAAGAATTTTTCTCATCTTACACACATGAAAATTTTGGTGTTGTGAGAATGAGAAATGAGGGTCTTTCACAAGTTATAAGAAAATAAGATGATTCTTTGAAGATTCAGAATGGTACAGAGTTAGTCCTGAAAGATGTCAAGCACGTTCCAAATTTGTGCATGAATCTGATTTCAGCAGGCAGACTTGATGATGAAGGTTATTGCAACACCTTTTTTAATGGCCAGTGGAAGCTGACTAAAGGAACCTTAGTGGTGGCTAGAGGAATAAAAAACTCAAAACTTTACACGATATAAACAAAGCTGTCCCAGGATGCTGTGAATGCAGTAGAGAATGATAGTATAGTGGAGTTATGACATAAACGATTGGGTCACATGAGTGAGAAAAACATGACCCGTCTTGCCAAAAAGAAATCGTTACTTGGATTGAATCAGGTTCATTTGAAGAAATAGCCAATAAATACATAGCAACTCCTTACATGCTTCCGTTGCTACAATAAACTCCGCCTCTATTGTTGTAAGAACAACACATTTCTGTAATTTTGATTGCCATGAAATAGCTCCCCCTACAAATGTAATCAGGTATCCTGATGTAAACTTTCTTAAGTCTGTGTAATCAGGTATCCTGATGTAATATGTATAGCCAACTAATACAGACTTTGCATTTCCAAAACATTTACAGAGGGAGCTGTGTCATGACAGTCAAAATTATAGAAATGTGTTGCTCTTTCAACAACAGAGGCGGAGTTTATTGCAGCAATATTAGCATGTAAGGAGTTCCTGTGTGTTTATTGGCTATTTCTTCAAATGAACCTGATCTAGTCCAAGTGACGTCATTTTTTTTTGCAAGATGGGTCATGCTTTTCTCACTTATGTGACCCAATCGTTTACGCCATAACTCCAATATACTATCATTCTCCATTGCATTCACATCATCCTAAAAGAGCTTTGCCTACATCATATACAGTTTTGAGTTTTGAGTTTTGTGTTCCTCTAGCCACCACCAAGGTTTTTTTAGTCAGGTTCCATTGGCTATTAAAGAAGGTGTTGCAATCTTGGTTATTAAAAACGCGCTCTAAGTCATAAAAACGTACATTTTTACGACTTCACTAACCAAAAACGATTCAAGTCGATGCAGAAACGCATGTGTTTGTAGAGTCGCATAGAATTGCCACTCAATACGTAGAAATGTTAGAAACACGACTCCACGATTCACACAAAAATTGTTTACTTTATAATGTTGAGTTCTACTAATTGCCCTTAGTTGAGTTCTACTAATTGCCCTTAGTTGAGTTCTACTAATTGCCCATGGACTTAGCAGAAGAAGTCTATATGCTATAGCAAATGTTTGTTTCTATATACTATAGCAAATGTTTGTTTCGCCTTTTTTGTCCATGTAGGATAAGAAAAGATGAATTAATATTCCTTTACCAGCCACCTCATTGTAGTTTGTAAACCTCACTAAAATGACTATTTTTATAACCCCAACTCCTAAGCTTCTCATTTAAATCGTCCATGTGGGACAAGAATTAAGAAGGCCGAAGCCCGTAACAACAAAACAATTTGTTTAGCACCATTTCAGCCGTGTATTAATATCACTCGAAATCCTTATTTAGTCAGACTCATTCCATGTGGGATGAAAAAGAAGAATCTAAGCACAACCAAAGTTCCATCCATCTCCTTTGGCCACAATGGCGAAAGCAACCCCCTCGCCCACAGTCTGACTAAAATAAGTCCCTACTCATGCTTTGACAACTTCTCATGGCCTTCTTCCCCCTGGTTTTTGCTTAAGTGGTAAAAAGGCTACTACAACAAGGAAGATCGAGCATTGCCTCCTCAATTAGTAGAAAAATTAGAACTCATTGCCTTTTAACAACTCTTTAAGCCTCATAAGTCTTTGATCCTTTCAAGTGGGATAAGGATCCAGCAACGAAAGGAGCCTGGCATGCATAGGTTGCATCCTTATTTCTTATAGCCCCAAAGTCCCTATTTTCTTTATCTCTTCATCCATGTGGGATAAGGCCAATTACTTCACTGGACTGGTTTCGCTAAACAGCCTTTCTTCTATAGCCTAGACTTTCTATTTTGCTTTTTCTTTATTCATGTGGGACAAAACAAAAAATCTTTTAACATTTTGGTAGAATCTTAGGATTCTACGTTTTTTTTATGATTGTACAAAAACTGAAACAACTCTAGGTATAATCCCGACTTTAATAACCTTGGTTGCAATAACCTTCATCATCAAGTCTAACTGCTGAAATCAGATTCAAGCGCAAATCTGGAACATGCCTGACATTTTTCAGGACTAACTGTGTACCATTCTGAGTCTTTAGAGAAATATCTTCTTTTCTTACATCTTGTGAGAGACCCTCATTTCCCATTCTCACAACACCAAAATTTTCATATGTGTAAGATGAGAAGAATTCTTTTTTAGAAGTAACATAAATAGTAGCACCACTGTCAATCACCCAACTAATTTCATGTGTTGCAAAATTGATAATATCATCATCATGGGCAATGTTGAACTCATCGGCAACATGTGTTTTGTTCATCATCACTGCTCTAATCTTTTTTCTGTTCTTTACCTTTTTTCTGATCTTGCCTAAATTTTCAGTAGAACTTTTTGATATGGCCTTTTTTCCTGTAGTAATGGCATTCAATATTTGCATATTTGTTTGACTTTCCTATGCTCTTATCTCTTGACTTTTGCCCTTTAGCCTCACTTCTCCCTCTAGAATCTACTACAAGAAGGTTTGATTGTGATGAAGAAGATCCTTGCAAATTTTGTTTCATCTCTTCATTTAGAATTTCACTTTTAATGAATTCTACATTTATTATACCATTTGGTGCAAAATTTGTAAGTGAAATTCTAAAAGTCTCCCAAAACTTTGGTAATGAGGACAACATTATACAAGTAAGTATCTCGTTGTTAAACTTTATACCCATCATGGATAATTGTTCCATGATTCTTTGCAAATCATTCAGGTGATCTACCATGGATGAGCCTTCCTTGTATTTTATCTGAAGCAATCTTGTGAGATAAAATAATTTGTTGTTGCCGTTTTTTTAAGCATACAGCTCTTCAAGCTTGCTCCACAGTGTCCTTACATGAGTTTCTGTAGATATATAGTTATAAACATTATCTTCGACAAATTGTCGGATAAAACCACATACTTGCTCATGCTCAAATTCCTAATCCTTTTCCGATCTGTCCTCTGGTTTGGTTGTACCAAACACGGGCAAGTACATCTTCTTCACATATAAGAGATCCTTCATCTTACTTTTCCATATGTGGTAATTCGAGTCATTCAGACTAATCATGTTACTGTTATTGGCCTCTATGATGCTAGTAAATACTCAGTATCAAGCAAAAATAATGAATAATAATCTAACTTATTTTCTAATGTTGAAGATCTACTTTTTAGTAGCAACTATAGAACATATGATGAGTAGATATAAACACTAAATCTGGCTTTGATACCAATTGTTGGGGTCGTGCAGCTGGTAATAATTCTGAGGCCAATATGATTAGTAAAAATGACACCAGAAAATTTACGTAATTTATCCTTAATTTTATGCCTATGTCCACAAAACAAAATATGAGATTTTTTTGCACTATAAAAATAATATGCTTACGGAGAGAAAATTTTTTGTAGACAAAAATTCTAGATATATGAGGTAAATCTAAAATAGTAACACTCAAATGTTTTCAAAACACTCCAAAAAAATTATCTTACCATTTTATTATTTTCAAAAACAAATCTTTCTTTCTCATAATTTTTCTTTTACTCTTACAATTGAACAAACTTCCACCGGGTGCCTTTAAGGAGAGGAGCGACCGGCTATTTATAAAAAAAATAACGCATTTTCTTCCATTCAATTTTTAAAATCGGTGCTGTCTCTTACTGTATCTTCCCCAACTTTAACTTTTGCTGTAATTCATTGCAGCCGTATAAGTCGCAATATTGGAAGCAACAATACTGGACAAAAACAAAATGGGAGACGGAGGAAAGCAGGAGAAGTGGAGAAAGGGATGAGAGAGAAAAGTAAAAAGAAAAAAGTAAGAAGGGCGAGATTGGGATAACCAATAGTCAACACTCACATGGGGCAGCTTGATTTGGACCCGAGACAACGGATGTAGAAGATTTATCTCCAATTTTGTGTCTACAGTTACCAACCATCCCAGCGAAGAGACGCATTGCTTCCGGCAGCTCGAGATAACAAGTCATGTTCTTACGGACATTGTAGAAGCCGCGGAGATTGCTGCCTTCTTCTTCTGCGAGCATCAGCCACGCAAATTCATAGCCACCGGCAAATTTATCTCCGGTCCCAATCAATCGCCAGGAGGAACAGGTCGAGGCAAGGTATACGAAGTCTTGGTATGATTGCAAACGCCGGAAAATTTCAAGAACGAGCTTCGGAGGAAGCTCCGACAAACTAATCTCACTGTCACCTATTGCCTTCAAATCTACTGCCGCTGATTTAGATCCCTGAATCAATAACAATCAACCATTACTAATAAAGAGGGAAGGTGCTCTAAACAAAAGTTGTGTAATCCAAAATTCTCTAGGATGGGAAAAAAGATAAAAGAAACAGTTGATGGGGAGACGGGGAGTCACGAAACATCAAATCTAAAATGTTTTAAAATGAAGAATCGTTCTTGGAACAAAGAAATCAAAGGAAAAAAAGACCAAGTGGCACCTGAGAACAGGGCGAAGAAGCTTTCCCCATGAAACCTAACGAACTAGCACCTGTTTGCAAAAGAAACCTCAAATCAATGCAAGCCACAAATATCCCACAAAATCTCACTCGCACACAAAAATAAAGACAGGGGTTTTGGGGATTTAGCGCGTAAAACTAAAATCACAGATCAGGCCCGGAAACAGCACCAATAGCTTCGATTTTTGTTCTCCAGATCGGCGGACTTTGAACAGAGGCTGGTTTCCACCACATTCAAATGGAGTTTCTCCGTTCCAGGCGGGTTGGTAGCTATGAGCGAGGGAATTTACATGTGAAAGCGGGAGAGTGAAAATTGCTGGAGTCGATTCTTTGAAGCTGTTTCGGGTTTGGAAGACGTTCGCCTCCTGGTGTTGTGCGCGAACAAGAACTTTCTGCGATGCCTAATCGGCTACACCTTGGCTACAACTTCGCTCAATAGTAGTATTTGCTAAAATGGGCTTGGAGGCACACACTCAATCAAAGAAACTGTAAAAGGGCAACTGATCTGGGTGTGGCCTCTGGGCTTCCGCTTAAGCAGCTAAGAAGGACTCGACTCTTACAATAATTTCTTGGAGGCCCATATGCCAATTGGGCACGAAGAATCGACCCATTTTGTTTCGTTTCCCACAGCTTAAATTTTATCAAGATAAGCAACAAAAGTTTACAAAATGTATCAAATAAAAAATTGTTGTGTGTGATCTTCATGATTTGAACATTCAATTTGACAGGTTAATTATACTTTAAAAAATTGAGAAATAGTTACATCGGTGTAAATGGATGTTTATTCTTCCAATTTTATTTTCAAACTAGAAACTTCCTAAGGTGAAAACGAGACCTTTTTTTTTTTTTCCAAACAAATGTAGTTGTGCATCTTAATTATCAAATAGAAGGGTATTTCAATTATATTTACTAGGCCTAAATACGTATTGCTTCCCTGAATTATAGTAACTCGGACAGTTTATCCCCTGAACTATGGATCGGATCAACTTGGACCTTGAACTTTAAGAAAGGGATCACTTTGGTCCATTAACGTTTGACCTAACATCTGTCTATTTATGAAACCAAAAAACTATATAATAGTCACTCAAATTTGTATTTGTTCTTATTTTCGCCCTCAGCTTTCATCTCCAACATCCAAGCTACCACCTCCGGTTTGCCGTCGTTTGTCATCTTTGTTGAGCCTAGCCAATTCACATCCCCTACTGTCTTTTCCAACCGTACTGTTGCCGGCAGATTCATCAAGGACTTCTCTAAATACACCGATGTTGTTTCCTTGACGCCGATTCCCTCTCTCTCTCCAAGCCCTAACCGTCACTTTCCTTCGATCACCAATACACTCTCACCATGCTTGTGTTTCACCCTTCAACGCGGACCCCCTCGCCTCCTCCGATGACTTCCTCTGCCTCTGGGACCTCTATTCGAACCCAAGCAATTTGTGTCTCCTGGGCATTGCCACGGAATCAAACCACATCCAACCTCATCGTCGTGTCGCTCCTTACTCACCTAACCGTGTTCGGCCTCTAATTGTCGTCAGAGAAACAGAGATCGTGATTAGACCTGTCACTTAACCCGTTTTTGTTCGTGAACGGTGAAAGCAACCCAATTTCACTTAATCACACTTTAAGTCCCTGAGCTCATGTTCTTTAGTAAGTTTGTCCCTGATGTTTAATGTTTGTGCAGTTAGACACTGGTAACATTCTAAAACTGACGGAGTACATGTCATGGCACGTCACATGACTGATTTACAAAGTTAAAGGACTAAAGTGATCTCTTTCTTAAAGTTTAGGGCTCGAGTTGATCGAATTCATAGTTTAGGGGGTAAAATGTCTGAGTCACTATAGCTTAGGGGAGTAATAGGTATTTAGGCCTATTTATTAAAATGATGTACTTTTTGTCATACGACTGCCACGTGAAATACCATCTGCCATCAGACTGAAAAGAAATGAAAGAATGAGCAAGATTTTCTAAAAGAAATAGAGCAGGAACACAAGAAAATCTCAATATCTCACTTGGAATTGTATAATGAAATTTTCTTCTATGTAGAAAAATATGACTTTTCACAAATACTATGCAAAATGTAACAATGTTAATTTCCCTAAAGAAATTAAGAAAACAAAAAAATATGAAAATTCTGAGACATTATAAGCAGTATCAACATATCAACTGAGAAGTTTAAATGCAAGAGCTTCACTTTTGTCTCTCTTCAAGCTTATAGTCCAACAACCTTACAAATTCATTCCCGACAAACGCGAATAGAATATAAGAAAACAAGAACTTGTCTTAATAACCCAATGAAAAGAGGATTAGTAAACTAAAAAATTATACTTTATCTGTTTTACAAAACTTACCTCATTTACTATTTATAGTAATTAATTTATAATTTTATCTATTTTAAAATTTATCATAAAAATGTGAACTTTTTATATGCAAATGGAATTTTAAAGATTATAATTTTGAAATATCATTTTTTAAAATTTTTTTTTCAATACATATTAACATAAATATATTTAAGTTAAATTTTAGTAAAAAAAAAATGAAAGAGTCAACTAATATAAAACGGAGTGAATAACTTTTATGAAAATTAAGCATCAATGCAAATATAAATGGTGAACAGATACGTTATTAAAAAAATCAAGATTTCATTATGTATGTCAGGAATACAATAGCTAGTTGATTCAAACATTAAAAGCCAAAGGAAACTGTTTAAGACCCACAATGATTATCCTTGGAAACATTACTTTATCTCATTAATTCAACCACTACATATGGCATTTGGATAGAGACGCAAGAAGATTCAATAGCCAAGACTCAAATAAACTAAACATTAGATCATTACGATTACGAAGCAAAATAAATAAGCAAATACATGGAAATTGGGTCAGTTCAGTGTGTCCAGGTTTTTTTTCTGAACAAAATTAAGAACCTGAACCCCAGTCAAATATAATTCACCTCCTCTATAATCCAGGATAATTAGTAGTAGCAAATTCTGAAATTTAGAGCTAAACTAAACTGTGAAAGTAGCAAGGAAATACACATTGAGGTCAGATGACTGATTTTTCTTCTCCAAATTTGACTGCTTCACCAAAAGGAAATTTATGCAAAATTGGACTGAAAACCAAACAAATTCAATTCCTGCAGCGATGTCTAATTATTTATTGATTATTCTTGGCTTGGGAGAAGCGCTACGTCCATCTCGCTGTCTCTGTAGTAAGAAGTCATGGGTGAAGAGGTTAGTTGGTTTGTCATTGGTTTGCTTTATTACCTACTATTCTACACTTAAAATTATCTCATAATTTGTTTTTTTCCTACAGTATGCTAAAGCATTATAATTTTAGTCAAAGGCTCTGTCTGCCTATTTTCACTTATTTTCGTTCTCCGACTCCTGGTCCATAACATTTTCATCTTCCCATCGTTAGTTGACTTTGATTTTCTCCCACAATGTTTTGCTTTTCTCCACAGTGTGTTAGATCATTATGGTTTCTGTCAGTGTATCAATCGTATAAGGTTGAATAATAAGGGTCAATTTTATTTTATGCCAAGAAATTTCTATAGATGGTTGGCATTTGTTGTCGGTTGTTTTTTCTATTTTCCTCCCGTTTGTATGTTTAATTAACACATCATCGTATAAGCGATCATACAATTATACGACTGCAAAAATTGACGTACCCAATTGTGTCTCAGGAAAAATTGCACAGGTATCATGGAAATAATATGCTTAAATTATATCTTTGTTTTACCTTTTTCATAGGAAGGGCTTTACTGTGAATTTATTATTTATGTTCTTTTTGGTGGCTGTCATATAGTGCTCAATAATAGTAATCAATATTCCTTTTGTACTCCAGATTATAGACACATTTTACTGGTAAGAATATATTTAAAGAAATTTTGACGGTCAGTTGCTACCGAAAAGAAAGAATTACGTAGAAAATGACAAATCATCTATAGATGAGCAGAAATAGAATTGGGCACATGAACACCAAGCAAAATTTGTAATTAAGTTATACTCTGCTACAGCCCACCATACAACAATACATTAGACTCACCAAACGGTACTAACTTTACATTCCCTCACTCTACCTTATCAAGGTTCCCAACCACCAAAGCGAAAAGAGTAGAATGCTTGAAGAAAAGATCCCACTGACATCACTATGCATAACTAGAGCACAAAAAGAGGGAAGGCAGCCGCCCTAACTATGTCGAGACAAATTTGCTTACCGGTAAAACAAAAATTCTTAGTTTATATTGTAATAGATCAAAACATGTACCAATATACTATATTATATAAATAAAAAAAATGCACATTTTGGGGGTGGGCCTAATGATGATGTTGGTCATCCTGGTGATGCCCAGAGACATCTCTGTTGGAAGACATTGTGACTTCGGGAGGGACTTTCTGAGGGGGAGAACGCCTGGAGCTCAAATTTCCTAGGGGAGTGTGCCTGAAAATACTCAGAAAAGTGGGTTAGGGGTCCCCGGGGTGTTTTTCTGGAGAGGAGCCTCCGACGCCCTAGTCAGTGTCCTGAGAGATGAAAAAAAAAAAGAGCACTAGGAGGTTTAGTAGCCTTGCCTGTTTGTGTTTTCTTAAAGAGGAGGAGTCGAACTGTTTGCTAGGGTTTGTCCCCTGATATTTATAGGAGTTCCCAACCCGTTCAGATGACGACACGTGTTCGGTCGGATGTTCTTTGAGTTTTTGGGCGTAGGGGACAAGTAGCCGGTGGCAGGCTGCTTGAGCCTTGAACCGAGACAAGTCGTGACAAGACCTGGACGGCGTCGGCGTGTCAGACCGCCGTTTGGGGCGACATGTAACACCTGTGGGTGACATGTCAGAGGCTCTTTAAATGCTCATGCCGTACTCCCGAGGTCCTCCGGGCGAGGTTGTCCTTTGGTATGAACGCCCTTCTTCGGGAGTTATGCTCGTAGCTCGGGGAGTCCTTTAGTTCAGTGGTTCTGCCTTCGGAGGATTCTCTCCTGCTTGTAAGGGCTAGGCCTTTGTCCCGAAGGCGATCTGTTTGGTTCCCCGAGGGAGCCGGCAATACCTTTGGATTTCCTGGCGTTTTAGCTGAAGTCCTGACTTCGCGGTGCTTGACTTCGCTCCTGTCGAGGTCAAGGACAGTGCTTCTTTTCGGCTGACGCCCGGCTTCCCGAACACAACTCCGGCGGGAAGTACGTACTGGGAGAGGCGATAGCCCTTCGGCTATCACAGGCCCCCCTCGAAAAAGCCGAAGTGGAAACTTCGGTTTGTCAGCTTTCGGGGGGCGCCTCTTTGGGCCTTGGGTGTAGCACCTGTGCCGAAGACGGACCTTTCGTCCGAAGACGTAGGCTGTTCGGCCATAGCCTGCCCTTTGGTGTCTTCGAGGTAACCTACTTTTTTCCTTTTGCAGGTTTGTGTAACGTCGCGTCTCATAACCAGGCGTGTCAGTCTGGAGCGGCGCGCCCAGGATTTAGGGGTGTCAGAAGGCGTGTCCCTCTTTTTGCACGATTGCTAACACGTGGCACGTTTGTCATTGGCGATGGCTGCATCGGATACAGCAAGCGCGTCTTTTCGCACTCAGTAAGCAGTTATGGCGTCTGTTTGCCTTCGCGGGGTGCTTATGACACCGGTTCGCCTACCCCCTCGGCCTATATATACTCTTGTTCCTTCATAACCTCCTTTTGCTTCTGCTTTTGCTCTCTTCTACCATTCAACTGTTTTTGCGTTTTCTCCTGCTTTTTGCGGCGGTGCTGTTGTCAGAGTTTTTTCCTGCCATCTTTCACGACGGCATTCTCAAACCTAGATTTTGGCAAAGCATTTGGTGGGTTTTAACTTCCCGAGTTTTTTGTTTTTCAAGCTTCTTTCCCGAGGTCATTTTTGCCTTTTTCTGAACTCGTTTTTCAGCCGACATGCCTATTCCCGAGAGCTGGCAACCTCTTCTGTCTCACCCTTGCTGCACCACTCCTAAAAAACTAGAAAAATGGAAGAAAAAATTCTTCCTTCCCTCGTATGCCGTTACAAGGTTGCCACGTTCTGACCAATTTAGCTTTTTCGAACCGTAGTAACGAGGTTACCGTTTTCCAAGCCCAGCTGAAGGCTGGACTTCGGTACCCTCCTCCGAAGATGATTTGCGACTTTTGCCAATTCCATGGCATTGCCGTAAATCAACTTCAGCCGAACTCGCACTGCTATTTTAACGCCTTCCTCTGTATGTGTGGCGTCTTCAAAATAGAACCCCACTTTATTATTTTTATGCAGTACTACAAGCTCTTCGTGGTCCCGAAGGGTGGCTTTTACTTTATGCTACCTCGGGGATCAGGGAGCAAAAAGTATATGTTCACTTTTGCCACTACGGACAGTTGGCGAGGGTGGCAACAAAAGTTTTTCTTTCTGAAGATGGAGGAGGCCTGGTCGCATGTTCCGACCAAGTGGGCTCAGGGAAGGCTGGAGATGGACGTCGTAGATCCGAGGATAATGCTGACTCCCGAGTTGGCTTCCGTGTTCGCGGACTTCGACAGACGTATCCGAGCCGTCTCCGACTGGGATTCCGAGGTCCCTTCGCGCTCTCTCTACCCTTCCCCATCAATTGGAAGCTGATGACCGAGAAGGTTCTTCGGGAACTAGGGGTAGTGAAGGAGCACAAGACGGACCTTGGGATGCCGGCTCCTGCCATCGCTGGGAAAGACTCCTGGCTGGTGCAACTCCTTCGGGAAGAAGTTACTTACGAAACTTTTTATGAGCGTAAGTTATCTTCGAGTCCCTTTGTTATAATTTCATCTTGGACTCACACTGATGTCTTCTTTATTTTCCAGAGATGGGTGACGACACTGCTACCTTCTACAAATCCCTTTTCCTCGGTCAATCCGAGAAAGGTGAGCAGACGAAGAAGGCCGTCTCCCGAAGGCAAAAAGCGACTGGGGCTGGGCCTTCTTCTAAACGGGCGAAGAAGACTGTTCAACTTCCTCAGCCGGAAGTTCTTGAGGGGGTAAGCGGAGAGCCCGAAGTTGCCGCCGCTCTGCCGCCCGAGGTTGCTGCTGTTGACGTCCCTCCTTGGAGTCCTACTTCGTCGCAGACTCTTCTGGATGCCTTGGTAGAGGCCCCTTCTGCCGAGGAGCGGCGCAAGAGCAAAGGCAAGGGGATTTCTACCGAGGAGGTTTTGGATTCTGACGACGACGTGGCCAAAGTGCCACCAGGTTCGTTTTCTAGCAAACTGTGATGCCTTCACTTTTTTGAATTTTGAGATTTACTTGCCTTGACCAGCTTTTTGTTTTGCCGTGCAGGGGAGTTACTTACTCCGGGTTGGGCAGCCGAGCATGTCCAGAAGCGAGCCCTTCGGGATGCCCGTATCCAGAAGGGGAAGATCCCGAATGAGCCTTTCTGGTCGTTTACGGAGGACATGAATTTGTACTCCGGAGACTGCCAGCAAATGGCCAAAAAGATCTCGAAAGGGATCCTTACCGAGACCTCATTCAGGGCCATTGCGGAGGCTCACCCGGGCGATGATTCCCTCGCCGCGAAAGTTTCCGAGCACGCTGCCCAGGTATACTTCGCGCCTTTCTTTTTCCTTTTGATTTCTTCTAAGTATTTGGCTCTCTTTTTTGCCTTACTGACTTGGCCTTTATTTCTTTGCAGCTGCTAGGGTATGCTGGTTTCCTCAGAGTTCGGGTGGCGAAGCAAACGGCGTTCCGAGCTTCGGCCTTAGAGGTCATAGAAAAAACTAAGGCCACGTGCTCGGAATTGGCTGCCCAGAACACGCAGCTGGCTCAAGCTGCAGAGAAGGAGGTTGCTGCCATTCGGGAGGAGTTCCTGAAAGAAAAAGAAGAACTTTTGAAGGATTCCTCCCAGAAGATTTCTGACCTCGGCTCCCAGGTGGCGGAGCTGATTTCGGCAAACGAAGCGCATCAAAAGGAGAAGTCTGAGTCTGAGGCTCTCCTGGCGAAGGCGCTTGCTGAGAAGGCCGCGCTCCAAGCCGAGGTCGATTATCTGAGGAAGGAGCCGAAGAAGAAGAAGATGAAGGCACTGAAGAAGGAGGTCGCAGATCTGACGAAGGACCTTGTGGACCTTGGGGTCGAGAAGTATAAATCCGACCAGATGACCAGGGTTGGTTTCCAGGATGGGTTTTGCCTCGCTCGGCACCAAGTTCTTCAGAGGTTCCCAGATCTGGACCTCTCTTTCTTGGAGGCCCTAAACATTCCCGAGGGGCCTCGGTGGTCTTGGTCCAAGACTGAGCACCTGAACTTGCCTTCTTCTTTCCCGGCGCCAAAGGTGGTGGAAAAGGACGCAGGAGCTGGTGGCTCCCGGGACGCCGAGATTCCTTAGTTTGTTTTAGGGTCCTTTGCCTTCTTTACCTTCTTTTTTGTACTTCTCCCTTTGGCACTCCTTCTTCTCTGTAAGCAAATTCATTTCAATAAAGACTTTTTCTTTTTAGAAAATTTGGCTAAGTCTTTTTACGAGATTTTTCATTTCCCATTGTCCCGAACACGTTCGCTCAAGAGACTTCAGAAAATCATATCTGCGCTCATTTCGGCGATCACCTTCGCGGAATTCTGACTTGTACAATTTATGTTTAGGAACTTTTCTGAGAAACTTTTGTACTTAGAATATTTTTTCTAATTTGTATAATACCATTTTCCCATCGAAATCCTAAGCATAGAACTTTTTCAAGGCGTCTGAATGCCAAGTATTTTTCAATTCTACGCCTTCGGGATCGCCGAGCTTGTACACCCCTTTTCGTACTTCGGCAAGTACTAGGTAAGGTCCTTCCCAATTTGCGCGGAGTACCCCATGGGATGGCCTTCGGGGTGCAAATTCAGCCTTTCAGAGAACGAGGTCTCCTCTCTTGATTCCCTTTGGCCTGGTCCGTAAGTTTATGGCCACAGCCACTGTTTGCTAAAATGCTTTTCTTTTTAGTTCAGCTATTTCTCTGTGTTCGCCGACAAGGTCGAGCTTGGTCCTCATGCTGAGGTCATTTCCCCTTTCATCAAACACTTGCACTCGTATTGATGGTCGTACTACCTCGATTGGGATGATAGCCTCTGTACCGAAAACAAGTGAAAAAGGTGTCTCCCCTGTGACTCTTCGGGGTGTTGTTCGGTAACTCCATAATACGCTTTGGAGCTCTCCTGGCCATTTCCCTTTTGCTTCCCCCAGTCTTTTTTTCAGACCATCTTTTATGGTCCTATTAGATACTTCTACCTGGCCATTGCTTTGGGGGTGAGCTACTGGGGCGAAGTGCATCTTTGTTCCGAGGTCACTGATAAATTCCTGGAATCCCTTGTCTATAAACTGGGACCCATTATCAGCTACTAGTACCCTCGGTATGCCGAATCAGCATACAATGTTCTTCCATACGAACTTTTGCACTTCTTTTGTCGAGATAGTCGCCAGGGGTTCTGCCTCGACCCATTTGGAGAAATAGTCTACTGCTACCACGCAGAACTTCACGCCTCCAGGCGCTGTTGGGAGCGGCCCAATGAGGTCTATGCCCCAGACTGCGAAGGGCCAGGGATAGTCAGCCGAAGTTACTAATTCCGAGGGTGTCCTCTGGATATTCGCGTGCCTTTGGCAATTACCGCATTTCTGGACAAACTGCCTAGCGTCCTTTCTCAGGGTAGGCCAAAAGTATCCTTGGCGAAGTATTACTGCTGCCAGGGCGTCGATTCCGATGTGTGAACCACAAGCGCCTTCGTGTACTTCTTCGAGGATCATTTCAGTGTCCTCTTCGCCAACACACCTCTGTAGTGGATTTGCATATCCCTGCCGATATAATTCTTCGCCAATTAGGAAGAATCGACCGGAGCATCTTCGCACTTTTGCAGCTTCGCTGGGGTCTTCGGGGAGCGTATTATCTGTGAGATATCTTTTTATCGGGTCTTTCCAGCCTTTTCCCGAAGTTACTATGCTCAGCACTGTGATGCTTGGGTGGTTTAGCACCTCGGTGCATGTTTTTGATTTTGCCAAGCAATCTGCCTCGGCATTATCTCGTTGAGGTACATTTTCGATTCGTACGGTATCAAACTCCCGGATGAGCTTTGCTACCAAGTCATGGTATTTTGCCAAGGTTGGGTCCTTTGCGCCGTAGTCTCCTGCCGTTTGCCGAACTACCAGCTGGGAATCGCTATGGGCTTTCAGGTTTCTTATGCCAATTTTTCTGGCTAGGCGCAATCCTGCTATGAGGGCTTCATACTCAGCCATATTGTTGGTGACATTAAAGCTGAACTTGATAGCCTTCATTACTTCTAGGCCTTCGGGACCTCTAATAATTACCCCAGCTCCCTGGTGTTCGGACCCTGAGGCTCCGTCAACATACAAAGTCCATTCGGGCTCACCTTCGCCAGGATCCGGATAGCTATCCTCGGTGGTCGGTACTTCGGCAATGAAGTCTGCCAGGGCTTGAGCTTTTATGGCTTTCCGAGGTTCATAAGTGATGTCGTGTTCGCCAAGCTCTATACACCACTTGGAAAGCCTTCCCGAATGATCAACTTTCCTCATGACATCCCGTAGTGGTAGACTACTTCGGACGATGATAGGGTGAGCCTGAAAGTATGGTCGTAGCCTTCTTCCTGCTAGTACCAGAGCAAATATAGCTTTCTGCAGCAAGGGATACCTGACTTCGGCACCGTGCAGGGACTTGCTTACATAATAGACCGGCCATTGCTTCGGCCCCTCTTCTTTCACAAGGACCGAGCTCACAGCTTTTTCTGTGACGGCGAGGTATAACACGAGGGGCTCTCCCTCGCGAGGTTGTCGCAGAGTGGGCAGACTGGCTAAGTAGATTTTGAGTTCTTCCCAGGCCTTTTGGCAGTCTTTATTCCAAGGATGATCATCATTTCCAAGGTTGTCCTCCTTTTTTGTTGCCTTAGTGAGGACTTTGAAGAACGCTCGACACCGGTCTCCATATCTGGAAATGAACCTACTAAGAGAGGTTATCCTTCCAGTGAGTCTCTGCACATCTTTTATTGTGGCGGGAGTTCGGAATTCGAGTAAAGTCTTAATTTTTTCTGGGTTAGCATCAATGCCTCTTTCTGATACCATGTACCCAAGAAACTTTCCCGAGGTCACTCCGAAGATACACTTTTCGGGATTAAGGCGGATCCCGAAGGTTCTGAGCTGGTGGAAAGTTTCCTTTAGATCCGCGACGTGGTCACTAGGCAGCTTGCTCTTAACTATCATGTCGTCGACATAGACTTCCATATTTCTCCCTATTTGATCACTAAAGACCTTGCTCATCAACCTCTGGTAGGTTGCTCCTGCATTTTTGAGGCCGAAGGGCATCCTGACGTAACAGTACGTTCCCCCCTCGGTGATGAAGGAGGTTTTCTCCTCATCTTCGGGGTCCATCCTTATTTGATGATACCCACTGAAGGCGTCTAGGAAACTTAGGAGCCCGTATTCGGCAGTTGAGTCTACCAATTGGTCTATCGGTGGGAGAGGGTATGAGTCTTTAGGGCAAGCATCGTTCAAGTTCCTGAAGTCGATGCACATTCGGAGCTTACTGCTTCCTTCTTTTGTGGCAATTACCACATTGCTTAACCATTTGGGGTATTTGACCTCCCTGACGACACCAGTGTCTAACAAGCGCTGGACCTCGGTTTTGACAAAGTTACTTTTATGGACCGAGATGCTCCATTTCTTTTGCCGAACAGGTCTTGCCTCCGGACTTACTTTAAGGCTATGCTGTATTACGCCAGGGTTTACCCCTGGCATATCTTTCGGCGAGTAGGCAAATAGATCTTTATTTGTCAGCAGAAAAGATACAAGTTTTTTCTTGTCACCTTCGGCCAAGTTTTTCCCTATTCGGGTATTTTGGCCTGAGACAAGTTCCACTTCTTCTATTTTCGCCTTCGCGGGATCTTCTGCCTCGCCCTTCTTTGGTGCCTTTGCCTCCATCGTTTGTGCGAAGTTGTTTGCTGGAGCTTTTCGTGCCTTGACGAACACCTTCCTTACTTTGCTCTGATCGATGAAGATTTCCGCGTCTCCATCCTTGGTGGCGAAAGTGACAGTTAAGTATTTCACATCAGGGTGAATGTGCAGATTTCCCTGTGTCTGTCTTCCAAGGATGGCATTGTATGACGAAGGGACATCCATGACGATGAACCTTGTCATTGTGGAGGCAAATAACTCAACAGTCCCGTCTACCGAAGTCCCTTTCATCATTAGGGGAAGATCCATCCATCCGAGGACGGGTAGCTCGGATGGTCCCACCCCGAAGGTAGGCGAGGTGACAGGCTTGAGGTCGCTGCTGGATATGCCCAATCTCGGCAGCAAATGTGAAAACAGGACGTCGGCATTTGATCCATCGTCAAGTAACACTCTCTTTACATCCCAGTTTCCTATCCTTGCCATGACCAATAGTGGGTCGTCATGGGGAAATATGACGGCGGAACCATCCTTTCGGGCCAGCTTCTTCGTTGGACTCTGATATTCCATGACTGCTATTTCTCTGGCCTTCCTCTTTCTTTCCGAGGATGGAAGTCCCGTCGTGATTGTTTGTATTAACCCTGCCGGAGGTGGAGGACGCCTCTTTGGACTTCGGTTCCTCCTTCTGTCGGAGTCGTAATCCTCGTCATCTGCCTTTCCTTCCTCCTCTTTTCTCCCTTTCGGGGAAGGCATTCGCAGATAACGCCGAAGTTGACCCAGTTTGATCAGCGACTCTATGTACTTCTTCAGTTGGAAGCAGTCTTCGGTGTCGTGGCCGTGGTCGCGGTGGAACTGGCAGAACTTCTTTATGTTCTTTTTGTTATCAGCGGTCATGGCCCTTGGCCGCTGAATTTGGGTCCCCTGTCTTTCCATTGTCATGAGGATGTTGGTCCTTGTGGTGTTCAGGGGTGTGAAGGTTGGGAGTTTCTTTCCCCGCATTCTCCGAGGTCGTCCTGCCTGTTCGGCTGGATATCGGTTTTGCTGGCTGGATCCTTCGGCCCGGTGGTGATCGGACTTTGGCCCACCCATTCTCAGCTCTTCGGCCGTCATGTGCTGTTTGGCCCTTCGGTAGAACTCGCCAAGTGTGTCCGGAGGGTCTTCGGAGAATTCGTAAAACAGCTGTGAATCCCTCCGAAGGCCCCGTGTCATCGCAAGGATGCGTATTTCGGGCCGAAAGTCTGGGACACTCAAAGCTTCTCTGTTAAACCTTTCGCCATAGTCGCGGATGGTTTCTCCACTTCTTTGCGCTATGTCGAACATCTGGACGGGCATCTTCACAGTCGGCCGACTTCCAATGAATTGTTGTGTGAATGCCGTAGATAACTCCTGAAACTCTCTGATGGTTCCTGGAGCTAATGAATTGTTCCAGGCTATTGCTGGTCCTGTGAGGGTGACCTCAAAACATTTGCACAAGGTGGCATCGTTGGCACCGTGCATCATCATGGTGCGTCTATACTTGGTCAGATGAGCCTGTGGATCAGTTCGGCCATCGTACGTTTCTAGCCGAGGCACTCGGAAGTCACCTGGCATGGCTGCTTCAACTACAGCTTGGGTGAATGGGGACTCATCCTCACAGAAGGTCCCAGATAGCCTGGCCCAGATGGACTTGCGGGCTACATGTTTTTCCACCCTGTCCAACCTCACCAATATCTTCTCCAAAAGGAGCATGGCGCTAGGCTCTTCCTCCTGGTGCTTGTAGGCTTCATTGCAAGGAGATTGCCTGTGCCTCTTCGGGGAGTGACTTCGACGCCGAGGGGATGAAGACTTCGCTTCGGGTGATGAGTTCCTTTTGTATGGGACTTTAGGTCGCTTAGACCCCGCTTCTCCCGCTAGTCGTGCCCCGAGGGGCATGTTTACTGTCGAAGACTCTTCACGGGGGTCTCCACTTCCCGAACTGTGGTAGGTTGGCTTGGGGCTTTTCTCCTGAGGGCATACTGGTGAGGGAGGCCTTTGGGCCTGAGTTGGTTGCGGCCACCTTTGGTCTATTTGTTGCGTCATCTCAGCTACAACAGACTGCTGAAAGTCACGCAGAAAACTCATGGTGATAACAAGAGGACGCTCCTCCTCTGGCAAAGAAGTCCCTGGAATGGTTTGCTCAGTAGCCGGTTTAACTTCAGGCGCGGACGGGGACCTCGGAAGTACCTTGTCCTTGGAACGCCGAGTCTCAACGACGGCGACCTGAGGGTGGTTTCCCACAGACGGTGCCAAATGATACCCAGAGACATCTTTGTTGAAAGACATTGTGACTTCGGGAGGGACTTCTTGAGAGGGAGAACGCCTGGAGCTCAAATTTTCCAGGGGAGTGTGCCTGAAAATACTCAGAAAAGAGGGTTAGGAAGTCCCCGGGGTGTTTTTCCGGGGAGGAGCCTCCAACGCCCTAGTCAGTGTCCTGAGAGATGAAAAAAAAAAAGAGCACTAGGAGGATTAGTGGCCTTGCCTGTTTGTGTTTTCTTAAGGAGGAGGAGTCGAACCGTTTGCTAGGGTCTGTCCCCTGGTATTTATAGGAGTTCCCAGCCCGTTTAGATGACGACACGTGTTCGGTCGGATGTTCTCTGAGTTTCTGGGCGTAGGGGACAAGTAGCCGGTGGCAGGCTCCTTGAGCCTTGAACCGAGACAAGTCGTGACAAGACTTGGACGGCGTCGGCGTGTCAGACCGCCATTTGGGGCGACATGTAACACCTGTGGGCGACATGTCAGAGGCTCCTTAAATGCTCACGCCGTACTCCCGAGGTCTTCCGGGCGAGGTCGTCCTTTAGTATGGATGCCCTTCTTCGGGAGTTATGCTCGTAGCTCGGGGAGTCCTTTAGTTCAGTGGTTCTGCCTTCGGAGGATTCTTTCCTGCTTGTAAGGGCTAGGCCTTTGTCCCGAAGGTGATCTGTTTGGTTCCCCGAGGGAGCCGGCAATACCTTTGGATTTCCTGGCGTTTTAGCCGAAGTCCTGACTTCGCGGTGCTTGACTTCGCTCCTGTCGAGGTTAAGGACAGTGCTTCTTTTCGGTTGACGCCCAGCTTCCCGAACACAACTCCGGCGGGAAGTACGTACCGGGAGAGGCGATAGCCCTTCGGCGATCACCTGGTTTTGAGTTTGGTACGCCTAGGTCAATTTGAATTGTTATGTTTCTCCCATATTTTGGATAGGATAAGGACACCTGTGTACTACCATGCTCATGAATTCGGCAACGGAGCTTTACCTTTTTGTTTTTTTATGTTTGCTGCACATTTTCTTCCTAGTTTGCAATTATAGTGCTCTTCTAAATTGAGACTTCTTTGAAATTTTTTCGTCCTGCTCTTCATCCTCTGTCATTCATGATGGAATATTGTTACATGGGCTGTTCTCCCAATGTTTTCTCCTCATTTCTTCCTTTGTAATTTGTGGTTTGTTGTGGATGTTATTACACAGCAGAAAACTCTATTCAGTTGTTGATAAAGGGAATGTTGTATCAGCCTTTCCTGCTTTCTCTGTCTTTTGATTATTCTTTCTTCTTCCCCTATAAAAGTCATTATGTCTCTAAAAAATAAGAAGCAAATATCTTATTCCCACTGCTGCGAGCTGGGGGTTAATAGGCCAGTTTAGTACATCATACATCAATATTGTTCTTCCCTTGTCGCAGCACACACTTTCCCTTCCCACTTCTCTATCACCCGCTGCGTAGCGCGGGCACATGCCTAGTTGAAAACAAACAAATACCTAAAAAATAGTAGCTTTTGTTTCAATAGTTGCACAAACACGCAAGGCATGAGTTAATTATTTTTTCCATTTCCTTAATCTGCTTCTTAGCGTTTTTCAGTGCTTCTTATCGATCAAATGTAAAAACTTCCAAATTTTTAGATTTTCTGATCTTTGACATTCTATGTGATGCCTTATCTTCCATCATTCTTCCTGTCTTCCATCTTCTATCATTCTCTAGCATTGATTTTGTAAGGCTACAACCAGTCTCTATTGAAGCCATGGGGCGAGGCATGATTTGATTAGGAATTGGGAATCGGTCTTTGTGAAAGCTAATGGTTAGGGACGATTAGATTAGGAATTAGGCTAAAAGGTTTGGCTCATGCTTTATTTTTTGGGCTGGGAGATGTTGGATTAGGGTAAATAGGGGTAAGACTTTTGTGGATAACTTGAACTCAAGCTGGAGTTTTAACTTTTCGAGATAGGTTCGATCGAGCTCAAGATTGAGCTTGAGCCGAAAAATGAGGCCGAAATTTTTTTAGGATTGATCCTTATAGGCAATGTTTCTTTGTTTACCACTGTGATTAATCCAAAAGATTGTAGTTAACGTATTAAAAATGAAAAGTCTGCCATGCGCCATCTTTAAAATACGCGTGTTATGAAAAATGTTAACATTATCCTACTTAAACATTCTCATATGTGTGTGTGTGTATTTGGAAATCATTTTTTCTATGGTATATTTGTGATTATACCACTCTCAAAATATATGTTGAATTATTGAATAGAAAGTAAAATTAAAGAAAAAAAATAATGGTACCTATGGTTGTGATATAAAATGTTTGATTGCACACATAAATATTTTACTATGTCTCTTACTGAAAGTTATAGTTACATGTTATATTCCTACATAAAAGCGCAAGCAAGAGTATTCCACAAACAATTGAAAGAGTGGTATACGTGAAATCCAACTAAGAAAAGTTTGGTTCTAATATTGGCGTTTTATTCGTTATATATATGTAGATAACATAGGCATATGGTGAACTCATGTGCATGCTTGATGTATACAAGGATACACTTCATTTTAGAAAATGAAATATGTCCTCATGTTTAGAAAACTGGAGGCATCATGAGTGGTAAAGGTACTTGTCCGGTTGAATCAGTTTGAAATTGATTTGGATAGAGCAATATGGTTTTTTTTAAAATAAATTTGATCTAAATTATCCCAATTACATATTAAAATTGATCTATGTTATTTGAATTATATTTTTTTCGGTTTTTGTCCAAACCATTCAAATTATAATTCAGTTTACCCAATTTTTATAATTTAATTTTTTTAGTAGAACTAATGCATGGCCATTGAAAAAATATATAACCTGAAAAGATATTATAAAATTGATAATATTCCATTTTATACATGAATTTAATGATTGATTCATAAAATTTAGTTCAAATTAAACAGAAATAACCTTATACATTTTGGGTTGACCGGTATGATTACAAAATACGCAATACTTTTAAGTTTATTTGGTTTTAAGCTTAGAAGTCAATAACTAATCTAATAAACAAATATGAATTTCGATTTTTATTCAATTCGAATCAAATAACAAAATCACCTTATTCAATCCAAATAATTCATTTGAATACTGAATACCGCTAGTCATTGGCACCAATAAGAAAAAAAACTAGATTACATTTGAAAAAAGAAACCATGATTTAGATTATTTACTAAGTATTAAAATATTTTTAAATAGTTTAATTTTTTTAAAAGAATAGTTTAATTTTTTAAAAAGAAATATCACTTCATAGTTTAAAATTAAAATTTAAAAAATTAGTAGTAAAAATTATCATACAGAAGAAAAGAATGTCACATTCAAAACATAAAATATAAATTTTTTAAATTAAAATGGGACATATTCTATTTCGACATAACCCTCAAGGGTTTTGAGATCTTGGTATTAAAATTACCAAAAGCTAAAAGAATTTTTAGGGTTCGACTCATGAAAAATCAAAGAACATTATGGTTGAGGTTGTTTACATGAGCTTCAGCAGGTTGTACTTTTAAGACGTTATAATTGTACTTCAAAATGACGTGAAGCTGTGGCAACTCAAGAAAAATCAAAGAACATTGTAGGCATTTCTCTCTCACTTGAAGACGAAAATACCGCTGTCTAAACTGAATATAATTATAAACCCATTCAAATTAATTAAAATTAAAATTTACATCTTTTTATTTTTAATAATCTACAGACCTCTCTGCTGCTCATGAACGCACATTTTACCGTTAGAATCTGAGCACTTTTCTACATTGTATGATATTTAATATTGTAAATTATAATTAAACCATATAATATTTTCTAAGTGAATTTAAACAATCATATAAGAATCGGATAATAATTTAAATTGTTAGTTTTTTATTTCAATACAAAATAATTATTTTTCTCTTCACTTCATAAAATAAAGCCTATATATTTCTTAAACAAGAACATATATATTGAGATTAAAGACCTGCACAAAATTAATTAATAAAGCCACATTTCTCCTTTAACACACAATAACCACGAACTCCAACTGTCCTTACTTTCTGAGGAAGAAGATAATAGCCAGTGGAAGTTCGTTTTAAAGGCTCTATTCCTTCTGTTTAGTTTCAGGAAATTTTCTAAATTTTTTAAAAAGTTTTATGAAAATTAAAAAATAAAAAGAAAATATGTTTACTGGGTGAGTTTTTTTTTTCTATTTTTTTTGAGAAAACAGTTTTTCAAATTATAAAGAATTGGAAAACATATTTTTATTATTTTCCTAATTTTCAATCTTTTTTTGTGGTCTCGCTCTCGAGCCTTTCTCGCGTTGCTCCTATTACCGATCTCGCATTTGGAAAACTTGTCACAGCCTCATGGACCAACCGCTCCCTTATCGTTGCCGCCTGACCAATCTATTCATCACCGCCGCCCAACCATCTTCGTTGGAACCGGCAAGAAGTAGCGATCGGAATCGGCAGCCAGCTTGGTCGGAATAATCGGGTCAACGTGGAGATTGCAATCGACCACTCTTTTTGCTTCAAACAGTGCCAACTGATTATCTGCAGTGTGAGAGCAAGACACAGAGACGGTTGGAGACGAGCGATTTGGAGGTCGAAGATGATGACAACGCCGAAGTGTTGTGTTTTGGGGATGACGAAGATGGTGGCTTATATATAAGGAATAGAAAAGCTAGGAGACTACTCGGCAAAAGGCAAAAGGTTGGGATCTGACTTTAAAATTTTGTGCTTTTCACTTTTGAAGCTGATAGATTTAGGAAGATATCCATTTATAGTGCACAGATTTTTCTTCGACTCTGAACAAAGGCACTGAACTTTTTTGGTTTATGTGTATGTATGATGTCATCTTTACTTATTTTGAAACTAGCAAATATGTTTTTCAACAAGTATCTTAGAAAACTTGCATAGAAAATGAAAATAAAAAATAAAGAATAAACAATAAAAAATAAATTATTTACCAAAACAAAACGCCAGCTTAGTGTACCAGGGCATATGAAACTCTTATAGTTCTTTGGATGAAAATAACCTCAATTTGTTATTGTCATTGTACAGTTTGTTGGCAATTACTAAGAGAAATGATGGGATAACCATGTAGCCTCTGCATATTGTTAAAGTTGATTTTTCAGTTTTATTTTATTTTTCGAGACTTCAGCAGAAAGGAACATTAGTGAAGTAATTATTATAGGTTAATTTCAATCAAACAACTAAATTCTATCTCACATGTAATTCTTCTATAAAAAAAACCCCCTCACTTTTAATTCTGATTCATCTTAGTCTTTCTTTGTTTCTTATTTCTTTTTCGTTTTTCGGTATGTCAACTGATCTGGCATCCACCTTGACAGAATATTGAATCAACCATTTTATTATTAATTGTATTGTGTATTTTGAGATTCAACCATCTTTAACTATCATGATATTGTCCCCAAGACTTTGAATAATTTTTAAGAAGTTGTGTACACTGATACAATTAGTATATTAGAAATTTAAACACAAATTTACAAAAATGTACATTGATTAAAATATGATCATGTAGATATATGTTACTAACTAGAGGTGGGAACCGGGTCGCTCGGATCGGTTGTAGGCGGGGCGGTTCCGAGCCGGTCCCGGGCTTGGCGGGGCGCAGCGGGTTTCATTATTTTTGTTAATATATATATATAATAGAATAATTATTAATTATATAAGTCATAAATATTTTTAAGAAAAAACAGTTAAAAAGCTAAACGGCACTTACAAATAATCGGTACGTGCCTTACATTTTGAAATGACAAAAACGTTCCGGGAATGATAAATAATAGAAACCTATGATCTGTGTTAAACAGCATAATCAGATCAAATACAAACTACATGTATGATTGAAAAAAAAAATTCAACCTCGGTATCGAATATTACCTCGTCATCCGAACTCTTTTGGTTTTGATGCCAGAGTGCTGCGAGGCCCCAATCTCGGTTGCACACGCATACTTCTACCGCGTCGGGTGTCAATCTTGACCGTTTTTCTGTTATCACCCGTTTTCCGGTACTAAACGTTGCATCGGATGAGACGGTCAATACTGGAACGGCAAGAATCTCTTGTGCGATTATCGACAAGATCGGAAATCTTGATCTCTTTTGTTTCCACCACTCCAAGATGTCGAGGTCGCTTGTCTCGAATGATGTGTTGAGATAGTCATCGACCTCAGCTAATCCCGATGTCATCGGTCGGGGTTGTTTGAGCATTAGGAGCGCCGGGTTGAATCTTGAGGAAATTGATCTCCTTGGAGGCTCAGTTTGAGGAGCTTTGGATCTTACCTTATCCGAATGCCGCTCACAATATAACTTGTATAAAAAATACAAGTACTCAGAAGCAGAAGCAGACATAGCCAAAACATTTATGTGAGACATTTCCAAATAAGTATGAAAAATTTCTTCAAGCAGTGTTGTTGTGCCCGTTAATTTTACATACGGGTCAAGTAAAGAAGCGACTAAAAAGATAGGTAGAATGTTTGAGAAATATTGAAGCCACTTAGCTCGCATGGCTTCGACAGTCGGTTTTAACAACTCATCATTTTTAAACTGATGTAAAACATATGTGATGTTCACCAAATGAAACAACACTTGATGACTTGTTGGGTAGTAAACATCAGAGAAAAATTCAGTTGCCTCGTAAAAAAACTTAAGCAATTCACCGGTTTTAGAACATTTCTCCCAAATTTCAGTCGAAAGAAATTCAGAACCCATTTTTAAATTCATGAAATGTGACAACAAATTTGCATACGGTAATGCATCTTGCAACATAAAAAATATGGAGTTCCGGTGGGTTGAGCAATCCAATTTAAACCGTTTCCAAGAAAATGGTTTTTGATTTTCAATACAAAAGCTTTTAAATTCACAAAAAAATAGCAGGTCTGGACATCAAATATTTTAATGAGTTTCGAATAGGCAAAACCTCATTTTGGAGAACTTCTAAACCCTTTTGCACACAAATGTTCAAAATATGGCACATGCATCTAACATGAAAAAATCCACCGTTGAGCGGTAGTTTTAAGTTTTGACTCAAAAAGCGAGCGACAACATCATTATTTGAAGCATTATCAAATGAAATGCATAGAAATTTATCAATACAAAAATAATCACGTAAAGTTTCTAAGATACAATTAAATATTTGAAAACCAATATGATCTGTTTCAATAACCTTAAAAACCAGTATGATCTGTTTCAATAACCTTAAATGACAAAATTCGTTTTTGCATTATCCAATCAGAATCAATCCAATGAGAAGTAACACAATAGAATGATTGACCTATAGGTGATGTCCACATATCAGAAGTAAATGCCACATAATGATCAAGAGCAGAAAAATATGCTTGCAAATTTGATTTTCCGGCTTCAAATTGTCTAAAGCTTTCTTTCCTAACAGTTTTCCTAGATACTTTTCTAAATGCAGAATTTACTTGTGATTTTATCCAAGATTCTAGGTGGACATCTTCAGCTTGTGAAAAAGGTTTTTCGGTAAGCATCATCCAATTTACCATACCTTCTCTACAAGATTGTTGGTTAAAACAAAATATACCTAGTTCGCCGATGCCGATTGTAGACCCAAGTTGTGTTTGTCCTCCAGAAGTAGTCCCGGTACTAAGGAGGACGCTAGCATGTTGATTTTCAAGATGCCGCTTCAGCGTTCCGGTGCCGGAATTCTTTCTATACACAAAATTTTTTCCCGCAATGTTTGCATTTTCCGTACCTCGACTCCCCTTCGTTTATGAGCTCATAATGCTCCCAAACCCAAACAGTTAGTCTCGTGGATTTACCTTGTGCTTGAGTTCCCTCCACGCCGGGTTCATGACTTGTAGGCGTCGGTTGTGTTGACGGATTCTCGGATGCCATTGCATCCAACTCTTCCACTTCATCATCGGATAATTGATCGTTGAGACCCAAATCGTAATTCATCATATCGATTTTGACCTCATCGTCGTGAAACTCTTGAATTGAAATGCCTTTATCGGCGGGCCGAGATCGGCGACGGAACAAGACTCGGAGGCCGGTGTTGCGGGAAGATGAACTATTTGACTTGCCATTTCCTTTTGAAGCCATGCCTCACGTACTAATAGTAGTGATTAATGTAAAATCAAGAGAGGATTATGAAGATATTATAGAGAGATTAGTAAGAAATTTGGAAGAGATTAAGAAAATAAAGAGAATGGTTGAGAGAATATAGTAGATGAAGAAGAGAGGTTGAGTGATTGTGTGAGGATTGAGTGAAAATGGCATTGGTATTTATAGGGGGATGGGAAAAATTAGTTTGACTAAAAAGTCCTTGAAATTTAGTTGTTGGGAGGGGCAAAAATGAAATTTTGGGGGCTGAAATGGAGCAGAAAGCTGTTGGAAGGCCTGCTGTGTAATTAGCCATTTTTTAAAAAAAATTTCACAGGTTAACGTTATACGCAGCAGGGAGCCGTTGTGACGAGGCGGTCCAGTTCGGCGGGTTCATCTGGTCCGGGCCGGTCTTTTTTGCGTCTCCCTCCTCCTATTGGGCCCATACTCAGCCCATAATATTGCGGGCTTCTCGCGGGGCGGTCCAAGCGGGTTTGACTGGCGGTACGGTCCCGGTTCAATCCGGACCAACCTGGCCCACCTCTCACCTCTATTACTGACTTTGGCGCATGCTAATATGGTACATCTTAGTGCAAAATTGTACATGAATGTGCACGTGCTTTTAGTTCGCACAAAGTTACCTAATGGTGCTATAATAGTGTATTTTATTGTACATATTGGAGTATAAAAATTTTGAATAATTACATTGCAAAGGTCTTTTATTTTTTTTATTTACACTCAAATTATTTTAACTTAAATTAGTTGAGTTTAAAATTATTTATTTTTATTTATTTTTAATTTAAATAATAAAACATTTTGATGAATTTGATAATATAAAATAGCAATAGACTTTTTAGCATATAAGTTTCCTCTTTTTGGTGTTATTAGTTTTGCTAAATTATTTCACATCATTTTAAGTTATTGGAAGCCTGTATGACAAAGCATTTTCAGTAGACGTGCAAGAAATCGAGTGAGAGTAAGTACTGGTTGTCAGTTCGGTGCACTCTTTCAAGGCCCTCGTTTGGTTTCACGCGCTTCCAAAATTGTCTCTCACTCTGACTCGTGTTCATCTCCGATTTGCAGCCGTCCTGTTAATCATCCTTCTTTCTCCAATTGATTTTATGTAGTTTTAACCTTTCAACCCGTCTTTCTTGTTCAATGCTCTACTTTACTGGCTTCTGACAGTCTGTTTCTCTAATTTTCGCCAAACCTTGAGGTCAGAATCTCTTCTATTATTGTGGAACTGCTGGTTTTTCCTTTTTCCAATCTCTCCCTCCTACCCCAAAGGTCGGGGCGCACCCATGACTTGGTTGGAGAACAGACGAAGCTACCCCTGTCCTTACTTCCTTTCCAGACTAGATCCGGCGAGCCTCTGTCCTCACCCCTTTGCCAGACCAGATCGTCACAGAGTCCCATGCGAGCGTTAGAGCGGGAAGGAGATTTGGACTTCTTAAGGTAGTGGCGACAGGCAGAGAAAGTCCCGGAAGAATTGAGATGAGATTAGAAGAGGGGGATCATAGCGGGGTAGGAGGTGCCTTCGGGTGAGGAGGATTGAAGCTGACAAGATAGAGAAGGGAGAGGAGGAAGACTGTTAAAACGGGGACAATTAGATTTTCGTCCCGTTTCCGGCAAGCAGTGAGGCAACTGTACAGATTTTCTTCCTGTTTCCGGTGAACGGTCCGGTGATTGTAACTATTTTTATCCCGTTTCTGGCAAACTGTCCAGCAATTATTCAGATTTTTGCCCCATTTCCGGGGAGCGGTTCGGTGATTGTATATGAGGGCGGCACTTGCGAGTTGCGATGGAGAGAGGACGCTGAAAGTGGAACAAAGCTGAGGTTCAATTTTAGGGGCAATTAAGGAAACAAATTAGAGGACCTACTTAAATTTTCATGCCCCGTCGGCAAAAACACATAAATGTAGAGCAATTAATGTAGGTCGAACAGATGAGCAAGCAATAAGTATGTTTGTGAGCTCGGACCGAAATTCACCAGTTGCAACTATTGCTACTGGTTGACCATGACGTGTCAGTTATATATTGGTGTGTGTTGGAAACGAGCGTTCAAATGCAGTGTTGCTAGCATCCCTCTAAAAAAAACAAAGAAAAGAAATCCAGAGAGTCACATGGTTGCTGCAGGCTGTACCAGACGAACCCTTAATTCTCCATCACATGCCTCTCGGTCTCACAGTGTTGCTAGCAATAAAGTATGTACTTCTGAGTTCGGACTGTAATTCACCAGTTCCAACTACTGCTACTGGTTGGTCATGACGTGACAGTTATATATATGGTGTGTGTTGGAAACGAGCGTTCAAATGCAGTGTTGCTAACATCCCTCTAAAAAAAAAAAAAAGTAAAGAAAAAAGTAAAAAAATGCAGAGAGTCACAGGGGCGGTTGCTGCAGGCTGTACCAGCCGAACCCAAATTCTCTCTCACACGCCTCTCGGTCTGACAGTGTTGCTAGCAATAAAGTAACAGCCGAACCCAAATTTTCGCTCACACGCCTCTGGGTCGGACAGTCTCAGCTTGGAGAGAAGAAAGGAAACAGAGGTACAGGGACCATTGCCGTTTCCGGCGCCTGACGCCTGTACCTGTTCGGAGGCTCGCTGTTGAGTTTCTCTGCTTAGTAACCGCTTGCATTTGGAGCGATGATGCCGAGTCCCACAGAAAATTGGTAATACAGTAATTTTCTTAGCCCAGCTCTTCCCCTCCTCTCGTCTATAAAAGAAACATGGACTCGGTCTCCACTTCCACGTTTCTTCCACATTTCTTCTTTGCTGTTATAAAAAAATGCCTCACTTTCAATGCCTTCATTGCACCACCAATTTTTCACATGTCTAGAACAATTTAGGCTTCATAATCGCAAAATGCATAAGAAATTCAAGATTAAATGTCCCGAGTGCCACAACATATTTCAATATAAAGTTGACCTCACCAAGCATTTGGATGAGGTTGCGGAGAGAATGGTACATCTTCTTTTCATGTAATTCCTTTTTTTAATACAAATTAACTATATTTTTTTAACAATTTTTTCTTTTTGTGTCTTTCTTTACAGGCCAAGGCAAGAAACCTACTCGCCACCGAAGTCATCAAAGTCGTGCCAGAGGAAGATGAAGCAACGGTGGGCACGTCGGGAGAAGCAGGGACAACTATGGCTGGAGAGGCGGAAACCTGAGCAACAGAAGTTTGTTTAGATGTTCAGACTTTCTAGAAATTTGTGTAATATTTTTCCTAAACTTTCGAATATTGGTTTAGAAGAATTATTATGTTACTGGTGGACTGGTCATAATGTTGATTCAAAATCCATCGGACAATCTTGTCTGTGATTAGAATAATGTTGATTCAAAATCCACCATGAAAATAGTTGCTCTTGTGAATAGATCAGTGGATGTAGTTAATTTTCCCGTATCGGATTTTTGGTCTTTGTGGAGTTGTCTGGCTTTGTCTTTTAATTATCCTCTTATTGTAGTTTTGTACAGATTATTACAGGGTAATTAAAACTGATATTTAAACATATATCTCTTTTTTTGAAATATGCATATTAATTGAAAGACAACCCTTCAAAATGTTGAAAGAAAAACGTATTTAATCCTTTTTATAAAAAAAAAACTTTGGAAAGCTCAAAGTAAAAAAGAAAAACAAATATTTTTTAAAAGTTAAATTGTCAAACAATAATATGGTAGATTGAGTAGTAATCTACCACATTTTGTTACTTTTCCACTTTTTGAAATTGGCTTGAAGCCTTGAACTATATATATCTCTCTGCAAACGACACATGGGCATATAAAATTAGATGCAAGTGAGGATCAAATAATGTAGTTTCTAAGCAGTATTTTTAAATTTTTTCCAATTAAAAATAAATAAATAAATAAATAGTAAGAAATACTACCAGATAGAAGTAGTTTAAAAAAGCCAATAATTTGCGAATATCAATCAATAATTCAATACTCATTAAAAAGCTATTAACGATTCAAGCTACTAGAATTAATCTATTAATGGACTCTTTTGAAAAACTATTTTCTATGCAGCATATACTATTTTGTAGAACATAACGTCTGAATGATGTGAATATTATACTATGTAGAACATAACTACTATTTGCTTTGTCTTCTAATTATCCCCTTAATGTTAAGTGGGTTCTGTAGAGATTATTACAAAATACTAATTAAAACCGATGTTTAAACATATATCTCGGTTTTTGAAATATGTATATTAACTAAAAGACGCGGCTTCAAAATGTTGAAAGAAAAACATTTTTAATCCCTTTTACAAAAAAACCTTGTAACTTTGAAAAACACAAAGTAAAGACAAAAACAAATATTTTTTTTAAAAAAAAATTCTCAAGGAATAATATGGTAGATAAAGTACTAATCTCACCATTTTGTTACTATTTCACTTTTTGAAATTGGAGTGAACCATATATATCTTTCTGCAATCAACAACATGAGCATATAAAACTTGATGCAAGTGACGGATCAGATAATCCATTTCAAAGCAGCATTTTTCAAAATTTTCCCAATTTCAAAAAAATAAATAAAATAAATAAAAAATAAGAAATATTACAAGATAGAAGTAGTATTTTTAAAAAGTTTTAAAATTTGGGAAAGTTACAAAAACCCCCTTGTGGTTTGGTCAAACCTACAGTTTGCCCCCTCTATTTTGAGAAACCTGTACTTTACCCCTTATATTTTTTATGCTGCCCGATAACAACTTCTGAAACTATATTTAAACTGTATGGTAATAATGCTCTAGTAATTTCAAGATTTTTGATATTTTTTTCACAGCAAACCGATCTTTAAAAAATACTGATATATAATTACAGATGGGAAAGTACATTTACATAAAGGAAAAACTGATGTTTAAAATGTCTATTAACTATAAAAAAAATACTGGACAGATTGAAATTACTGAAAGATGATTATCGTAGAGTTTAAATACAATTTCAGAAGTTGTTATCAGGTAGTATAAAAAATATTAGGGGCAAAGTGTAGGTTTATCAAAATAGAGGGGGCAAACTGTAGGTTTGACTAAACCACATGGGGGTTTTTGTAACTTTCCCTTAAAATTTTGAGATCATTAATCAATACTCATTAAGGAGCTAAAATGATATAACAATAATATGGATATTAACGATTCAATCTACTAGAATTAATCTAGGGCGAATTTCAAAAAATCCCATGAGGTTTTGTGAATACTTCACTTACCCCCCTCCTGTTTAGAAATTCTCCCCATTACCCCCTTAGGTTTAGGGCGAATTTCAAAAAAACTCCCTGAGGTTTAGTGAATACTTCACTTACCCCCTTCCATAATATTGTAAATAATTTTAATTTACTTACAATGCTCAATTATTATTTAATTAAAATTATAGTCTTTCTAGAATTGTAAATTTTTATAGTAATAAAACATGTAAATATTAAAATGAATACTTAAAAAAATAAAATCTATTTATGTGAACTTTTACATACTGGTATATGAACAATAATGCCCTTGTCAAATGTGGATACTATATTTACTTAATATAATTTCTCAGTAATTATTGCATAAATACTAGAAAATTTAAATTTTCTATTATTGATGAACATTTCACCTAAGTGAAATTTCAAAAATGTGACAATTGTGATAAAAAGAGGGTGTAGAAACCTTACTAAGCATTTAAGGGCGAGATTATTTTGCATTAGTTTTAATGTATTGTTGTACATTATTCTTATATAAAATTATTATTTACTTTATTTCAAAAAAATTATTATTTAATGAAAATTTTAATTTACTGAGCTTTACATTTTAAAAAGTCTAAAACTACCTGGAGAGTCATAAAAATATTCTAAAATTATTTTTTAAATATATTAAAGTGTAACATTTTAATAGATTAATAATTTTAGACAAATAATCACTCTATATAATATGATGCAAAATGATACTTTTACTTATTGCAACATATAATTGATAGTTTTATATATTAATTTAGATATTTTTACTTATTACATCATACACTTTTATTTTTTAAGGAAGTTTTACATGTCTATAATATAATAATTATTTCAATTATATGTATATAAAATGAACAATACGTAAGTTAATTAAAGTAAATCTTAGAATTAGATCATTTTTTCATCATTCTTATATAAAGTGATTATTTTGCTAAAAAATATTAATTTATTAAAACCCTACACTTTAATACGTTTAAAAAATAATTTTAAAATATTTATGTGACTTTCCAGGCAATTTTGGACTTCTTAAAATGTAAATCACGGTAAATAGGTAATTTGAGTAAATAATAATTTTTTTTGAAATAAAGTAAATAATAATTTTATATAAGAATAATGTACAACAATACATTAAAACTACTGCAAAATAATCTTGCCCTTAAATACTTAGTAAGGTTTCTACACCTTCTTTCTATCATAATTGTCAACTTTTTAAAATTTCACCTAAGTGAAATGTTCATCAATAATAGAAAAAAAAATTTCTTTCTTTAAGTAAATAAAAATTAATAATTTAAATTTTAGACTAATTATACAATAATTATTGGGCAATTAGACTAAGTAAATGCAGCATCCATACTTGACAAGAGCATTAATGTTCATATACCAGTATATAAATGTTCATATAAATAGATTTTATTTTTATTTTAAGTATTCATTTTAGTATTTATGTGATTTATTACTATAAAAATTTACAATTCTAGAAAGACTATAATTTTAATTAAATAATAATTGAGCATTGTAAGTAAATTAAAATTATTTACAATATTATGGAAGGGGGTAAGTGAATGATCTATTAAACTTAAGGGGGTAAAGTGGAGAATTTCCAAACAGGAGGGGGTAAATGAAGTATTCACTAAACCTCAGGGGGTTTTTTGAAATTCGCCCATTAATCTATTGTATGACAAAGGAAAGATTCTACAGAATATTCCTTTTCATCTAGAAAACAACAATTCTTAATTTCTTATCGATCCATTTATATTTCAATGGTGAGCACGACCCACAGGGTGGAGACAAGTGGGCCAAAAATTGGACAGTGAATCGTGGTTAACACTCTCCTCTCTCTACATTGTAAACGCCAATGTCCACCCCAATCCCACCGGAGTCCGGAGTATTAGTATAAGTTTCCATGTAATCTTCTGTGAAGTACAAATAGTTGCTTGCAACCAGGCTTCAATGGAAAAGGAAGAATTGTTGCCCAACAAGCCTTGCACAACTGCCCCAAGCCTCAAACTCGCCTCCAACTTCTGTCACTTCCACATCAACTCACCTCAAAAACTTGGAACTTGTATGCTCCATAATTGCCTTCGTCGTCCCTCTGTACCGCACTCATGATAGAAGCCCAATTCCTCCCCCTCATATTCCTCCAAATACATCGTCTTATGAACATCCACGCTCGCTTCTTGTAACTTTGCGACCAATTCTATTCCCCTAGAAGAGATGGCAAACTACACCATATTCAAAGATAATCTGATGCCTTTCAGATCTTGAGAGATAAATATTTCACCTCATCTTAACAAATAGTCCTAAATACAGTTATCAACATATAAACATATTTCCGAGTAAAAAAAGAATATGAATCAACTCGCTTACTTCGAGGAGATGAATGTTTAAAGGGTAGAAACATATTGAAATTGCTTTCATAATTTTCCTTTCAATAATGTTGGTTGAAATTGCTTTCATAATTTTCTATTCATAATGTTGGCGGACTTTCTATTTGCCACACCATTTACATGTTTTAACTTTTGGGAGTGAAACCACCATTTACTGTTTGAGAGCACATAAAACATTATAGCCTTAGGATAGCGTGGTTATTTACGTGATTATTAAGCTGGTCTAGCGTCTACTGCATAATTTAATGCTCAGATGGTCAGCTCGACCCACATGGGTGGAGATATGCGAGCAAAAGAATGAATCGGGAATGGTGGTTCAAAACGTCTGTCTTCCAAACAGTAGATGCCCATGTCTTTGCCCCCTCCCTCAGGTAATTCAAAATAACCTTCCACGCAATCGTCCGTGAAGTAGATACAATTCTGCTGGCACCCGGGAAAGTCCGACGCTTCGATTGAAAAGGAAGAATTAAAACCCAAGAACAATGCCCTGCTCCCCAAGTTTGAAACTTGCTTCCAACTTTTGTCAGTCTTACACCAACTCACCTCAAAGACTTGGAACTTGTATGTTCCATAATTGCCATCCTCCTCCACCTGTGTTCCGCTCCGTGATACCATTAGAAGCGCCCCTCCCGACTCCACCAAATACAACTTCTCAGGATACTCCACACTCCCTTCTGGTAACTCAGCCACCAGCTCCGTTCTAGTACCTTCTATGTCCCATGCATAGATGGTTCCATTACATCTCGTCACATAAAATCGACCCCTGTAGAAGACTATATCTTGAAAGGCAGTGCCCAAATGCTCCAACACCGTCCAAGAAGCTTCACGACTTTGCCACATAGCTACTCGTCCGTTTGCAAACAGAATCCCAACACTGTAATCTGATGTCTTTCCAGGGCTGGAAGATAAAGCAGCCTTTGTGACGACAAGATCATACATCCCAACCGGATCCTGCCTGAAAAACTCACGATCCAAAGGATCCAAAGTGCTCACATCGGGCAGCTTAATTTGGACCCGAGACAATGGATGCAGAAGATTTATCTCCAACCTTGTGTCCACAGTTACCAACCATCCCAGCGAAGAGACGCATTGCTTCCTGCCGTTGGCTTCCGGCAGCTCGAGATAACAAGTCATGTTCTTACGGATATTGTAGAAACCGCGGAGATTGCTGCCTTCTTCTTCTGCAAGCATCAGCCACGGAAATTGATAGCCACCGGCGAATTTATCTCTGGTCCCAATCAACCGCCAGGAAGAACAAGCCGAGGCAAAGCATACGAAATCTTGGTATGACTGCAGACGCTGGAGAATTTCAAGAACAAGCTCCGGAGGAAGCTCCGACCAACTAATCTCAGCTAATGACTTCAAATCTACAGCCGCTGCTTTACAAACCTGAGTGAATAACAAGCAACCATTACTCATTGAAAGGGAAAATGCTAAAAAGCTGTGTAATCCACAGCTCTCTAGAATGGGAAAAAGGAAAAAAGAGAACGAGGCGCCGTTAAATCGAATCGAAAATCCTTTTAAAATAAAGACTCGTTTGTTGAACAAACAAATCAGGGCAGACATAGACGAGGTGGAGAAAACGCACCTGAGAACATGGGCGAAGAAGCTTTCCCCAAGAAACCGAACGAACCAGCACCGGGCTCGGTCCCTCATTGTTCAGGCTGATGTCACCTGTTTGCAAAAGAAACATCAAGTCAATGCATGCCACAAATATCCCACAAAAATCCCACTCACACACACAAAGACAGACGGGCTTTCAGGATTTAGCGCATAAAATTAAAATCATAGATCAAGCTCAGAAATTTTACCAAACCCTTGGACTTCGTTCTCCAGATCGGTGGAATTTGAAGAGAGGCTAGTTCCCACCATGCTGAAGTGGAGTTTCTCCGGTCCAGAAAGGTTATGGGGCTGTGTGTGAGGGAATTTTTTAGCGAGAGAGAGAAAGAGAGCAAATTGCTGGAGGCAATGCTTGCCGATTGCGGTCCTGGAGTTAGCTTAAATAGGGCAGCAGCTGTAGATTTGTCCTAGTGTTTTTCCGAAGCTTAGTTCAGATTGGGATCGACTTCAATTCTTCGAAGCTGCTTCGGATTCTGACGAGGTTGGTTAAACCAGCGTTCGCAGTCTGGTGTTGAGGTGGTTGTGTTGGGGGTGGGGCTAAGAAAACCTTCCACGGACCACGATAAATACTGAACTGGGCTACTAATTTCTTTAGGGCCCATTTTCAATCAAAGAAGACGCTGCATGGGAAAATGTGATCCGGTTATGGCCTTTGGGCTTTGGCTAGAGCCTCTAAGGAGGACTCAACTGCTATAGCACATGGGAAAGCATCCCTGGTGCTTGGTTTCAAATTTTTATCTCTTAAAATATTTTGTGGAACAGTGCCATCTTGCTGGCCCGACATGATTTCTTTGTGTCTATATCTTGGAGTTGTGATTTACTTGTAGCAGATTGCCTGTGGAGCGGGTCTTTGTTCCCCAGTTTAACAACTGGCTATATAATGAGGGTGCACCCTTTAGAAGAAATAAAAATTTAACTGTAATTAATTTGTCTGATTAGAGTGTCTAAAACCACGTGTTTTGATAGGATGGAAGGCGACAAGCGCACTAAGCTACCATGATGAAGGACGTTCACCTTATGATGCCTTAAAAATAAATTCGAACACCCATAGGTTTTAGATTGAGTTAATTGCAAATGTGGTCCCTCATCTTTAATTATTATTATTATTATTTTATTTTAATTTCTAACCTATTGAATGTTCTATTTTGGTTCTAAATCTATTAAAAAAGTTTTAGTTTAATCCTAAACTAGTAATTAGCCTGCACTTCGTTCCAGGTCAGTCAACAGATACACAAATTTTTCATACTAAATACTTTTACATTGGAAAAAAGTGTTAAAAAAGTTATGAATTCAAAATTAAATCATGATCAATTTAAAGATTTTGGTAAGCTTGAAAATTTTTAAAATTACTGGTAACCGATTTGTTTTAGAGTTTGAGAACAAAATGTGTTCTTGATTATAACTCATGTAAGTTTAAGGGCTTAAAATTTGTTTTAACTTAATCCAAAATGGCTTGTTTTTCTTTTTACATTTTTTCCCAAAACTAATTTTATGTAAAAGCCAATACTATGTATGTATAATAATTCATTGAAAATACAATTTTCATAATCTTGTTAATTTTTTATGAATTTTTATTTTTAATGCCTAAAACTATAAAAATTCATTTAAAGTTAATAACATGATGAAAATTTACTTTCAAATGAATTATTTCATCTATATAATATTGAATTTCAAATGAACTCTGTTTTGGGGAAAAAGATTTAAAAAAAATAAATTATTTTAAACTAAGTTAATTTAAGTTAAAATGAATTGGCTATAAAAATTTACAACATATTTTATTTATTGGGATATAGTGACAAAATATGTGAGATATCAAAGTTTGAATCCCAAAAGATATCATCATGCACAAAAAGTGCAATATATTATGTAATCTACCATTTTTATTTCGGCATTCTTTGGGTCCAAGAACAACAAATGGGCTTAACCCATTTTTTTTTCAAAAAAAAAAAAAGGACCAAATCTAGGCCGAAAACAGCCTAAGTGCAAACCAATAGCAGTGGCGGGCCAAACAAACGCAAACAAAACAGCCTTGAAAACAAATGAACGGGCAAAGTTAGCCCAAAATGAGTGTTGCTGTAGCAGTAATTTCACTACTACTAATGTCAAATCAACCTTATTGCTTTGGTTATTATAATTTATTAAAAACGTCCGATTTTGACCCTTTTTGGAAGAAATTTATTAATTAAAAATATTTATCTGATAATAATTTTTTATTTTATAATTTAAACTATTTAATAACTGTCTTATAATAAATTTAATTTATACAATAATTTTTTTATATTTAATAAAAAATTCAAATAACCTTTTTTTCCTTTCCGTAAATTAAACTTATTTCTTCTAGGAAAAAAAATTTAAATTGTTTATTTACTGTAAAAAAAAATTAAATTGTAATTTCACTTAAACCTCAGGTGAAAAATTGTAATTAGCCCAAAAAACTAAAAATTCTTTAAAAGAAAAAGATAAGTAGAGTGATTTTTTGAAAAAAAAAATCATGATAAAGAAACAAGGGTTTGTTCATGTTAAACACAAAAGAAGTTACTTGAGTCCCTCTCTATAAAAGAAAAAACACAGGAAATTCAAGATTAAGTACTTGAAATGCCACAACATGCTCTAGTATAAGGTTGACCAGACTAAGCATTTGAATGAGGTTGCTGAGAGGAAGGTACATCTTCTTTTTCTTGTAATTTCTTTTTTAACACAAATCACTCGTATTACTTGCATTTTTTTAACTTTATTTTTGTGTTTTTCTTCATAGGCCAAGGTAGAGGCCAAGGCAAGGAACCTTCTCGCCATTGAAATTATCAAAGTCGTGTCAGAGGAAGACGAAACAACGGTGGGCACGTCAAGAGAAATGGGGACAACTGAAACGGCTGGAGGGGTGGGAACTGAAACAACCTAAAGTTTGTTTAGACTTCTTGTGATATTCAAACTTTCTAGAAATTTGTGTAATGTTGTGTTTAGACTTTTAAATATTGGTTTGTAAGAATTATTATATTGCTGGTAGACTGGTCATGGTTTATAAGAATTATTATATTACTGATGGACTAGTTAATAGTGATATTTGTTTCAAGTGCATGCATATTTATAGATGTGTAAGTGTAAAATGCAAGTGGCGCAATGGAGAGGCACAAGGATCTTGTTATCACTCCCCAATAGAAACTCAAATTTCGGTAAGTACAACTTTGATTATTGATATTGTGTTAATGATCAGTTCTGTTTTTGTTTCCCATGAATTCCAATGTTTTTTATTTATTTTCCTACAATGTGTACACCTTCAAGGAGGATGGGACGAAGAGCTGGTGATAGAGAAATGGAACAGAAGATTTGAACTCCAAAGTCTTTCAATTTGTCAATTTTGCCTGTGATCAGAATAATGTTGATTGAAAACCATCAACAATGAAAATTGCTTTCAAAGTTTTCTATTCATAATGTTGGCGGACTTTTTATCCGCAGCACCGTTTACTTGTTTTGACTTTTGAGAGTGAAAACGGTGAAACCAGTCAAACCACCATATACTACATTATAGCCTTAGGAGAGCGTGGTCATTCAAATGGTCAGCTCGACCCAATGGGTGGAGATATGGGAGCAAAAGAATGAATCGGGAATGGTGGTTCAAAACGTCCGTGTTCCAAACAGTAGATGCCCATGTCTTTGCCCCCTCCCTCAGGTAATTCAAAATAACCTTCCACGCAATCGTCGGTGAAGTAGATACAATTCTGCTTGCACCCGGGAAAGTCCGAGGCTTCGATTGAAAAGGAAGAATTGAAACCCAAGAACAATGCCCGGCTCCCCAAGTTTGAAACTTGCTTCCAACTTTTGTCAGTCCTACACCAACTCACCTCAAAGACTTGGAACTTGTATGTTCCATAATTGCCATCCTCCTCCACCTGTGTTCCGCTCCGTGATACCATTAGAAGCACCCCTCCCGACTCCACCAAATACAACTTCTCAGGATACTCCACACTCCCTTCCGGTAACTCAGCCACCAGCTCCGTTCTAGTACCTTCTATGTCCCATGCATAGATGGTTCCATTACATCTCGTCACATAAAATCGACCCCTGTAGAAGACTATATCTTCGAAGGCAGTGCCCAAATGCTCCAACACCGTCCAAGAAGCTTCACGACTTTGCCACATAGCTACTCGTCCGTTTGCAAACAGAATCCCAACACTGTAATCTATGTCTTTCCAGGGCTGGAAGATAAAGCAGCCTTTGTGACGACAAGATCATACATCCCAACCGGATCCCGCCTGAAACATTCACGATCCGAAGGATCCAAAGTGCTCACATGGGGCAGCTTGATTTGGACCCGAGACAATGGATGCAGAAGATTTATCTCCAGCCTTGTGACCACAGTTACCAACCATCCCAGCGAAGAGACGCATTGCTTCCTGCCGTTGGCTTCAAGCAGCTCGAGATAACAAGTCATGTTCTTAAGGACATTGTAGAAACCGCGGAGATTGCTGCCTTCTTCTTCTGCAAGCATCAGCCACGGAAATTGATAGCCACCGGCGAATTTATCTCTGGTCCCAATCAACCGCCAGGAAGAACAGGTCGAGGCAAGGCAGACGAAATCTTGGTATGATTGCAAACGCTGGAAAATTACAAGAACAAGCTCCGGAAGAAGCTCTGACCAACTAATCTCACTCTCACCTATTGCCTTCAAATCTACTGCCGCTGATTTAGATCCCTGAATCAATAACAATCAACCATCACTAATTGAAAGGGAAGGTGCTCAAAAGTTGTGCAATCCAAAATTCTCTAGGATGGGTAAAAAAGATAAAGAAACAGTTGATGGGGAGACGGGACATCAAATTTAAAATCTTTTAAAATGAAGAATCGTTCTTGGAAACAAAGAAATCAAAGGAAACAGAGACCAAGTGGAGAAAACGCACGTGAGAACAGGGAGAAGAAGCTTTCCTCGTGAAACCGAACGAACCAGCACCTGTTTGCAAAAGAAACCTCAAGTCAATGCACGCCACAAAATCTCACTCGCACACACAAATAAAGACAAGGGCTTTCTGGATTCAGTGCGTAAAACTAAAATCACTGTTCAAGCTCGGAAACATTACCAATGGCTTCGATTTTGTTCTCCAGATCGGCGGACTTTGAACAGAGGCTAGTTTCCACCATATCCAAGTGGAGTTTCTCCGTTCCAGGCGGGTTGGAGGCTTTGAGCGAGGGAATTTACATGTGAAAGCAGTAGAGCGCATATTGCTGGAGTCGATTCTTTGAAGCTGTTTCGGATTTGGACAATTGGAAGACGTTCGTCATTTTGGTGTTGTGCGCAAACAAGAACTTCTGCGATGCCTACTCCGCTAGGCCTTGGCTACAACTCGCTCAATAGTCTCTGCAAAAATGGGCTTGGAGACACAATCAAACAGAGAAACGGTAAAAGGGCAACTGATCGGGGTTCGGCCTTTGGGCTTCGGCTTAAGCAGACTCTTATCAAGCATTTGTTGAGACAGGAGGACAAAAATTTCTTGGAGGCCCATATGCCAATTGGGCATGAAGAAATAGGAAATTTCATGGCTTAAATATAGAATAATGTCCCGAACTTTGCTTATTGAATCACTTAAGAGCCCGAACTATGAACTGGCACAATTTCAGACTCTTACTTATGAATTTGGGACATTTCAATCCACAATAAGAGTTGTTCGGTCAAGTTAAGTCTTGCGTTCAAATACCGTTTGCCACCATCTGTCCAAGCTGATAGAGTCGGCCAAATCATCGCTTGTGAAAGTACTTAAATAGTTGCAAATGGTGTATGAACACATGACTTTACTTAGATAACTAACTCGCCCTCTGAACAAAATCTCCCTAAACTCAGAAGTATGAGTCCTGAGCTGTGTTGGTTCATCATTTAGGCTCTTAAATAACCCAGTAGCTAAAGTTTGGGGTACTATTCTGTATTTAAGCCAATTTTCAATTATGGAAACAAGACAATAGACTTTTCTTCTCAAATAATACATAATTAATAATTAATAATCAATGATGTTAGCAATTAGTCTTTCTAATTTTTTGCTAAGATATTCTTCTCTGAACTTTCCATAATATTTCTTTTTTGATCTCATCCCTATTCTGCTGCTTTGAATTTCTTTTATGTTTTATTTCAACTTGTATCTTGGAGTACAAGAACTTTTTTTTAAAAAATGCTACATACCTAAATGGTTGAATTAACTTTTTGTTGCAAATTGGAGTAGATTAGTAGGTGGTTTCTCTTTGACCAAGAGAGGGATTTCAGTAACTTCTGTTTTGTTTACCATGAACAAAATCATAATTATTTCTTTATCACAAAGATTTTTTTTTCTTCAAAACATCACTTTGATTTGTTTTTTCTTTTAAAGAATCCAACTGGATTTCTTCTTTCCAATTTGATATGGCAAACAATATTTGATATAGCAATGATATGGCAAAAGAGTAAGTCTTGCATATAGGCGCATTGCTTGTATCTTTATTCTTTTATCAGTTCCTCCGTGTTATTTTACGGCCAAACTGTACATTTCGCTCCTGAACTTATCCAACTCATGTGAGTTGGTTCGCAACTCAGTACTCAGTGAATATAAGTCTCTGAACCTTGAAAAATTGTGCGAGCTTATCCATTTAACTCAAATATGTTGATGGGAAAATTGCAAAAATCCTATTAATCTTTTTTATTCTGGCGTAAGAAGTACTCTTCATTTAAAATCATTTAAATAAATTATTTCTTCCTCCTATAGATGAAAGTTTAGGTTGTAAGATCGGGTTTGAGTTGAAATCTGATTTTTGCAGTATATCCCTAACTTGAACAACCTTAACTCTAGCCCGACCCTATTATAGTCATAATTTGAACCAACCCTAGCCCGACTTATATCAGGTTTGGGTTACGTTGACCTAACATTTCCAAGAGGCCAAGGGAAAGTTTTATCTCACATCATTTTTTGCTTACTAAATTAAAGATATTTAAAAAGCCCTACAAATCCTCCGTGTCATAATTTTATTTCAGCTGAATAAACAAGTGTGACACCCATACTTCTTTATCTAATAAAGTACTACATAAATATTTGTACTAATATTGTTGGATAGTTAACGTTTTTCATCTGAGCTTATTAATTGATAAGTTAAAGTCACATACTTGTCAACTGAACGATTACTAAGAAGGAAGCACTAAATTACAAGGGAGTCAAATGCCTTTAGACCTTGACAATATCACCCATGAACATGGTCAATTTTGTGACGCATTTAAGTCAAGATGCAAAAAAATGGAGTTACTAATGTAATGAATTAGAATGAAAAATAATAAACTACATAGAGTAAGTATAGAACAATTAAAAAAAAAAAAGATGAAATGCAAGCAAATGTAATTTGTATACTTGCTCTGAAATCTCAACTTCTCGTGCTCATCCTCATTAACTCCAAATTCCATTTTAATAATGAAAGATATAGCTTATTTGAATGATTTTAAACTAAGAATGCCTTTTGTACATACTAAAAGAAATAATGAAGGGATATTATAATTTTCCATCAGCATTTCTAAGGTAATGGACAAACTCGCATAGTTTTTCAAAGTTCGAGAACTAATATTTACTGAGTACGGAGTTGTGGACCAACTTGCGCGAGTTGGGTAAGTTCAAGGGGCTAAATGCATAGTTTGGCAATTATTTTATTAGGTTTGTTCTTTTATCTATAGTTTTTTGTTCTTTTGTTATTAGCTATTTATTGTTTTGTAAAAAAACTATTTTTTATTAGTAGCTGTTTGTTCTTTCAGTTAAATTTATTTTTGTTTCATACGTTCTTATTTTTTAGATAAAAGGTTTATTTTTATTATTTTAATATTACTTGTTTATTGTTTTATGAGTAGATATTTGTTTTTTTAGAGAAATTAATTGTTGTTTTATAAATATCTATTTGCTCTTTTAGAGGAACTAATTGTTCTTTTATCACAAACTGTTTGTTTGTTTTTTTATGCACTTCACGCTCTTTTATCATTTTTTAATTATTTTTTAAAAATAAACTAGTTGTTCTTTTCTTATGAATATGTTCTATTAAAAGCCTCAATGGTGAATGAAAGCAATAGGGGCAAATAAAAAAACGGATAAAAGAATAAAGTAGACATAAACAGCAGAATTCAGGGAGCCAAAAAAACAGCAACAAAATATGATTTGTGGAGAAAAAAGAAAAACAAAAGCAGCAGTAAAATTTAGAAAAAAAAATAAACAAAAAGGAAAAAATGTGGAAGAAACGATAAAGGAAAAGGACAAAAAAAAAAAAAGAAACTGTGGAAGAAACGAAAAAGGAAAAAGATGAGAAAAACAAAAAAGAAATAAACAGAGAAAAAAAAACAGAAAGAAATGGAAAGCGTCAAAATAAATACTAAAAGGCTAGAAGCAGGGCTCAAACTTTCGCCCAGATGAATTTCTTCAAACTCCTAATAATTCTGCAAATTATGACGGATTATCTGAATTCCAACACGCTGATATAAGTAGCTTTCTATGTCCCAGGTTACATGTAAGCTGGGTACACATAAATCTGATACATGATAAAAAGTGTCCCGTTTTGACAATCAAGATTAAAAGGACCCTTGCTTGAGAGGTAAGATGCACAATTGCATCAGTGTGGAAAAAACTCGTGAAAAAGAGGTTCAACTACATCATGTTCAAAGGATTTTAAGAACCAACATGCTTACTTCCAGAAGGATATGGATTTTAACTTTTAATAAACTTCCTGTTGAATAGATATACAATTGAAAACAACTATGTTTTTTAGCCCATACGTTGCAACAGGGAGATTTTCAAAAATATAGTAATTACCTAAAAATCAAAATAAAGTTTGGGAATAGTCTAGATCATACCTCAAATCAGATAAATCATAATGATAAAGTTTTATTTTATAGAATAAAAAAAATATTCAAAAATTTAGAGACCAAAATGACAAATAGTTAGTATTTAGTGTCTCAAATGAAAAAAATTAATAAATTAGTAGCTGAGACGAATTAAAGGAACAATTTGGGACCTATGAAAGTAATCATCTGATCAAAAAGCAATATATGCTTAAAAAAAAAATGATTGCCTCCTAAAAAAGAGATAACATGGAGAAAATGGACGGAGAAAAACACAAAAAAAAGTAATGGCCAATTCGTTTGAGCTAAAATCAATTAAAATTTTTTAATTTTTACATTTTTTTTACCTGAAACTAATTTTATTTGAAAACCAATGTTATGTAGATACAATAATTAATTTGAAAGTAAACTTTTAGAATATTGTTAAATTTTTATGAATTTTTCTTTTTTAAAGCTTGAAACTAGAAAAATTTATAAAAATTTACTTCAAGTAAAAAAAATATAAAAATAAAAATAAATTATTTTATAGTTAATTGATTAAAGTTAAAATGAATTGGGTTTAAAACACCACAATTACCCTTACACGTTTAGTGTATATAAAATGAAAAAGAAAAAAATATTATTGAATTAGGTACAAAGCCCAAGTAGGTAAGAGACATCAATACTGACCAAAAATACAGAAAAAAGAAAAAAGTTGACCTTTTGATTTGATGCACTATTTAATGAATGGTATCATCATTTACTTATTCTCAGAATAGTACATAAAACATTTTCTGATAATTAAGTAGGTTGGCAATAGCGTGGTTGTTTACCTAATATTAAGTAGGACTACCGTCTACATGATTTAGTTCTTAGATGGTCAGCTCGACCCACATGGGTGGAGATATGTGAGCAAAAGAATGAACAGGGAATCTTGGTTCAAAAAGTCCGTCCTCCAAACAGTAGATGCCCATGTCTTTGCCCCCTCCCTCAGGTGATTCAATATAACCTTCCACGCAATCGTCCGTGAAGTAGATACAATTCTGCTTGCAACCTGGAAATTCCGAGGCTTCGATTGAAAAGGAAGAATTGAAACCCAAGAACAATGCCCTGCTCCCCAAGTTTGAGACCTGTTTCCAACTTTTGTCAGTCCTACACCAACTCACTTCAAAGACTTGGAACTTGTATGTTCCATAATTGTCGTCGTCGTCCACCTGTACCCCACTCCGTGACACCATTAGAAGCGCCCCTCCCGACTCCACCAAATACATCTTCTCAGGATACTCTACGCTACCTTCAGGTAACTCAGCCACAAGCTCCGTTCTAGTACCTTCTATGTCCCACGCATAGATGGCGCCACTCCGTCTTGTCGCGTAAAATCGACCACTGTAAAAGACAATATCTTTGAAGGAATTGCCCGCATGCTCCAACACCGTCCAAGAAGCTTCACGACTTCGCCACATAGCTACTCGTCCGTTTGCAAAGAGAATCCCAACACTGTAATCTGATGTCTTTCCAGGGCTGGAAGACAAAGCAGCCTTTGTGACGACAAGATCATACATCAAAACCGGATCCCGCCGGAAACCTTCACGGTCCAAAGGATCCAAAGTGCTCACATGGGGCAGCCTGATTTGTTTCCGAGAAAACGGATGCAGAAGATTTATCTCCAACCTTGTGTCTACAGTTACCAACCATCCCAGCGAAGAGACGCATTGCTTCCTGCCGTTGGCTTCCGGAAGCTCGAGATAACAAGTCATGTTCTTACGGACATTGTAGAAGCCGCGGAGATTGCTGCCTCCTTCTTCTGCAAGCATCAGCCACGGAAATTGATAGCCACCGGCGAATTTATCTCTGGTCCCAATCAACCGCCAGGAAGAACAAGCCGAGGCAAAGCATAAGAAATCTTGGTATGACTGCAGACGCTGGAAAATTTCAATAACAAGCTCCGGAGGAAGCTCCGACCAACTAATCTCACCTAATGCCTTCAAGTCTACTGCCGCTGATTTAGATCCCTGAATCAATAACAATCAACCATTACTAATTGAAAGGGGAAGTGCTCAAAAGTTGTGTAATCCGAAATTCTCTAGGAAGGGGAAAAAGGAGAAAAGAACGAGGACCTGTGAAATCAAATCTAAAATCTTTTAAAATAAAGAATCGTTTTTGGGAAGAAACAAATCAAAGCAAACAGAGACGAAGCGGAGAAAACGCACCTGAGAACATGGGCGAAGAAGCTTTCCCCATGAAACCGAACGAACCAGCACCGGGCTCGGTCCCTCAGTGTCCAGGCTGATCTCACCTGTTTGCTAAATAAACATTAAGTCAATATGCCACAAATATCCCACAAAATCACACACACAAAAACAAACGGGCTTTAAGGATTTAGCGCATAAAAACAAAATAGCAGATCAAGCTCAGAAATTTTACCAAACGCTTGGATTTCGTTCACCAGATCGGTGGAATTTGAAGAGAGGCTAGTTCCCACCATGCCGAAGTGGACTTCCTCCGATCCAGAAAGGTTAGGAGACTGTGTGTGGGGGAATTTTTGAGACAGAGAGCAAATTGCCGGAGTCCATGCTTGTTGATTGCGGCCCTGGAGTTAGCTTAAATAAGGCAGCAGCTGTAGATTTGTCCGAATGTTTCTTCAAAGCTTATTTCGGATTGGGATCTCCAAAGCTGTTTCGGATTCGGACGAGCATTGTTAAACCAGCGCAGCGTAGAGGCAGCGTGCAAACTCCGAAGTCTGGTGTTGTGGTGTTTGTGTTGGAGCGAACAAAAGGGCACCCACGATGCCTACTCGGCCAGGCCTAGGCTACGCATTGCTTTAGGGCCCATATTCAATCGAAGACGGTACATGGGAAAATATGGTCGGGGCATGGCCTTTGGGCTTTGGCTAGAGCCTCTCAGGCGGGCTCAACTTTTATAACACTTCCTTCATCCATGGTTATTAAAATCTAAATTTGGTTCCTTAACTATTTAGTTTGTCCTAAAATGATCCCTTAACTTTAAAAGTAACTACTAAGGTCCCCTAACTCAAATAACGTGTTCAATTTGAGTCTCATCCATCAGTTGAGCTGTTATTTGGGATGGAACTTGGCTTCCTCTTTAACTAAAATAGGTGACCATTTTGTACAGAAATGAAATATTGAACACAAACTGACCAAACAAATAAACATAAGACTTTAATTGTAAATAGTCCAACATTTTCTTCTTCTCCCAATCTTTCTCTCTCAAACATTCCGTGTTCTTGGTGTCGCCCGATGTTGCCGGTGGAGAGGAGATCCATTAGCCGATAGAGAGGAGATTCATTTAACATCACCCGACATCGCCCGCCATAGTCCTCCTTTTTCATCCTTCGATTTTGTTGCCCACCTTCTTCAATTTCATCGCTCGACTCCTTCTCTGGCACCACCGGCCTCAGTCCTCCATCTCCGTGCTTTGATTTGGTCGCCTACCTTCTTCAATTAGGTCGATCGCATCTGTCTTCTTTATCCATTGATCGATATAGTTCAAATTGCATTCGAATCTGATTTTCTCCATCTCCGTCGATTGCTGACATTTGGATCTCTATCTTTGTCAGTCGTTCTCTGTCTCTATTAGATGTTCTTTCCATCTCCTTCTCCATCGACCTCTAGCGTTCGGTTCTCAAAATAAATAAGGGCGATGCAAGAATCGCTTGTTTGAAAATGCGACATCTCTGATTCTCCATGCCTCCGATTCCCTGTCTCTAACCCTCGCCCCTCTGATTCTCCATTTCTGTCTCCTCCCGCCTTTCCTATTCTTTGGTTTTATCTCCTCCCGCTCCTTCATCTTGAGCTAGGAATTCGATTGCCCAATTCGAGATGGAAGGCTAGGGATTTGATCATTCTTATTTGAGATGGTAGGCTAGGGATTCGGTCCTCCGTTTTGGTTGCCCTTTGATTCTCTATTTTGATCTCCTTTCTCATTTACTCATCTTGGCTTGCTAGTAGTAGAGGTCGAAAGAGCAAAGCCACTAAGGCAAAGGGCGCCGCAAATGGAGTACAACGGTTGGCAGACGGGAATGAGATGGTGGTAATAGCGAGAAAAGATTTAGGTCTTGGAGGAGCGGGAGGACACAAAATCAAGGAATCGTGGGGACGGGGATTTCATAGGAAATGGGGAGAGGCATGCCGGTGGAGGTGGCGATGACGCTTGTTCAAGAGACAAGATTTGGGAAAATTGAGTTAATTAACATTTTAAATGCCTAAAATTATGTTTTTTTTGTTTAATTTTAGCTTAAGATTGGTTGTTCTCTCACTTATTGTCATAAAAGAATATGCCACATGGCTTTGTGGGACCAAGCAATGGGTATTAAGTGCTACGTATGCATTTTCTATTAGAAATAACTTCAAAAATAATGGATGAGACTGAAATAGGATGCGTTTGGCGAATTAGGGGACTTTAATGGTCTTTTTTAGAGTTAAGGGATCATTTTAGCACAAATAGAATAGTTAAGGGACTAACTTTGGATTTACCCTACAACATTCACTATTAAGTAGTTAATTTATAAGTTTTTATTTTTAATATTTTAGTATATAAATAAAAAAATTATATATATCAATGACAAATAAAGACATATAGTTTTTAAATGTTTTCTTTAAATTTTTTTTTCTAACAGATGATAATATGAATAAATTAAAGTTAAACAATTTAAAAAAATCGATTGTTTCAAAGAATAATTTCTAAACATCTCAGTCATGATCGTAGTCATGTTCTGTGCCATCAAAGTCCTGGTCTCAGTTAACCCCTGTAATACTCTGGACATCTCATCCAGCCTTGCCATTACTGGGTCACTAGAACCTTCTCCAGGTTCTCTAGTTCCCCTCACACCTCCAGACCTAGTGTCAACCATAGCAACCTGCAACCAAAGCCAGACAACATTCCCCAGATGTTGGTCAGCACTAACTTTCCTAGCACATGGACTTTCAACATAAATCTCAGTCTTAGCCTCCAAAAGTTATGAAATGAAAACCTTAGGCTCTGATACCAAAAACTGACACGGCCGTCCCTGGCCCCTGCCCAGGACACCTGTGAGAACTTGGTCTCACGACGGATTGCAGTTGGACTCATTGATATGTGCGCGGATTAAATCCATGTCACTAGTTGATTATCCTAGAATATGCAATATGCATGCTCTTTATGCTTGGACGGGTTATTTAAAACCATAAAATGTTAATGTGGCCACAATTTTTCATATAAAACAGGTAGAGCAGTCAAAGCATACAAATCAACCTTTATATGAGTTAACTACACATAGCAACATGCGTGAGCATTCATGCATATAGTAGCTAATGCCCCCGCCCAGAAAGCAATCCTCGAGTCCATGACTCTTCATTTCATAACTAAGGAGGCAACTAGAGTACTATGTACACATACAAAATCCTCTACTGAGATCTTCTCATACTAACTCCCACCTTGGATGTGAACCCCAGTGGCGAGCTTTAGAGACTCCTCTGGACCCAACTAGGTCTAGCTATGCCTGACTATGTCCAATGTGCACTAGGCTCTGTAACCAGTGAGCAAATTAGTTAGTACTGTGCAAGACCAACAAGCATCCAAACAAATAAATACTATAATCAACAAAACTCAGGTATTCTACCTGTGCACCAAAAACTACTACCAGAGTAACCCTCAACGGTCACTCGGCCCAACTCCTTCTGTATCTGCACAACAAAACAGTAAGGGTGAGAATCCAAGATTCTCAGTAAGGGGTAACCTCATGTACCAACAGTAAAAATGTGGACAAATATGAAATAACTTATGCATACTCTCTGCTGGCTCTCGCAGTGTGAGGGACCTCTCATATATGTAAATATATGGATATGCATGCTCGGATCCCGAAGGACCACTCCTCACATAATTTTCTTACTTTCTCACGGGTGTCACTCCGTGGCTCACAAGTCTAGCCCTCGACTTGTGCCTTGTAAGCCTTAGCTTACGCCTGACTTCCTCACGGGCGTCACTCCGTGACTCACAAGTCCAACTCTCAACTTGTGCCTCGTAAGCTTTAGCTTACGCCTGACTTACTATATAACCTCTCCTTAATTTTGTTGTGCAGGGGAATTGTGGTGAGAACTATGTAACTAGGTTATTAAACCTCATAACCTCGGTGCATTTGAAACCTCTCCTTACAACCCCGTGATTTCCAACACTGCCAGGTTGCCAAGGGTTCTAAAACTTACACCTCAAGCTCATGACACTTGGTTATATTCGCTTGCAACTTAGTTTCCTTGCTTACTCAACAAGTAACCTCAAAACTTTTCAAAACTCAATGAAACTCCCACTTCTCGAAGGACTTCAAGAAGTCTTGAAGTACCCCCGGCATACTTGAGGCCCAAGGTACCTAAAAAACCCCTTTGGGACTCACCTCAATCATCTCAGCAAAATGTTCAAAATTCTGCCTTTAAAATTTACCCTTACTTTGATTCAAAACAACTTTAAATATGGGGCATTTTAGATGTTTCTAAAACTTGTAAGTGATAGTACTCCCTCTTAGCTTCGCGTGGAACTTTGAATCACCTCAATCAGACACCCGAGCGAAAAGTTATGCTAAAAACAAAATCGGGTCTCCAATGCTGTCTTGGCGACGCGTCGCCACAGTTGTCGACGTTCTGCGATTCTTTTTCCAATTGGCGACGCATCGCCAATTATGGGTACCTCTTGGCGACGCATCGCCAATTTGTGAAACTGCAGAATTGGCACGCATTTTGCTGCTATGACCTTTGGCTACTTAGTACACATATCAAACATGCATAAAAAGCCACCAAACTTCACACACATATAGTTCAAGTTGAATGGAACATAACCAACTATCACAATGACATTAATGATGCTCTATAACATCATCAAATCTTCCTCAAACCTCATAGTTCACCACAATTCAACCAAAACTCATACTCAATGCTATGGCTAATTTCAATCAATTTCTTACAACAAACTCAAGCCACAAGCATTGTTCAAGCTTAAAAACACTACTCCCTCAGCTCAACTCCAAGATACAAGCTAGAATCACTCCTCTTTTCAAGCAACCAAGTGCAAGAAATCCTCACCTAAGTTCCAATCAAAACCAAAGCACCAAACATCACAATCTTCCTCTCTAACCAAAACCCAAGCCTCAATTCACTCAAATAACATAGAATTAACCAAGAACACAATGCTTACCTCGTATCAAAAACAGGGGAGTAGAGAAATCATGCTTCCAAGCCTCCAAACCTTGTTTTCTAGCTTGAAACAAGTTCCTCTTGGTTGGTATCCTTGGATGGCAACTCTAGGAATCAAGATCACTTGATTTCTAGCTTGAATTGAGAGAGAAATGAGTGCTTGAGAGGGGAAAACGTGGTTATGGCAGCCATTAGCCACCTTTCCCTTCTTAAACCCTCACTCAACCCCTTAAGCCATCCAAGTTACAACCCTTAAACACATAAACCCCCATCTTTTAACACATGCTCATTTCTTGATTAATTCTTGTTATTGTTTCAAGTTTGAGTTAAGGTTAAAGGTTAAGTTACAAAACTTAACTTAAAACACTCGGGACCCCGCCCGGTTACTCAGGGTGCAAAATTACCATTTTGCCCCTGCTCCTCATCTCGTGCTTAAACCTCCTTGGAACTTAGTGAATTTTTGTAACTCTTTTATTCTAGCTTTGTAACCTTGAAATTAAAGTTCTAAACTTAATTTAGAACATTTTACCTCTCTCGAGAGTGCTAATCACTAGGAGGTCCATAACATTCTCCCCTCCTTCTGGAATTTGGTCCCCCAAATTCCGTTGCAACTCCGGAAAGACATCAGGATATCTTTTCAGCATATCCTGTTCTGTCTCCCATGTAGCCTCTCCCTCACTATGGTTAGACCATAAGATCTTAACCATAAGATCTTAATTCCACAATTTTTCTTTTTTTTTTTCTTCATTCCTTTCATTTTTTGCCTTTTTTTTTTATTTTTTTTCATTTTTTGTCCTATATTCTTATTTTCAAAATATTTTCATATTTCTTTCTCTCTCTTTTTTTTAACCTTTTTGCTGGTTTTTATTCCTTATTTTCTTATTTTTAATTTTTAATTTTTCAGTAGCTATTTATCATTTTATTAGTATGTGTTTGTTACTTTATTAATATGTGTTTTTTTAGTGAATTAGTTGTTTGTTCTTTTATTAGTTTCTACTTATTCTTTTAAAGAAACTAGTTTTTTATTCTATTGTTATTAGTTGTTTATTCTTTTATCAGTAATTATTTATTCTTTTATTAGTATGTGCTTGTTCTTTTATCTATTTATTTTTATATCTTTAGATGAAATTTATATTTATTATTTTATTAGCAATTATTTATTCTTAGCAAGTTTGTACTTTAATAAATTAACACCATATGTTCTTTTATTAGTTATTATTTGTTCTTTTACCAATCTTATTCTTATTTTTATGTATTTTATATTTATCCTTTTTTTAAAAAATTGTGTTTGATTTTTTTCTTTTTACATAAATAAGAACTAAAAAAGAACACACAACAATGAATAAAAGAAAATATATAAACTGAGAAAAGAAAAAAAAAATGAATATTATTCGATGACAAAACAATTGAAATACAAGAATAAAAGAGCCACACGTAAAAAAACATATAAGAATTGAAAAAAAAAATAAAAAACTGTATGTTCTTTTGATGTTAGCTATCTATACTTTTAATATTATAAATCCTTTATTTTAACGTTATAAATCTATTCTTTTATAAGAACTAAAAACTAATAAAAATAATACTTGAAAATTAAAATATAAAAAAATGAAAATAAAAAATAACAAAAAATATGAAAACAAAAAGAAAAAAATAGGAAAAAGGAAAAAAATAAATTGAGAACAATACAAAAAATGAAGTGAAGCATAAAAAAAATGTATTAAAAAATAAAGCAAACAAGAAAATAGGAGAGAGAGAAGAGAGAGATAAGGGGGGGGACGACGAAAGGCATACCTAAAAACGAATTGAGATAGAAAATAGAATAAAAACTAAAGCATGTGTGCTCCCTGACTCGAACCTGCACCCCTCAAGCCCCAGCTTCTTGGAACATCGTCTGAAATGACATATACTGTATATGTGCTAAAGCGAGGTGCAAACAAGTTCAGGATATTCCTTTGCTAACTTTATAAAATAATGTGAATTTATTAAGTGAAATTCAGGAAAAAGAACTAGAGCCTGAAGGTTCAGTGAGGAGTGCATTTTCATTGGTCCAATAAGAAAATAAATAGTGTTTTACATTGGAATAGATAAGAAATGATTTAGATTATTTACTAACTATCAAAATATTTTTAAATAGTTTAAATTTGTTGGAAGACATATTACTACATAGTTTAAAATTAATATTTGAAAAGTTAATTTTAAGAATTATCAAACACCATAAAAAATCTAACATTCAAAACGTAAAATATGAATTTTTAAAATAAAATGGGATAAATCCTATTTTCATATATTTTGAAATCTAAACTCTTAAGAGTGCTATAAATCTTGTCATAAGAATTAGGCCTAAAGTCATTTTTAGCCCTCAAACTCGCCAAACCTAGACATGTAAGCCCTTGAACTTGAATTCGGTTGAACTCACCCCTTAAACTTGCAAGTATGAGACACTTTAACTCTTTTTGACACCATGTACGTATTACATGATGTATTTTCCCTAATGCCACTTACTCTCGTTTTCACCTAATCTGCTTTGGTTCACGATTCACTAGTTGACTCTCCTCTGTCCCACCACCCACCAATTCATTAACCTCTTTGCACTAGTCACCCAACTTGCATTAACCTCTCAATGTCAATTTCTTCTTTAGTTTTTGATTCGCCAGACCTGAACGCTTAAACCACCTCATTGACTTGATCTTAGGAAGTCGATTGGAACCGGGACTGGTCAAGGCCACATATTTGGACTTTGACATGTGGCTGATATTGCAGGCCTCTGACACACACCCTTCACCGTCGCCAGTGCAATAGATTCCAAAGAGAGTAGCACAAAGGCACGCCGTTAATTTCACTAGGAAAATATGATGATTTTTCAAGCGGTTATCAAATCATGATGTAATTGAGATTGTGATGGGTTTTGGTTGAAGAATAGGAGAAAAAGGAAAGTTGTCATAGAAAACTCCAGCAACTCGTAAGGGCTTTTGGTTGATAGACAGAGGAGGCATTGGCGGTGCTTTTCAGTTAAGGAAACACAAATAACAAAACAAATTAGGTCAAGACAGAGCAAGCGGCATTAAGAACAAATAATCACGTGACCCACACATGAAGTCAAAAGGGCCAAAGTGTCCCATTTTTTCAAGCTTAGAGGGCAAGTTTGACTGAGTTCAAGTTACAGGGGTTAAGTGTTTGGGTCTACGAGTTTGAGGGCTCAAAAAAATTTTAGGCCTAAGAATTACCATTAAGCTAAAAGAATTCTTATCATTCCACTAATAAAAAGCAAAGAACATAAAAGGCTCGTCCCACCCAAAATCAGTGTTGGCCACATGGGTTGATGTAGGGCTCAATGGGGTTGTACTTTCAAAGACGTTTAAATTGTATTTTTCCTTAACTTGTAAAGAAAATATGCTAGCCTAACTAAGATTATGCAAAATTATAATTGACTGTTTTTTATTGTAATAATCTACAATTAGCCTCTTAGCGGTCTCACTACTATACATTTTATAGTTGAAATAACAACACTCTTTTGCAGTGTATGGTATCAAATTTTTTGCAATGGAATGTCTTTAAGTAAATTTAAATAATTAAATAATAATTAAAAAATTGTTAATAATTTAAATTATTATTTTTTCCTTTATTTAAATAATCTGCCAGCTTGAGAAAATAAAGCCTATATTTCTCAAACAAAAGATGCATATGAAAATTAAAGACCTCCATGAAATAAAGGCTAAAATATGCATTTAGTCCTTAAATTTTGCTGAATCAAGCGAGTTAGTCCTTCAACTTCAATTCAACGCAGCTTAGTCCTTCAATTTTAAAAAATTGAGTGAGTTAGACTTTGATTCAATGCAGCTTAGTCCATCAATTTTAAAAAATTGAGTGAGTTAGTCCTTATTATATAGAATGATAAACGGTGTTTCTATCCGTCGTCACCATTCTCTTCTCAATGTTGATGGCTTATTGTCTCATCAACCTGTAAGGTTTTGGGAGCCAAACAAGCACAGTGAAAAATAACTGAAACCCTCTAGGATTCAAGTGAAATAGAGTAAATTGGGTATTCAAAAATTTTATACCTAGTTGATTGAGATCTTTCACCCAACTATTGAGCTAAATTACTAAAACTTGAATAGTTTACATATTCAAGCTTTCTGTGGTATCCACACAAACATCTTGGATGTGGATACCACGCCTCTACCACATTTCGGCAGATGCGTTCCTTTTGCACCCGTAGTGCTAACTTACATTTTTTGAAAATTCATACTATATGATGTATATACAGTGAGGCTTAACTCCCAAGTCTAGTAAGTTTCAAAACCATAATCTAATTAGGCCTAATTGAGTGCTTCATAATGGCTCAATCTTTGGGCCAATTATTAATATGAAATTATCATAAAACCAAAAGGCCATGCACTTAAATAATCTAATTGACTTTATGTGTGCGACTCAATAGGCCCCTGTTACATTGACAATGATTATAAATCACATTCACAATCATAAACAATAGACGGTGTCTAGCAGTATATCATTGCCACCCAAGTGATAAGATAGTCGGTTATTCGACTAAACCTCTATGATCATTATTCATATATGTCATTGTCCCTTTGTCCCAAATATTAAGACCGAGCACGAGACATGGAATGTGTCACTCTCGGACAATCCAATCTAAGGTTTCTTAATTACCGAGTAAACTAACCGAAGCCGATAACATTGATATCCGATATCAACTCATCTAAGTAGGGTCATGCATTTCCTCTGTCTCCTCAATCAAAGAATTCGAAGATATCATTTCCATTACATAGGAGTGACAAATCTCATCTTGATCATACAAAACCTTCCGCATGATATATGACATACCCAATAACTATCTTCATGTTCACTCAGTTACAAGCAGCAAAGAGAAGTATTAAAGTATGTGACTCACATATAAGGAATCTTGATAACCTTATGTCAAAGATTTACATATACCATGGTCATGATCACTAAAAGAATAACTTATGATACTCATATAATGATCCATGTAGCGTTCTCATGATGGGTCGGCCCACTACACAAGTTTTATAACTTGTACCCATATATAGACTACATATATCAAATTAGTTTCCACATATACTAATCTTTATGTATTATTGCAACTCACTCCATATTAATACTAGACTCGATATGTTTAAGAAGACTGTTGTTCAGGGTTATAATTATATTTGATTATGTTGCATAGAAACAAAACAGCAAACAAAATTACTAACTTAATGCCTTAGTAAAGTACTATGACTCAATGTGTAAAATACAATTATGTCATAATTAACTTTTGGGTACAACACTAACACAACCCTCTTCCTTCTCTCGCCATCGGCCATGCTTTATCTTATCAACCTCGCTTCCCATTGGCCTTACCTCAACTTCTATCGATTTTGCCTTCCATTAGCCTCGCTTCTATAGAGATCCTTAATGCCCCTCCAAGCCCTTGACTCCCAAAATCAAGGACTTTTTTGTATGTTTTTAAGGCACCAGCCTAGTAAACAACCTCTATCTGCATTTTTTTTAATATTATTCGATCTTAAGTTTTGGCTTAGCTTTCATTAAAAAATATAAAGATTTTTGCTTAGCGGATGAGAGGAATTCTTTTAGGCCTTCTTATTTTTTTGCTGATTCTAGTGTGTTTATTCCTCTAAGATCAATGGGGTAGTGGCCCTGTATAGGAGAGACCATTCAACTCCATCCCTAAGATCCAAATGTCTTATTTATTTTCAAGTAGAAAAGGTTAATGCATCAAATTTATGTCTTTTTCTAGTGGACCATTCATATAATGGGAATAAATTTTGCACACAATTTGGTCATTGTTTTTATTGGACAGATATGGAAAGATATTTAAGACACAACTTATGTCCCTGTATGATGCTGGCCAACCCCGAGGTGGCATGATTCATGCACGCAAGCTTACTGTTCAAGTCAACCTACCACAAGAGTATGGAGTGCCTCATCGATCTGTCAACCATGTTTTTTCACCAGGGTGACTACCATATACACCTCAATAAAACACATCTTAAGTACAATCACGCTTCTCTTCACCCCAGTACTTTCATGACAACCTCTAATTTCTTGCACCACGAGCTCGCTAACAAACTAGTTATAGAGGATTTTTCAACTATTTTGGCACATTGATCTCTAATTGAGAGGATTTCTAACCTTAAAATGTGTTGTGAAGAAAATTGACCAACCTTCCACTTTCGACTATACATCACTGCCTTATTAACACTGTAAAATTCACATGAGATCAAGAGCACACTTTTCATCCAACAAGGCACTAAGTTGTTTAATTTACTAAAGTTTGAGGACTAAATCATTATTAGTATCAAAGTTTAATGACTAAATCATAATACGTCAAAGTTTAAAGGCTAACTAGTGCAAATTTGCAAAGTTAAGGGACTAAACATGCATTTATGCCTAAAATAAAACCAGACTTGCCCTTTAACACACACAATTAACATGGACCCAACCCCATCCTTACTCACAAACAAAAAAATAACTTGTGATGGTACCCACTTATTTTTGCTATAAAAAACTAGCTACAATTTGGGAGCAAACTCGTGGCATCCCAACTCTTGTCAAACGCAGGGACCTTAAGCAGTGGGTACAATTTAACCCTGCTTCATCTAGGAGATTACAAAGCTAAGCTAGATTTGATTATCTCAACATTATTGGATATTTGATTGAGTTGTAATGTAGTTGTGTTCATAAAGAATCCAATGCCACCTAACTAAATTATTCTTTTAAGAGACATTCTTCAAAAGGAAATTGTTGCAGCTAGAAAACATAAAAGTTTCATATTATTGATTCACCAACCTTTTTCATTAGCCTTACGTGAAAATATGAGGAGATGGTTGTTGTCCGGGAGCTCCATTGATTCTCATGGTGGATGATATGTGGCATAAGTCTTCCATCCTAAAGGTTGTTGCGTGGGTCCATCAATTGTCAATTGGATGTTCTTAAGCTTAGCAATTTTTCTTAAAAGATGCCCATTAATTTTGTTCATAGAAGCTCGGGTGGTCCTAGAAGCATTGAGGGTCGCAGCTATAATCGACATTCCTAATTGTACCATTTTGACTGATTGTCTTTAGGGACTTCTCCAAATTGGAAATGATGGGACAAACATTTAGCCTCTAGATATTATTGAAGTTATAGGTATTCATGGTGTGGTTTTTGCCCAAACTTGCAGTTGTACCGTATAGTAAATGGTTTCACAATATGAAAATAATAAAGTACCATTTTGTATGCAAATGATAAAAAACTCCACTGTAAATATGGTTTAGTTACGGTTTAGTAGTGATTTTTTACATGCATTCGTGCTTGATGTTGGTGAATTTGACTTGCCGTTGTCGGTCGTCTCAAAGGATAGATTCAAAAGGGCTCAACTTAGAGTCGTATTCTTATCTCTCTAACTCATAGTCTGACTTTACTGTTCTTCTTCAGACTTCAATTGTGTTCATTTCTTACCACATCAAAGATGACTTATACTCGGTTCCGTTGTCACACTCATTTTTACTCAATCCTGGAACATAAGAACTCTAAGTTTATTTCTCTCCATCATTCTCCATGTATTGCATCTCACTTAAGTTTAGTTTAGGAAATTAGAAATGATTGAGGTAAATTAGAACAGGAAACAAACAAGAGGAAGAAGTTCTAGATTATAGAGGGAGAGTTATAAATTATAAAAGACAAAGCTATAGCCTGTTAGGATGAGTTAAGATATAGAAAGGAAAAAAAAAAAAAGGAATTAGGTCGGACCAACTTTTGAGTTTAAAGTATGATTGGGTTATGTGGGGACTTATGAGTTTAAAGTGTATTTGGTTGCGGTAGGTTATAACTTTTGAAAACCACAATTGCTTTGTATAATATTTGGATTTTAAATTTCTAAATCCGGACTATGATTGAAATTGCATAAATCTATACACCGTTCATTTTTGTATAGATTAATTTGTTTAGTTTTACGAATTGATAAGTTTTGGTAAATACCTCTAGTTGAAGTTGAGTTTTTTCTCCTAGTCCTTCAACTTTGAAGGGAATATTAATGCGGTAATTAATGGGTTATTTTCAATCAAACTCCTAAATTCTTTTTCACATGCACAACTCTCGCAATTTCTGATTCATCATAATCTTTCTTTCTTTTTCGTCCCTTTAGCACTCTTCTATTCGGCTCTGGCGAGCCAACTTAAAAGAGTATTGAACCATTTTATTTAGGAATACAGAACCTCTCTATGGTTTGATCTAACATATATTATGCTATTCTATTTTTAAAATTCTATACTTTACCCTATGTTTCTTTCACATTATTCAATAATAATTTTTGAATCCTAATTTAAACTTTCTGGTAACTTTGTTTTAATAATTTCAAATTTTATGATATTTTTTCATAATTAACTGAATTTTAAAAAATATTGATATACAAGTAAAAGGAGAAAAATACATTTACATATAAGAAAATTGATCATTTAAAATTTTTATTAACTATTAAAAAATATTAAAAATATTAAATTTACTAAAAGATGACAATCATACAGTTTAAATTGGAGTTTCAAAAATTGTTATTGGATAGTGTAAAAAAAATATAAACAAAGTATAAATTTTCAAAAATAAAGGAATAAAGTGTAAGTTAAGTCAAACCTTAAGGGATAATTTTAATTTTTTTTTTATTTACTGATTGTATAGCATATTTTGAAACTCAACTATCTTCAATTATCATGATATAGTGTTCAAGACTGTGAATAATTTTTAAGAGCTGTTTACACTAATAAAACTTGACAAAACTATGTTTTTCACTGTACAAAAATGTATATTATAGTTTTGAATGTCTAATAAATCAGTACATTATAAATTTGACACATTTTTACAGCAACGTACACTGATCAAAACTTGGTCATACGGATACAAGTTATTAGCATGACACATATTGGACCAATATTGTACATGTTAGTGTAAGCGAATTGTGTGTTGATGTACATTAAGTTCACACAAAACATACCTCTGGTACATATAATAGCGTATCGTATTGTACATGTTGATGGACCAACGTCTTGAACAATTACTGCATAAAAGTTTTTCCATTTGGCTATGTTATTTTTCTAATCAGTATAATGCATTTAAGGATGTATTAATATTACGAGTATACGAAAATGAAAAAAATAAAAAATTTTAGACTAATATATTTCAAAATGCATGTTTGAACAAAAAAACATAGACTTACTTCTCCAATAGTCCAATTTAGAGCTTGTGGGCAAGTAGGCAGCTATACCACACACACGCGCTAATTTTTTTTTATTGGGGCCAAACACACGTGCTATTTTTTTGGGGGACCAAACACACACACATGTTACTTTCCAATTAACATATGTTAATTGTTAATAAAAAAACATTATGTTGTCATTTCTTTTCTTATTAAGGGTCCTGCAATTTTTTCAAAACACTTTTCACATTAAATTGGTACATTTTTTTTTGTACTTAGAAGCAGAAATAGGTATAAAGATTAGGAGTAGAGTTGGATAACGCACCTCAAATCCGGGTGAACTATAGGGTGACTTGGTGTTACCACCATTATTTCTAAGGGCCGGGAACTTGAATTGGTATATTGAAATACTTGTATTAATTGATTAATTAATTTAGTTTAATGTAATGTGAATTTATTATTTATCTGCAAACCTATGTTATCTCGCTCTTAATAGGGGCTTCCGCTGCTCAACAACCCCACAGACCCATCCAGTCCTTCAATTATCAAGACTCGTGACATGTCCTTTAGTATACCCAACTCCCCACGGACCCTAGCCATCCTTATCCACTGAGAAAGAAAATAAGAGGCCGTGGGTAAAATCTTAGCGGTGGACCGGGGCGATGGAACTCCTACGCTTTTTGGACGAAAATCAAGGTTTTAAATTTATACCAGATACCGTACTATTTTTCCAATGGTACGTTATAGTATCAATAGTGCATCATTGTGTTTTAGATATACCGATTATATATTATATATATTATATATACATATGAACATATAGAACATAGTAGCTACTAAAAGTTTATAGGTTTAAAGTAAATATGACATGTATCTAGATTTTTTAAATATAAATATATATTTATAAAATAAAAAATATAACTTTAAGGGGCATAGAAGAAATAAAAATATAAAATTCTTTCAAATGTAAACAAGATTTTGTTATACAAGCATTCAATTAAACATAATAATTATATATTTTACTTAAAAATATAAAAAAAACTAAAAGTAAAAATAAAAAAGGGTATTTTCCCATCTCACACCATTTTTTGACCGGTATGGTCGATACGAGATGGTACCATCCAATACGGTACAAAATTCAAAACCATGACAAAAATACCTTTTATTTTTCTTTACCTTATGGAGTTTGTTGGCAATTACTAAGAGTAAAAGGTGAAACTATTCATTTAGCCCCTGAATTTACTTACACAAATTAGTCTACAACTCAGTACTCAATGAATGTTAGTCCCTAAATTTTGAAAAACTATATGAGTAAGTCCATTACCTAAAAAATATTAATGAAAAAATTATAATATCCCTCATTATTTCTTTTAGCTTGTACAAAAGGCATTTTTAGTTTAAAATCATCCAAATAAACTATCTCCTACACCATTAAAATGAAATTTGGAGTTAAAATGGAATTTGGAATTAATAAGGATGTGCACACAGAGTTGAGTTTTCAGCGTAAGTATACAAATTGCATCGCTTGCCTATAATTTTTTTTTTGTTGTTGTTCTATACTAGCTTCATCTTGTTTATTATTTTTCATTATAATTCAATAAATTAGTAGCTCAATTCCTTTGGCATCTTGAATTAATTGTGACACACAATCCAACCATGTTCATCGATGGTCTTCCCAAGGTTTAAAGACACTTGACTCCCTTGTAATTCAGTGCACCCTTCTTAATAATCGTTCAGTTGACAAGTGTGACTTCAAATTAGCAATTAACAAGCTCAAATGAAAAATGTCAATCATACAAAAAACTTAGTACAAATTTTTACATAACACTTGATTAGATGATAAAATATGGATATCACGCTTGTTTATTCAACTGCAACAAAAATATGTCATGGAGGATTTGTAAGGTTTTTAAGTATCTTTAGTTTGGTAAGCAAGAAATAAAGCAGGATCAAACATTCCCTTGATTTCATGGAAATGTTGGGTCTTTGATTTTATGTCACATATTTATATTTAGCCAATCAATTTTTCAATGCTCTGAATTAATCATTAATTAATTTTTAGAAATCACTCATAATTTTTATTTACTACTTTTTTATCTATAATATTAGTATTATAAAAAATGTGTATATTTGATTGACCCATACATATTCAATTGACTTTTAGTGAACTATGAGCCCTCTTCTAATTGGTTTCTACAACACTATTATTATAATAATTTATTCTAATGATTCTAGGGACATTTGCCAAAAAAAAAAAAACAAATGTCTACGAAAATCAATGAGATCATCACAAAATAAAACAATAAGATTTAGGGTCAATTTGGGTTATGACTAGAATATGGTCGAGTTAGGGTTAAGGACATGCTGTAAAAATCAAGTGTCAACCCAAACCCAGTCCTACAACTTGAACTTTCATCCATAGGTCAAGGAGATGGTTTATTTGAATGATTTTAAACTAAGAGTACTTCATGCGTTAGAATAAAATATATCAATAAAAGTTTTTCAATTTTTCCATCAACATGTATGAGCTAATGAACTAGCCCGCATAATTTTTCAAAGTTCAGGGACTTATATTTACTGGGTACTGAGTTATGGACCAACTCATGGGAGTTGAAAAAGTTTAGAGGCCAAATGTAAAGTTTTGCCAAAGTGAAATATTGTTGAAGTTGATTTTGAATCATTTTTAGGAAGTTGTGCACACCAATAAAACTAGACAAATTTGTTTTGATCGGCACACAAAAAAAATATTAGCAGAAATAGCAAATTTTTCATTAATGTTTTTGACTGAGAGTGGATATACATCTATATTTTTTTTTTTACCTAACCTCCTACTAATGTGTTAAAATTTGTCGGATATGCTATTAAAGTTTTAAATTAAGAGTGAATATAACACTAGTTGTTAAAAAGCTAACGGAAAATATTAAAAATAACAAGGTTTAAAAAGTTTAAGGTAATAATGTAAGTTTTAAAAAACTTTAAAAATTTTTTGTAATTAGACTCTCTTTCTCTCTCTTTATCTCTCTCTCTCGATCTCTCTCTCGAATGCTAATGAAGAGATTAGATAGCAGAAACAAATGGAGGGGATGATGGGATTAGGGTGCTGGTGACAGAGACAACGATAGGGCTGAAACGCTGATGGCAAATATTAGACGCTTTTTGACAAAATCTCAAATGTTCTAATATTTTCTGAAATATGCATAATAATATCAAGATTACAAAATTTACTTTTTTTTTTAATCATTTTTCATTATTTTCTAAGCAAAAGTGACATATTTAGCTCATTTTAAAATTTTAGTGAAATATTGGGCCCAAAATAGACGATAACAACATATTTGTTCCTTATCCAAAATATTAGTAACAAATTTGATATTTCTATAAAAAATATTCTCCCCAGGTTAATCTCAACTTTTCCTCACGTCAAATTGATACGCTTAAATTTTTTTAATTTGATACATTGAAATACTTGTATTAATAAATTTAGTGTAATGTAATGTGAATCAATTATATAATAATCCAGTTCGCCTATGTTATTTGTTTGTTAATACGGAACAAAGGTGTCCAAGATGACATGACATCCAGATAGCTTCTGCGTCAGTCTCGTACCATCAAAAGAGTAAAGAAGGCCACCGTCCTCAACGACCCTACGCACCCATCTTTTAATTCTTGAGATACCACCCCCAACGGGTAAACACACCACCCCCCCCCCCCCCCCCCCCCCCCCCCCCCCCCCCCCCTTTTGCATTTTTGGACCCCCCCCCCCCCCCCCCCTCCTTTTTTTTTTTATATTTTTAATATATATATATATATATATATATATATATATATATATATTTGGATACTTTTCAGTTTTCACTGCCCCACACAGCCACAGCCCACAGGCTTGCCCAAACTCAGTCAATGCAATTCGTATTTCCGAAAAATAAAGCAAAAATAGACCTTTCTGATTGGAAAGCCAAATAGCTAATTCTTGATATTCTAACCGAATTCCTTAAAATAATGGTACTACTAACGAGTAGTATAATTCTTGTGAAATTATGCTCTTTCTTAAAAATAATAATAATGATTAGTAAATGCATCAAACTTTTATGTTTTACCCAAATTCTTATAAAATTACTCACTTCTTTAATAATAATAATAATAATAATAATAAAATAATAATAATAATAATAAGTAGTAGTAGTAGTACTAGTAAATACATAAATTTTTTAGATTTTACTCATGAAATTCTTACAAAACTATTCAGTTCCTTAAAATTAATAATGATGAATAGTAATTAAATAAATTTTTTAGGTTTTACTCATAAAAATTTCACTTCCATCCAAAAGTAATGACAATTAGACGCATACAACACTTCAAGCTTTACTCACATTTTTAGAAAATTAATCAATGCCGTAAAAATAATTACGGTACAAAATATTTACACACATTTTAATCTTTTGTTTGGCTAGATTCGTACTTTATGTGGTTAATAGTAAGTACTACTATTCTCCTTCTGTACTTAATATAAACTGTCTCACATTTTCTTTTAGGCCCTATTGCAAGACTCTCTGCAGGTTTAAGTAAAAATGTAATTTGTCTTATTTTATTCCAGAAACCTACATCTTATCCTTGAAATTAAGGGATGAAGAATTGTTTCACATTTAAATAGAGAAATTTAAATTGATAACTGATTTTTAGGAAATTATTAAACATATTAAATTTACTGAATTAAAAGTGCTGTGTAGTTTAAACTAGAATTTGAAAAATTGAAGTTAGGCTGTGGATATTTTTTTTGCAGGGTAAAATGTATATCAAACAAAATAGGGTAACCTCTAACCTGTAGTTTTATCTTACTCTCCGGGGTAGTGGTGTTCATTGGGCCGGGTCAGGACCGGCCCAGCTCGAGACCGGCTCGCGTCAAGCACCGCCCAGGCTCTGTTAAGCCCGGCCCGGCACGGGCCCGTTTTAAAACCGGCATCATGTGGGCTGTTTACGGGCTTGGAAGAGGGGAGGGAGATAAGTGGGCTCGGCACGGCCTAGGAGGCAGCTGGGCCCGGCACGGCACGGGACCGGCGGCAGGACTGGCACGGCACGACGGCGTGCAACGGTCAGGTCGTCCCCAACGTTCCGAAATTAAAAAAAAAAAGGCAAAATGACACTTTTAGTCCCTATAACGGCTCCCAGCCATTTTTTTACCCCTGTAATTACGTTTTTGCCCCCTCCAACAACTATTTTGTAAGGGTTTTTTTGGAAAAAAAAAAAAAAAAAAGGCCTTCCCCTATAAATAGGGAGGCCATTTCCACCATTTCTTCACACCACTCTTAGCAATCTCTCCTTCTCTACTAATATATTCTCTCATTTCTTTCAAGCAGTCAATATTATTTTCTTCATTCTCAATCAATTCTCAATTACTTTCGAAGCTCGTGATCTGCTCAATTTTGCCTCACACAAATGGCATCAAGAGGAAAGGGAAATGCCTCAAGCTCTTCATCCCGCACCGGTTTGAGGTCATTTTTCCGTGGCCTTTCCCGACCGGCGACCCGTGGGACTCATATCCAACAAACTGACGATGACGAGCAATTCGATATGAGTCAATACGACTTGGGGCTCGACGATCAACTTTCTGATGATGACGTTGAGGAGGTGGAGCCAACGGCAGCAGGGAATCTTGGTGGAGGAGATGGTTCTGAACAAACCCCGACAAGCCATCAAGCCGAACTTCCGCCACAAGGTAAGACGTCGAGGCTCACCGCATGGGTTTGGGAGCATTTTGACCAAGTTTTTGAGAAGGATAGTCATGGAAACGATGCGAGGTTCGCACATTGCAAACATTGCAAGCAAAAGCTCTCGCACAAGAAGAACGCTGGCACAGGAACACTGAGACGTCACATGGAATCAAAGCATCCGACTTTATGTCCAGATGCAGCTACGAGTACCGGCAGTCAGACACAGCTTGCAAGCAGTGCCGGCGGATCAGGTATTTTTAAATTTAATCAAAAAGATTGTAGAGAAGGCATGGTAGAATGGATGATGTTAACTGAAAAACCATTTACACAATCGGAAGATAGACACATGGAAAAATGGATTACATCATACTTAAACCCTGCTTTTAAAAGAACATCTAGGACTACTGCTAGGAGAGAGGCATTTAAAATTTATGAAGCTGGTAAATCAAACTTACAAGCATACTTCTCTGCTTTTGATCATTCTATCTCATTTACTAGTGACATGTGGACTTCACCACTAGGACAAGATTATTATTGTATAACTGCACATTGGATTGATGATAGTTGGGTCATTCAAAAACGTATCATTGCATTTAAGTGGATGGAGGTCGATCATACTGGTTGGAACATATTCAATGTAATTTCAGAAAGTTTAAAAGAATTTTTTTGTCATGACAAGGTTTTTAGCATAACATTTGATAATGCATCAAACAACGATGTCGCGGCTGAGACATTGAAGGAATCACTAGAACCTGTCCGTGATGCCGCATTTTTTCATATTAGGTGTATATGTCATATTTTAAACTTAGCTGTCCAAAAAGGTCTTCAAGTTTTGAGTAATGAAATTACTCCAATTAGGTGGGCAATCCATTATTTTAAGTCAAGGACCAAAGTTTCTAAAGAGTTTAAGCAATATTGTCTGCAAAATGGCCTCGATTTTAGTTGGAAACGTTTTAAACTTGATTGCCCTACCCGATGGAACTCCACTTACGAGATGTTGATGGATGCGATGCCATTTGCTGCACACATGACATGTTTTATAAATGTCAGAGAAAAGAAAATGATTTTGAAACAAGAGATGTGGGATAAACTGTCAAAATTGGCTGCTGTGCTGCGATATTTTTATGATGCCACTGTTTTTTGCTCCGGTGTATACTATCCCACATCGCACAAAGTTTTAATGCATATGGTCAACATTGCATGGGTTTTTAACCAATACAAAGATGACGAGTTCTTAAAAGACACAATTAATGCCATGAAAGATAAATGGATTTTATATTTCAGTACTATACCCCCAATCTACTTACTTGCATCTGCACTAGACCCGAGCGTAAGAATCACGGGTACGCAACAGCTACTTGAGGGTTATTATAGTTTCTTAGAAATGACACATATTTCTGTTCATGCTATAACTGTCTCTATTGATGAGCACTTGCGAGAGTTATTTAAGATTTATGCCGACCGGCATAAGGATAAGGTTGCAAACACTACTTCATCTACCATCGGGTCTTCATCATTGTCGGGCTCATTGTCATTCAATCCGGCTGAACAACTCCTCAAACGGCCCCGTGCTGCCGCATCCGGTCTTACTGAAGTGGACGCATACCTTAACCTTGTTTGGGAGAATAGTGAGACCGACATTCTAGACTGGTGGAAAGCAAGAAGCAACAAATTTCCAATACTCTCCATCATTGCCAAAGAAGTTCTAGCTGTTCCCGTCTCAACCGTTGCATCGGAGTCCGCTTTCAGCGCTGGGAAGCGTGTCATTTCAGAGAAACGCGCAAGGTTATCACCAGATACAGTTGAAGTTTGTATATGCAACCGTGATTGGGGTCTTGCAGCTTTAAGATTACAAGACAACAAGAGTTCTGACGAGGAAAACCCCGATGAGATAGATGCTTAAATCCACTGCTTGCTCATTATTTACTTACTTTGTATTTGATCTGATTTTGCTGTTTAGCACAGATCGTACCTTTTATTTTGCATTTAATTTTATGGAACATTTCGCTATTGAGTAATGTAAAGCCCGTTCCATGGTATGTAAGTGCCGTTTGGCTTTAAAATTAATAAAAGTTCACACCGGTGGTGGTGTTTTACTCTTAAAACAAGTAATTATAAAAATATAAAGATAAGCTTAGAATAACTATTAATCTAGTTCTTCTATTTACTCTGTTGGTCCCCAAATTTTTTTTTGTTGGTTTATGTACTATTTTCTAAGGTAAGACATTGATGAGCATAATTTGTTATCTTTATCTCTAATTTTTTTTGTCATTATTTTATTTATTGTCTTGTAAAGTAAAATCTTGGTAATCATGGTTTGTTTCTTTAGCATGAAGAAATAACTTTAGTCATTAAGGTTTTAATAATTGACTTAATAAAGGTTAAAAAAAATGGTTTAACTCAAAATCAAATATATCATAGTTTCCAAACTTTTTGGTCAATTTCTTACCTTTTATTTTTATTTTTATTAAGTTATTGATTTAACCTTTGATTAATTAACATAAATTCAACATAATATTGTATTTCGTCATATTTTTTCATTATTGATGATTGAGATTTTTATAATGAGTTATTTACTTTAAAAGATCCATGGTTCAATAAAGTACTTTGGTCCATAAATGTTAAAATTGAAAAATCCATATCATAACTATTATTCTAGATCTTCTATTTCCTCTCTTGATCCTCAAGCTTTTCTTTTTCAGTTATTGTTTTATGTACGATTTTAAAAGGTAAAACATTAGTTACCAAAAATTTGTTCTCTTTAACATACCGATAATAATATTTTTATATTATTTTATTCTAATATCAATTTGTAAAAATATAAAATGAAATTAAACTTAAAATTAAAGACTAAAAATTTAAAATTGAAGACTAAAAATTAAAAATTAAAACTAAAACTTAAAATAAAAATAAAAATTACAAATTTAAAGTTTAAAAATTAACGAGATAGCTCTGCACGGGACCGGGTCAGGCCCAGCACGTGTTAACCCAAGTTGTGCCCGGGCCCAAATTTCTTAGGACCAGGACCGGCCGGTCCGGTCCGATCCCGAGCCGGTCCGGCCTGCTGAACAACATTACTCCGGGGTGGGATGTTGTAATTAGTCTTTTAATTTATCCTGAAAATGTGCCACGATTCTTCAATTTTTCTTTATGCCCTGTAGTCATCATCATCACAAATTTACCGTGCCGTGACCCGTGAGTTTGAAAAAGAGTGAGTGGCCTCAACGCAAAAGGAGCCCCTCTGACAAGTTCAACCCCCCAAAAATAACACGTCTTTAATTGTCTCTCTCCTCCAACAGTCGAAAAAGAAGCGTTCTCAACAACCATGACCAGTCCTTTCACACTCCCTGTCAAACTTTCTCTCTCCCCGTCGCTGGCATTTGCCGTTTCCGGCCACCTGAAACTTTACCCTGTTTCAAAAGCTTGTTGTGGGATTGCTCTGGCTTGTATGTGGAGTGATGATGATGATGACGATGATGATGAATGCAAAGGTACACAACAAATTTCCAGCGCTTCTCCTCGGCTATAAAAGAAACCCTCATCCTGTCTCATCTTTCACTTCACTGCTGCTCGTTGTTGTTGTCGTAAAAAAAATGCCGGAATTCAAGTGTCTTCACTGCTTGAATGAGTTTTTCACAGGTTTTAAGAAATTTAAGCTGCATAATTGCCAATGTCATAAGGGGTTTAAGACTAAATGCCCCCACTGCCACAACATGCTCTTATATCAGGTTGATCTCACGAGAGGTTGCTGAACAGAAGGTTTTCTGCTTGTTCTTTCTTTGTAATCGGCCTTTTTTTTTTAACCTTTTTTGGTGTTTTTCTTTTCAGGCCAAAGCAGAGGCGGAGGGTCGAAATGCGATCGCCACTGAAGTTGAAGAGGTGGTTGAGCCAGAGTAAGATGAAGGAGCTTGAATGGGTACTTCGGGTGGGGCAGCAACTGCGGGAGCTGGAACAGGTACTTCGTCAGGTGAAGCAGCCTGAGGAGTTGGAAGGGGTTAGGCTTTCTAGGAATGTTTTATATTATGTTGTGTATTCTAGTAAGTACTGCTAGTTGCAAGTGAATGTGTTATACTCTCCCGACTTGTTGCTGAGTGGTGGTGTTGTTGTAATTGAAACAAGTTATTCATAATTCTGAGCAATTTGTAAAAGTTTTGGTCTAATCAATTAAACGTATTTTACATAAATTTCTACTGTTCTAATTTGCCAGCTAGTCACTTGTTCCATCAAATGTTCACAAAAACATTAAAACTGTGGTGAATATAAGAGCCCATCATGAATTATTATGGGAAAAAATGTTAAAACAAAAATAGGTAGAATTTTGAACTATGAAAACTTTAAATGTGTAGAGGTAGGGTTAGGCAGGGCTTGTGGAGCACATTAAGACATAAACTCACTAACTTCTCTTTCCCTGTCACCCGCACACGCAAATGTATAACACAAATCTCTCTAGCCATTTCCCAGCTTCAACAAAATTTTCATTCCCCTTCGCTTATTCCCATATAACAGAACAGAAGAACAACAAAACCAACCACATTTTACTGGCAACATTACTTCTAGAAGTTATGAACTTCCTCGCCAATTGCTTATGCCACAATAACAGCCAGATCATACATCCCAACACTGTAATCTGATGTCTTTCCAGGACTGACAAAATGCAGCCTTTCGGAAGACAAGATCATTCAAGCAAACCAGATCCTGCCTGAAACCTTCACGATCCAAAGAAAGAAAAGGATCGAGGGCTTTATTGGCACCAATATACAATAGGGGACTCAGTTGACAAAATCATTCAAGTTACACGGCAGGCATTTTTCCTCTTTAACTTTTCCGCAATATATGTTTATGAATCGCTTCCATAAGAGTTTGGTGCCTAAATATTTGGTTCTCTGCCTTTCGATGTCGGCCAAAAAAAAAAAATCCAATAACCCCTTTAAAGTTTATAATGAAACAAAACCTTAACCCAACATTTTAAAAGTGAGAACTCACAGAAGAATATAAAAGAAGGGGGAATGGGGGATGTTGTGACCGAACAGAAATGGGACAATGATACATCACATTCCACAGCTATTACTTCGCCAGGTAACTGCTAAAACTATACAAATAACCTGCTATCCAGCTTGAATTCATTACTTTGAGCCTTCCACCAGTAGAGACAGTCAGAAAGTTGAACCGTTAAACCCAAAGAATGAGCGCTGCAGTAAAAACAAAACAAGATCTTAGCACAAGCTAAACCTACCAACTTGCATACGTCAATCTGAGCATGAACATCATGCAAGTTTAAATCCAATACTAACTGAATGCCAAGAAAACAAAAAATGTAAGCAGAAAATTAGTGATCACATTAGGAGCACAACACAAAATCGCAGAAACAAAACTAAAAAGCAGCAACAGCACATTCTCAAACCAAATGTAGAGTCGTTATGCAATTCCATGTTACTTTAATCTGAGAAAGAATGTGATGGGTAGCCATCTCTCTAATTATTGAAAGGGGCCAAAAAAGTACCAAAAAGAAAAGAAAGAAATACTTATGATATTTGGCATGCAAAATCCTGTAATAAACTAGATAAGATTCCTATCTACAATGCTGAAATAAGCAGTGAAAGTGCGGAGAAGGTTGAAATTTGCATTCAGAGCATGACTTGAATGATTTCAACGTGGAAGTATGGACTATGGAGCAAAGTGAACACAATGCTCAAAAGTTAGCATAGACATATGAACATCCGGGAAGCCAAAAAGGTCTAGTGCAAAAAATCTGGCACCCATAACATTCAATATAAACTGAAATTATTTTTGTCAAATATTGAAGATATGAACTCCAACTCTAAGAGAACATCTTCTGATGAATCTGATCTTCATAGTTTTTTTATCTATCATTCATCTGTCTTTATAGATTATATGATACATAACCATAGTAAAAAAACTATGCTAATTAGAATGTTCAATTATAGGAAAAAAAGGCATTCACTCCTAAAACTTAAGTTGCTGAATACCATCTGGGCAAAAACAAAAATTGCTGCACACCAAAGAAAAATTGCTAAACCTGTATGCAAATAATCTTACAACATGCTCCTGCATACCAGAAAATCTTTCTGCACCATACGAGAATACCTCAGAATTTTATCATCAAAACTTTGATCATTTAACTATTGAGTTGGTGATGTATATTTAACACACGTGAATGGTATGCTTTATTTGGCCCAGAGTATTGATTCCCAATAACTCATAGGCTTAGCTCCATCTAAGATGCTTCATCATGATTCCAGATGTAAATTTACGTGGCTAACCACACAAGATTGCTTATGCCTTGATGTAACTACTGAATGAATACTTTACCCACTTAAAATTGAAGAGTTTGATTCAAAACAGGTCGTTGAGATGGTAAAACAAGTAGAAGAACAAACATATCCCAATGACTTGATTATTTGTTACACGCTGTGATTTTGTTACAAGTATGGACAGTATACATATGAATCAAGCATTTCAATTATGAAAATTAGCAACTCCATCGCTGTTTGAACAACAACCGTATTAAGTGTCAGGATCTAAAGATTTGCCTACGACTCCTCACTGAACTCTTTATCTATCAAACACAAGAACTCACTCTATAGCCATATAAAAGAAGATAGCAACTTCAATGAGAATCGCAAGGTCCCGCGTAAAACAAGAAACTGGTCCTCAGGGAATTGAAAAAGAAGAAAAAAAAAGGGTTTTTGAATTTCAATTCCACTAAAGGTAAAGCATGAGCAACACTCAATACGCAGAAGCTAAAATTCAGAACAAATCACCTGGACATCGTAGAATTTTATATAGAAACGGGAGGCATCAACTGAAATCTTGGTTTGAAGAATCTCGGCAATAGTTGCACTCAACTTTGAATTAACAGATGGTCCAAGGCCTCCAATAGAGATCACTTCCCCGTAGGCAGCTGGGCCTTCGGTGCCAGCAAACGCTATGGGCACGCCAGCGTTGAGGACGATCATCACATACTGAGGAAATTCGTCGAACAGATGGTGACCATCAGAAAGAAGGCGCGAAAAGCTGAGAGACATGGGATCAGAGGACTAACAGATTCGGGCTTTCCAATGATCTTGGCGACGGCTTTAGTGGCGTCCTTCAGGATGTCGGAGGTGGTCACGGCGTCGACCGGGACGTTGGTGTAGAGATTCAAAGTCGGCATTTTGTTTAGAGCCCGTAGTCTGTCAAGCTACGTCGGTTCACCAAACTTCCTGCAAATCGAACGCTTCAAGTTTGAAAGTTTCATCTTCGAATTAAACCCACACAATTTCAATCCATTAGCATATGCCGATAAGGGAAGAGAAGCTATTTCTCACTCGCCAGCCGCGTCGATTGTCGGTTCCACGACTGGGCTCCCCGCCAAAACAAAAAGTAAGTTGGAAGTAAGGCAAGTGACTTGCGAATACAGTTCGAAGTGCGTTAGCGACCCCAGGCCTTACTTCAATAAGAGTTGTATTTTATTGTACATATTAACGCATGCACAAAAGTCTTTCCATTTCGAACTTACTTTTCCAATTGGCCAATTCTTCTGTGCGTCTCACCCACTCGTGCATTAGGATAAATTTAATAAAAAATAAATATGTTAAGTCTTCAAAATTTTAACAAATATGGAGAAGTAGTCTAGGTAGTTAAAATGCTTCAATGCCAATTGAAGTACTAGGATTCAATACTTAGAAACCCCAAGCTCCACCTCCTCTTTTCATTTTTTCCCTTTTTTTTTTCTTAGTTTTTTCTCTTTCTCTGTTTTTTTTCTTCTGTTTTCCTTCTCTCTCTTTTAAAATCTTTTCCCCTTTTCTTTTCTTTTTCTTTTTCTTTTTTTTTTCATTTTCCTTTTGCTTTTAACCTTGTTCATCAGTTTTTTTTTTTCTAGTTGAGCTAGCCCATTTTTTAAAAGACATTGGATATGTTTTTAATATGTTTTGATATTTAGTCTTTTTAGATATAAGTGAAGGTATATGTTATTTTCCTTATACGCATATGTTCATTACTTTTTATGGATATGATCATTTATACATGTATGTACGTAAATTATCTATTTGAAAGTTTGTTTTATATAGATAATTTTGATGACATATATTTATTTTTTCATATGCATATGTTCTTTCGTACACGTGCATATGTTCATAATGTGTTTTGACATTTGATTTGTATAGATATTTATGAATGTATATGATATTTTCTCTACATGCATATTTCGTTTAATTACTCGCATATGTTTGTTTCTTTATTTTAATATGTTTTTTTATATGTATGTATGTACATTATATTTTTGGACGTTTGTTCCATATAGATATTTCTGAAGGTATATATTCTTTTTTTCATACGCATATATTCTTTTCTTCACACACATATATTTTTTTCTTTATTTTCTTATGTTCATTTATATCTTGTGTTTATAATGTGTTTTGGTTATGTGAAGGCATATGTTTTTTTCTTTACATGTATATGTTCTTTTCTTTTACTTCATATGTTCCTTTGTACATTTGTTTTTTGATATTGTTCTGTATATATTTTTCTGAATATATGTGTTATTTTCTTTGTAGGCATATGTTCCTTTGTACATTTGTTTTTTGATATTGTTCTGTATATATTTTTCTGAATATATGTGTTATTTTCTTTGTAGGCATATGTTTTTTCTTTTATATGGATATGTTTTTTTGTACATATGCATATGTTTTTTTCACTATAGTTTATGTAATTGCATATATGTTCTTTCGTTTATTTGCATATATTCTTTTATGTTTATGCACATGTTCTTTTATAAATATGTATATGTACATGCACATATGCATGCAAATTTATTCTAAATAGATATTTCTTAAAGTATGTGTTATTTCTTTACACACACATGTTTATCAATATATGTTCTTTTCTTTACATACGTATGTTCTTTTCCTTAAATACATATGTTCTTCAGTATACATGCATTTTTATATCTGTCCTATATATATGTTTTTAAATGTATGTGTTATTTTTTGTTTTTAAAGGTATGTGTTATTTTTTTTCTAGGCATATGTTCTATTCTTTATATGCATATTTTCCTTTATATGGGTATGTTCTTTTTGCTGTGATTTTTGTTAACGTTCCTATATGTTAATTGCTTTATTTGCTTTGTTATGTGTGTACATATATGTAAATTTCTTTCTACGTATATGTTAATTTATAAACAAAAATAACAAACAATAATGTGTACAATAACATATGGGAACGTTAAAAGCACAAACATCAATGAAAAAAAGAACATACAGTAAAGAACATATTAGAGCAAAAGTTGCAGAAAATGCAAAAGGAAAGCCAAAGAAGATAGTCAAGTAGAAATGGCTGAAATCACTGAAAATGCAAAATGAAGGTTGGCAAAGACTATTGAAGGAAAATTGTAAAAAATACAAGAAACTGTAATTGCAAGAAGTTGCAGGGAAAGACGATTGGAACAATAAATTGGAGAAATCACAATTAGAGATAAAGATCGGAACAAAGATCACAGCAATTGTAATCAAATGTGAAGAATGGAGTAGAAATTGTAGAAATCACGATCGGAGATGAAAATTCGACCAGAAATCAAAGAAATTGTGTCAGACAAATTGGCCTGGTTTGTAGAGTGTCTGTCAAAATGGCATGATTGTCAATTTTAATGGTTGAGGATGTTTAGAATCTATGTATACATGGTAGGAGGATGACTTATGTCATAAGCCTGGTTCACATAAAAATTACTCTTTATTTTTTGGGTACTTTTGGGGCTTCCATTAACCATTACAGAGGCCCTTAACCATGACATTCTTGCTCTAGTTAAAGTACCGTGGAATTAATATAGGTTTGGTTAGATAGTGTGCTTTTGCAACTTTAGCCTTAATTCTTCAATTTTATGTGTTGTGCTCTTAATGTGACTTCTAATCTTATGCCTCCATCTTGGGTTTTCTTGGCATTTAATTAGTATGGGATTAAACGCACATCATATTCTTGTTCAGGTTGAAGTATAGAAGTTGGTAGGTTAGCTTTGTGCTAAAATCTTGATTTGTTTTTCTTGTTTCACCGTTAATTCTTTGCGTTTCATGGTTCAACATTTTGATTGTCTCTATCGTTGGAATGTTCAAAGTAATGAATTGAAGTTGGATGGCAAGTTATTTGGTAATAGTGTTATAAGTTTATAACAACTATGGAATGTGATGTACCATTGTTCAATTACTTCTCAATCATATAACCCCCTCTCATTATTTGTTCTATAAGTTTCACTGGTAAAGTTTTTGTTTCATTGGAAACAAAAATTGATATTGGACCGAAAATTGATGCACCAAACTATTACGGGAGCGATTCGTATTCATACATACATCTATTATATTATCTAAAGCACTAAGCTTTGATGTGATATTAACAACAGTACTCTATGTGCTGTAGTAGCTCTTTTTGTATTACTTGGGCTTCCAATCTGTTGTTTCTAGCATACGCCTCATCCTTGAATTAATTAATTAGCTAAGGGCCGCACCCCAATTTTTGGCCCAGATTGTTTTTTTTTCTGTTTTTGTTTTAGCCAAAAAAAGGATCAAGATAGCATAATTGCTACTTTGTTAGTTTGTGGTGATATTTTTCAAAGGCATTTTTTTCACTTTTTCCTAGCTGATTCTTTTCGGGCAAAAAAATGATAATTACAAATTTGGTCTTATGTTATCTGTAGTGATGTCTTCTGGTTCTTAAGCTTTTAAAGTAGACATTTTTATTATTTTGTTCTAAACTTTTGATTTTTATATTTTAGGGTTAAATTTTCATGAGTGATAACACTTAAGACCCGATTTGCCCTAAAAATCCAAATTCTTTACATTGGTTTTATACTTTATGTTTTCTATTTGCCAATTTTATCACCAACACCTTTTAGACATTTCAATTTTTTTAGATCATTTTTTGAATTGATAATAAATTATTTTTTAATGCATAAGTTTTCAGTACTTTTTCCTCTATAAATATAATCGATATTAAGAATTTTTATATTTATTGATCTCCACACAATGAAGCGTGGCTCACAACAGGCCTATTTCTAAGTCGTTTTAAGTAATAAGCACAAAAATTCGACCCAAGTATTTTCAAGGAAATCGGCCTTCAACTTTTATAACTATGGACAAATAACCCACTCATGTTTTTAATTTCACCAAATTAAACCACTAGAGAATAAATAGCCTTCTCCCATTTAAGGGCCGCCACGTATTTTCTAAAAGCCTAAGGCTTGATGATGACACTGTGAACAGTAAGTACTGCTATAGTTACTGTTTTTTTTTTTTTTGTTGAAGCCTTCTTTTGACATTTGGCTTTTTTTTTTATGAAGACCCTATTTTCTTTACATTTGAGTTGTTTTTTCTCCTTGTATTTCTTTGTATTTGGTTTTTTTGCCTATTTTTTTTCTATTTACCAAATTCGTTATCAACACCTTCCAATTATTTAAATTTTTAGCTATTTTGAACTGATCATATCTTATTTTTAAATTTATAACTTTTTAGTATTTTTTTCCTATAAATATAATAGACATGAAAAATTATATCTTCATCGGTCGTCCTACAACAACATGCAGGGTCATAATTTAGTACGTACTAAAGTGTAAGAGAGGAAGAGAGCAGCCGAAAACTGTTCAAAGGGTTGAAGGATTACTACCATTTTTGGTCTTCAAAGTTGGAGGGTTTGTCATGTTGGTTAGTGCAGTTTAGGTGGTGACAACTAAGTCAGATCTCGCATGTTAACACCTGTCTTGTTGGGTGTGCTAACTCAACTGACATCCTCACACATGGGTTGGATTAAGACCATTGATTTCTTAAACCCAAGTCCATTTTAACTTCATTAATTGACTACAAAATGCCTTATTTTTATTCTTAGTTTTTTTACTTGTAACTAATTTTAATTAAAAGTCAATATTATGTAGTTACAATAATTTATTGAAAATATAATTTTTATAATCTTATTAAATTTTTATAATTTTTTCTAGTTTGATGAATTTTAAAAATAAAAATTCATAAATTTTTAAAAAATCATGAAATTTTACTTTTAAATGGATTATTACATCCACATAATGTTGGCTTCTAAATGAAATTAGTTTCAAGTAAAAAAAATGTAAAAGTAAAAAATAAGTTAATTAACTTAAGTTAAAATGAATTAGCTCTAATTAATATACACATGTTAAATTTTCATTTTAACTTAAGTCAATTGACTTATTTTTATTTTTACATTTTTTTGCCTAAAACTAATTTCATTTAAAAGCCAATGGTATGTAGATACCATAATCCATTTAAAAGGTAAATTTCTATGATATTATTAAATTTGTATGAATTTTTTTTAATGCTTTAAACTATAAAAATTCATAAAAATTTAGTAAGATTACAAAATTTATATTTCTAATGGATTATTGTAGTTGCATGATATTGGATTTTAATTATAATTAGTTTCAAGAAAAAAAGATAAAAAAATAAAAAAAAAATTATTTTGTAGTCAATTGACTTAAGTTAAAACGAATTGGGCAGTATTACAGTGTTTTTCGGTGCCTTTTTTTCTTTTTTGTAGAGGAGTTATTAGGTGTTAGTATTTTAGATTAAACACTTATATTTACTCTCAGTTGTTTATTATCATGTTTTTTTTTTGTTTTTTAGAAATTTGATGTGGGTGTATATGTTACAAGGAAAATGTTGAGATGCGAAGAGTCTAAACAGTTATCTTTATTGAGTTAAAGCCAATTAAATTCATAAGCTTTTTTGTCTACAGTTGAGGCTAGTAATTTTGAAAGTGGACAGCTTGTCATATTTTTTGCTGTTGGCTATTCTCTAATATATATTAGTTCTTAGCCTTAGGAAAACCTAAGTTTGCACAAAAATATAATTCAAATTATAAGGGTTTGAGACTAATTAAACCCCAAATTTTTAATGATTTCTTACCAGGAAATTTAAAGAGAGTAAAACTATTATTTACTATCAATGTATCTCATATTAGTGTTTTTTTTCCCACAAATTATCAATCACAAATTAATTAATTTCATGCTATTCAATGAAAAGAATTTGTACTCCTAGAACTCTTATTATATACATTTAAAACTTTTTATGCTATAATCACTTAACACTAACTTATTTATTACAACTAATAATTACTCTTTAACAAAATTACTCAACCACACTCACACTAAAGCACAATTTTGTGCCTTGTTATACATATACCGCCGAAAAGTTAAGGAGGGAAAATGTCTGTCTCTGACTTGTCTGATCTTATCAAATAAGTTCCCTGTTATATGTTGGTATCAATTTATAAAACCCTTTGTCCTTTTTCTTATTTTCTTTTTATTTTTTATTTTTTGGTCGATAAAACCTTTGGCACTCAATTACATTAAAGTCTTTCACACGGAGTACTGAAGTAAAAAATTAGTCACACATGAAAAAGAATGTAATCCATACCATAATCATGTAATCCGGTTCTCAATCCACTTTAAGACTCAACATTATCGTCATCTCTCTAGGACATGATAAAAATCAAACACATTGAAACGAGCAATTCTCAGAAGTTATAGACTATTTGAGAAATCAAATTACATAAAGTTATTTATGTATTAATTTTTTTACAAGAAAATTTTCACAATTTCTTGGTAAAAAATACGTAATTTACATACTAATAAAAATGAAAGAAGGGCTTAAGAATTATTTGTACATTAGAATTATTCTTTAGAAATCAAGCTAAAGAATCATTTGTACATTATCATCAGAAATCAATGTGAAGGATAGACAAAAAGAAGATATATCCCTGCAGTACTCTAGAAATATATTCAAAACCAAGTAGATTTACAACTACCTAAATTTTGTTAATTCGTCAATCTTAAATTTAAGCATGACAATATGAGAATGACCATATACTGGACGTTTGTATTTGTGTTCTTGTTATAGCTACCAATAAGAAAGCTCGACAGAAGAATTCGACCTAAAAAAAATAAAATGGATGAATCCCATCTAACTATATACTTCTTCATTCTTAAAAAATAATGAACCATATTAAGGTTGAACTATTTTTTTTAAAACATTTTTAAATTATAATTTTTCTTACTATTATTATTTGAACTCACTATATAAAAATTAAAAAAATATTATCATTTAAATTTTCACTAAATAAAATCTAAAATTTTAATTTCAGAGATAAATATAAAAATAATAATATGAATTATACATACGTTAATATTTGTACGTGGTCAAACTGATACGAGTGTTTGAATATCAAACAACCCCTAAAAATGTTTTGATTATTTATATCCAAGATTCCAAAAGACGCTTGCCTTCAGGAGATGATAACGATCACTACTCGGTCCTCCAATTATACAAATCGGAACAGTCTTCCCCTTCAAGTTTTCATCCGACCAGTTTTGCAAAGATCAATGACTATGTAAGTAACGTAACGTGGCTTTTACCGTTGTACGTGACCACCTTCCACACGAAGATAAAGTTTAGGGGGTTAAGTATCCGAGTGAGAAAAGTTTGGATTCTGAAAATGTATTTATAGGCCTCTTCTTTTTTCCTTCTGAAAACTACAAGCACAGTGATGACAGTTGAACAGAACAGGGATGCCAAGTCTGGGACAGGAAGGAAAATCAATTCTCAAATCGCGGATTTGTAATGGAACTTGCGGCCTCGATTACGAGATTGAAACACATCTTTCTATTTCTGGCGTTTATCTTCACCGTTCTATATCTTATCCATTCTCAAATCTGCCACAAGCTACTGTTAAACCACCGCGACGCGCTCCGAGTCAAGCGTTGGCCTCACCTTCCTCTCCGATTCCGCTATGACGGAACCTTTAAGATCCTCCAGGTGAACAATTGGGTTTGCGATCCTTGACTTTTTTGTTTCTTGAAAAGCTTTGACCGAATTTTAATTTAAATTACCCAGGTCGCAGACATGCACTTCGGCAATGGGATGGCCACTCGCTGCCGAGACGTCTTGCCCGATGAATTTGATTCCTGTTCCGATCTCAACACGACCCGCTTCCTCGTGAGAATGATCCAAGCTGAAAAACCAGATTTGGTTGCATTTACAGGTGACCCCTTTGCCCTTTTTTTTGGGTGGTTTGCTGGATCAGCTTTGAAGATTAGTTGCTTTGATAATTCCAGTAGGTTTGTTTTGTACTTTGGTTGGGTAACTATGGTTTTGTACTGCTTCATCATCATACTGCACCTCATTCGCAACCATGTTGAGGTCAGTAACATGAAGTTCAGAGTGTTAATGAACTGTTTAACGTTAATCAAAGCTACAAGTTCATGCGAAATCAAAGTGACAATGTTGCATGCCGGATGTCCTTCACGATGCTACCCTCTTACGAGGGATTAATAAGATAAAAACCAAAACTCATCATTCTGTTTTTTCCACTTGCATGGAAATATTTTACAGGACAATGATGAGCTGAGACAGTTGAACATGGCAATGATGAGTTGAGATAGTTGCTATAGTCATGTTTCATTACAAGATTGACATTGTGATTCTTAACATGATGTTGGGAAATCTCATTGCAATTTAGGTGATAATATATTCGGTCCAAGTGCTACTGATGCTGCTGAATCTATGTTTCGAGTCTTTCGTCCGGTCATTGAATCTGAAATTCCATGGGCAGCTGTTCTGGGGAACCATGACCAAGAGTCTACAATGACTCGGCAAGAGTTAATAGATTTCATATCTCTTATGGATTATTCGCTTTCACAACCTAATCCACCTGCTGCCAATGGGGACATGATGTCCCAAATTGATGGTTTTGGGAATTACAATCTTGAAGTCTTTGGTGCTCCTGGTTCGCTTTTGGCGAATATTAGCATACTTAACCTTTACTTTCTTGACTCTGGGGATAGGGAGACTCTTCAAGGGATCAGAACTTATGGATGGATCAAGGAATCTCAACTTAATTGGATCCGGGCTGTTTCACTGGGATTTCAGGTCAAGTATGCCTTAGGAATTTATGATTTATGTTTGTAGCATTCCACCTTATTGATTTTTAGTTTATCTATTGCTTACTGGTAAATACAGGGAAGGAAATGAAGTAGTAGAGTAGTTAAAGTGAATCCTGCTTAATCTTAAGTAACAGTTATAAGAAATATAATGCTTTGCATGTGAGAAAGATTATGTTAATTATACCCATTCACGAAAATGGATTCAAACTGTCTTGTTCATTTTCCTTGTGATGTTATTGCAATTCCTCAAAGGAGGTTCTCTGTATTTAGACTGCATTAACATGTTGCAGGTGACAAATAACAGGGCCAGATTCAGAATATGGAAATGAAAGGCTTTTTGTCTCCTCAAACACCTCCCGCACTGGCATTCTTCCACATCCCAATACCTGAAGTTCGGCAGCTGTACTACCAGAAGATTATAGGACAGTTCCAAGAGGGTGTTGCCTGCTCGTTTGTGAACTCAGGAGTGCTTCAGACCTTTGTGTCCATGGGAGACGTGAAGGCTGCTTTCATTGGTCATGATCACACAAATGATTTTTGTGGGAACTTAGAGGGGATATGGTTTTGTTACGGTGGAGGGTTTGGATATCATGGCTATGGGAAAGCCGGCTGGCCAAGGAGGAGCAGGATCATTCTGGCGGAGCTTGGGAAGAGCAATAGTGGATGGTCGGGAGTGGCAAGGATTAGGACATGGAAACGTCTTGATGACCACGAGTTGAGCAAGGTTGATGATCAGATTCTCTGGGAAGTGTGAACATCAAGATGATTCTTTTGCGTGTATTCTGGTACTGCGAGTTGCAAGTGAAAGTTCTGTACTCTCCTGACCTGAAATGTTGCGAGTGTTGGTGTTGTAATCGAATATTGTATTGTTGTAATCCAAGTTCATAATTCTTCGCTAGAGGTAAGAGTTTTGGTCTAATCAATTAGAGTGAAAATTATCCATGAAATTTGCCCTAATTTACATTTTACCTTTTTTTTTTTTGAAAATCTAAACTTTGTCATTTATTTCTTTTACACTGTCCTATAATAATATTTAAAACTATAATTAAAATTATACAATAATCATTTTTTAGTAATTTCAATCTCTTAAATAATTTTATATTTAATAGATATTTTAAATTATCAATTTTTTTCTTTTTATAAATATATTTTCTTCTTTATAAATGTATATAAATATTTTTTAAAGGCAGGTTAACTATGAAAAAATATCAAAAATTTTGAAACTAGAATATAATTATCAAACAATTTAAATTAAGATTTCAAAAATTATAGTCAAATATTATAAAAGAATGTCTGGTAAAGTATTGGTTTTTTAAAATAAAGAGACAGAGTATAAATTAGGCTAAAAAGTGGTTTGGGGGATTTGGTTGGGGGGGGGGGGGGGGGGGGGGGGGGGGTGGGTATTTTTAGGGGGGGGCTTTTATTGGGGGGGGAGAGGGGTGGGGGGTGCGGGGGGGGTGGAGGGGGGGCGGGGGGGGGGGGGTGGGTTGGTGGGGGTTGGGTTTTTTTTTTTGTTGATTGTTTTGTTTCTTTGTTTTTTTTTTGTTGTTTTTTGGGGTGTGGGGGTTTTGCCCATCAATTAAATTGTGTTGCATGACTTTACTGTTAGATCTACCGTGTTGATGGTGTGCTTAAATTTCTGAGAAAGCTGGGAGCATGTATTGTTCCTCAAGTTTAGAGCTTGCTCGATTCGATTGAGAGATTCAAAACTCGTTGAGATAACTTGCAATTCTTGCTTCCCGAGCTGATACGGTCGGGGCTCACCAGGCAAAAGTTGCGACAACAAACACTAATCTGGTTTCACAGCTGCGCGAGAGACATTCCTACCCTCAAACTTAAGACTACACTCCACACCACAGGTTCATCAAATGGGAAATAGGAAACAGACGATCTGTCTCGGTACGTAATACAGAAATTATAATAAAAAGTTCCCCCATCTTTTCTTGAGGATCTAACATATCCAATAATTCAATGTGTGGAAATCTGTCTACTTTTCTTCCCCAACAAAACCAACATATTCTGGCACCCCCGAACCGATAATTCCATCGACATGCCATTTCAAAACTCGGATCTTAGCTACAATCCTCTCTTCACAGTTAAGAAAGATGACAGGCAAAGCACAAGAAGAATGGAACTATGAAACTTTGGAATTCCAAACAAACTAGAATTCCGTGTCTTCACAAACAGCAATTCGACCTCATGACGAACAGATTTAAAGGATCTAAATTGTACCAATGAAGTGTATTTTATTAATCGCCTGATACGGCGAAGCATTATGCAAAGACAGTCTCCAAGCAACAGCTACAAGAAGAGCAAATATAGAAGCACAATGGTCTTTCATCAACCCAAACAGTTCTGCCACCCTGCAAAGCAAAATACACAGTTTAGAGAGAAAAAAAATTGGTTACTATAATTAAAAAAAAAAAAAACAAAGATCCCATAGCAGTTGAATGGCCAAATGGAAATTGATGGTAATAACAGGAAACAAATACTATGCAGTAGCAGAAACTAATTCTTGCAAGAAAAACTTCAGTTTAACTGATACACGGAAGCACCTCCTACAATCTGAGCCTCCAGAGTAAAACAAAGTGTGGTTCTGCAAGAGAAACTTTAACAGTATTAAAAACATTCAACCATCAAAACCATGTTAATATCTTTCCCACTGACGGGAGTAATTACTTGAAAATTGTGAAATCAATTGAAACATTAGACATGATACTTGTTTTTGTACTGGGAACTTAGGCACGCTACTTAAATTACCATGTTGATTAGAGAATCCTTCCACACTACCGACAACCCTGGCACAGAAATCATGAAATGCAGATTCCGCCTATTCTTACAGATTATTTTCCATAACAAGTCATGTTATTCAGACCGAACAATGACATTACAGCTAATTTCACAAATACTAGTCAAGTGCTTTCCTCTATTATTGTTTGCATTCTTGCTGGCAGGAAGCACATTCTTGTTTCTGAGAAATACTCCCTCCACCTCTCTCTCTCAAATGCACACAGAGACAGACGCAATCTAGGCAATAGCAAAACGTATTTTACTTGAATTTTCTACTGTTCGAATTGCCAGCTAGTCACCTTTTTCTATCAAATGTTCATAAAAAACATTAGAAATATGGTGAATAGAAGAGCCCATCATGAATTATTATGGGAAAAATGTTAAAAGAAAAATAGCTAGGATTTTGAACTACAAAAACCGTAAATGTATAGAGGTAGGGTTAGGCAGGGCTTGTGGAGCACATTAAGGCATTAGCTCACTACCTTCTCTTTCCCGGTCACACGCACATACAAAACCCAAGCTATCGTAGAACACAAATCTCTCTAGCATTTTCTCAGCTTAACAAAATTTTCATTGCCCTTCACTTATTCCCATATAAGAGAGCAGATCTACAAAGAAAAACAAAAGCACCCACATTTTACTGGCAACACTACCTGTAGAAGTTATAAGCTTCCTCGCCAATTGCTTATGCCATAACAAAATAACTAAAATTACGAAGAGTGCCAAAAGTAATATATCTTTCAAACAAACGAACAATTAAAGACGATTCAAAGGTATGTCAAATAAACGAGCAATAACAGAAGCCATCCAACCGGAAATACACTCAATATCAAATCGCTCTAACACCTAGAAATATCACAACGCAGACAACTATTTGAACCGAACCAATTAAATCATTTTCCCGAAAATAAGAAAGTACCGATCAATGGTGGTCCTTGGCGTGCTGCTGGTGCTCGAGGTGACGGCGCTCCTCCGGCAGCGCGACCAGGTAGGAGAAGATCATGCCGCCGAAGCAGACATGGTAAAGAGGATCGATGGAGCTGGTCTGGATGTACTTCGCATGGTAATTGTCCATGCCTTTCTGCACCACCTCCTTCAAATAATTCAGCGACAGCTTTGGCTTCACGTAATTGGGCAACTCCTTCACCTTCATCCCCTTGATCTCGTTGTACACTTTCCTCAGCGCCATTTCTTTTGTAATCGTCTCTTATATCGATCGCTCAGCGGCCACAGCAATTGCGCCGAGATAGTTTCTGATCGAACCCTAGCCTCTGGTTTTCCTGTCCCTGCAAACGGGGGATCTAAAAGAGTGTTTTCCGATGGTTAACTTCTCTCGCGACGCGAGTATAAATTGGGATGGGAAAACACCATCGGACGCTCTCGCTCTCAACTCTCAAGATGGGCTTCTTTTCTGTGCTCGATGAACTTGGGCTTTTGGACCTTGCTCATTTGGGCTCGAATGGGTATTTGCATTTAGTAATGAGCCAATTCATTTTAACTTAAATCAATTTAATTTAAAATAATTTATTTTTAATGTTTATATATTCTTTTTATCCGAAACCAATTTCATTTGAAACCAATACTACTTAGGTGAAATAATCTATTGATTGTAAAATTTTTATGATATTATTAATTTTTATTAATTTTTTAGGTATTAAAAAGAAAAAAATTCATAAAAATTTAATAACGTGATAAAATTTTTTATTTCAAATATATTATTACACCTACATAATATTTAATTAAGTTAAATGAAATTGGTTCCAGGTGAAAAATATATAAAAATTAAAATAAGTCATTTTAGATTAAATTAACTTAAGTTAAAACAATTTGACACGATGGTTGTAAAACTTTTTGCATTATTTATCAAAAATTTTAAAAAGTTCTTTCTATGTATTGTTTTATTTAAAAAAAACCAATTAAATTTTGTATTATGATGTTGCAAGAATATTAAATGATTTTTTCCGATTTTCTAGTCAATTTATGTATGCACATTAAATCGCTTATTTAAGTGTGTACAGATGTGTATTAGTATTTAAAAATATATGGCACCACCATACATAACTAATAGACAAATTTACAGAATCTTATGACTCCATTCACTTATTGATTCCCTATTTAAAAAGTCGACGTGTTGATTCTCAATTTGAATAACAATTCGAAAAGTAAACTTTATAGTGATAATGCATGTCTCTACCTTAGAAATGATGTAGAATTTAACAAAGCGCCAATAAGTTTTTATTTCATTTGTTTGAACTTAAATCAACTTAATTTAAATGATTTGATTTGGTTTTTATATTTTTTTTCACCTAAAATTAATTTTATTTAAAAACTAGTAATCCACTAGAAGGGCGATGTTTGCATTTTTTTAGTAATGGTGGAACCACCTTTCAAGTCACTTAAGATTTCTTCTCTTCTCTTTTGTTTCCTATATTTTCCCACGTGACAATTAGACCCAGATCATTTTTTTGTCATTTTGCATTTAGCTTTTTTTATTTTTTTTGCCTTTTTTCTTAGCAATGATTAAACCTCCTTTTAGGTTCCTTGAGATTTCTTTTTCTTTTCTTTTGTTCCCTATATTTTCCCATATGACAATTAGACCCGGATAGATAATATAAGCATAGTGTGAGATTGGTAAATCTGAGAGTTTGGGGGTTACAACTAGTGAAGAGAAAAATTAAAAGAACTGAAAGAAAGTTTTTAATGTCATTTTCTTGCATTTTTCTTAGCAATGGTCAAATTATTTTTTTGTCCTTAATTTCATTTCTTCCTTTTTAGTCCCTAAACTTTTTCATATGAAAATTAGGTCCAAATAGAGAGGATAAGGGCAATGGCAGGTATACTTGTAAGTTTGGAGACACCAAAGTGAAAAATGAAAGGCATTTCTGTTTTCCTTTCCTTCTCATTTGTAACTTTAATGGTAATCGAAATTTTGAATTTTTGTAACTCAAATCCAAACAAATGACCAAGCCTGCAAAACACACGATTGCTTGATACTTGCATCATAAGATGCATGAATCCCAATATTAAGTATATTAATTCCTTCATCCATTCTTATATATGACACATATTGTGTATTATTACACATAGGCCCCTTTTAAAAATTTTGACAACTATGTCTATGGTCCACCACGATAGTTAAGCATTACTAAATTTTTTAAGATTAAGCATACCATCCCACCACACTTTTTGTCTCAAGCTAGAGCTGCCTTTCTTAGTCACCTACCCCTTGCAATTCATGAATAGCAAATATGTATATAAACGATGCATATTATATATGCATATTGTACTATTACAGAAATTTGTTCCAAACGTAACTACTCGAATTTCTATTATCTAAAATAGCAAAATACCCCGTTACCTCACAAGTATGTTGAAGAACCTTATTACTACTATAAATTAAAGTGCATAAGTAAAATTACTGTTCATGAACAAAAAATGACAGAGTATTGTTTCACATGCTTCTTTTTTTCCTATTTTCCAAATCTGTGGTCAAACTCTTTTTTTCAGTCCACAAGCATGTTATTTCTGACCTTTTGGTCCCCCCAAGCTCCTCCATATGATGATCAAATCCTTGTTTGGTTCACTATTGTGACCGAAACCTGGTGATGCAATCATGAAATGGAAGAGTTCGGGGGAGTAAATGGGCAAAAATAACAAACTTACAAACTAGATCATGAATATAACCATTTTTAAGAGGAAAAAAAAAGGGCCAAAAGAACAAACTTTGAGCATGAAACGTTTTCCAGCGACGGACCTACAAATCTAGTATATACAAAGCTGCTTGCATACAATAATTTTCAAAAACAATTTTACGAAATAATCGTTGGATTTTAATTTGATTAAATCTTATTGTTAACTATGCATCCAATCAATCTAACCTTTTAACCACTGCATGTATCTGTAATTATTTTTTCACTAGTACTTAGAAGCATTAATAAGAAAGGGTTTTTAAGTAGTATAGTACTCTCACTGTCCCACATTCTTTGCACCGTATTTTTTTCTTTGCGGTTTCAAATTTTTTGCACTGTTTCCTTTTTTGGCAAATTTTAGCAATAAAAATGTCTATTATACCCTTCACTTAAACTTCACTAATCCTTTGAAATCTTACCATTTCTCTTTTTTTTTTTTCCCATCACCCAATCTCATGTCCAAGGATCTTGTTTTCTAGGTTCTCCAGCGACATCTCACCGGCAATGTGCAGACTAGGAGGAGCAAATCTGCGAGACGCTAGTTGGGTTCGTGATTTTAGATGCAATCATCGATCAGCACGGTGGAGGAGGCAAAGTTTACGAATCGACACGACAGAGGCAACAAAACGAATTAAGGCCATTAATCTTTTGGGTTTTGCTGTTTTCTTTATTAGGTGATTGAGGGCTGCAGTGAACTGAGGAGGACGGAAGATCGAGGATGGGGCGGACAATTTGCTAGCGATTCAATGATGGAGGCGCTGCTCAACGACAAAGTGTTGCTAGAATCGTGACGATCGATTCGTTGTTGGAATCGTACTCTAGTGATGAGCAATGGATTGAGGCAATGATTGACACGAAGGCAACTGATTAACAGTGACCGAGACTAGGGCAACCAATCAACAGTGACCAAGACAAGGGTAACCGATCAACGGCGACCGAGATGAAGCCTGTGTGCTCTGTTGTACTTTGTTGCTAAAGGAGAAAATGGGCAAATCAGTAAATGTACAATGAAGAACATAGACAAATTAGTAATTTCATAAGTATTATTAAACTATGTGTATGATAGAAATGATGCAGAAAATGCAGGACTGAGGGAGTAGTAAGGAATGAAGGGGGAGTCGGGTGGTGCTCATTGAACCTAGTCGGACAGTAAGGCAACTAATATTTCTACCGTTTGGCCTGTGGACCAGGAAAGTTTTTATAATTATTGTTTATACTCAGAAGCAACTACAGTTGTACAAAGACATAAGAAAAGCACTTACAAAAGTTAGAGGAAGAATTTGTTTGTTTCCTGAACGGGTGTCGAACCCAACTTTTGGCCCAGAGATGTCCAAGCCCAATATATTTAGAAATCATCATATCCTTAGGGACGATGTTCCCGTTAAATTTTAATAGCGTTTATGATTGGAAGCAACAAGTAATATATTATAATGTTAAATTGGTATGATTTTTCCAAAATTATTTATAACATGTCCAAAAGTGGTAAGTAAATGTTCAAATCTGGTTAATCTAATGTCCGAAACTTGTGTTTGATTGTCCAAAATTGGTTTTTCTGATGTCTAAAGTTGACTTCATTTTTATTATATTTGATGGTATAAGATATTTGGTTTATATATAGAATATGACTTTATGCATGTAGAATTAGTTCGAACTTAGAACCAGGGACCAAAATTTCAAACCTGATAACTTGGTATTGCATTATCCATCTTCTGCAATCATTTTCTATCCAGAATGTATCTTGTAAAAAGATTATAGATAATTAATTTTCAAATTGGACAGATGTATCTTAAGATTAGGTAAATAAATTCTCAAAAGTAGACACATCTAGATCATATTTAAACAAACATATATCAGAACTAGATAAAAATATATTAAATTTAGATAAATTCATTTCAGATTTAGAAACTAGACTAATAAATCTCAGACATAGATATGTTCATGTTAAAGTCAGATAAATACATCTCATAACTAGACATGTTTGCATAAAATCAAACAAATACATTTTAAAAACTAAACAAGCCTGGTGATCGTCACTTGAACTTCTAAAATTAGTTAAATATATACTAGAACTAGACAAATATAGATCAAAATGCAACAATTTCATTTCAAATTTCTACAAATGTATCTCAGAACTTGTCATATTTTTACTGAAGTCATATAAATGCATCTTAGTACTAATTTTTTTTATTAAAGTCAAATACATGCATATGAAAAATAGATAAATATAATGATTGCTACTTTAACCTTTAAAATTTTGAACGAGTTTAAAATGAGAAATTCAATCCCTCATATTTTGTATTTTATGTTTTTATAAGAGAAGGTCTGATTAAAAAATATGCATAATTAATTAATTCATGCAATTTTTTTAACGAAACGTAAAAGTGTTAAAGATTATAATAGATGAGAAATTAGGTGGTTGATGGAGCTTTGGTTGGAGTAAGACTCGAAGAGATTGGTATCTAGCCTCCTGGGCATTTTGCTGGGCGGGTGAGAATATCAACAATTATTTGAATCTACTTATGTAACCCTTAACCAAAGCTTTAATTACTCTCACTCGCCAAAGCTTAATCGCTCTCACTCCCTCTCTATCTCTCTCATTTCAACAGAGACGAAACCTAATTATTGAACAGGTATAATGATAGAATACTGCTATATGCATCTTCTCGATTTTCTTTTTTCTTTTTGAAAAACAAAAACTTCTGTTGATGAAATGTGAATTTTCTTCTTCCTAAGTATATTCAGAGTACCCTAAAATTCACCGAGCAAATAAAAACTAATCTTCTCAGGACACTATATAACATCAAAATAGAAAACTCTTTTAAATTAAGGAGCTTTTTCCATCCACAATGATGAAGTCCAGATTTTATGTCAAAATTTTGTTTTAATTTAACGCAAACAATCTAATAATCTATTAGAACGAATGTAAATCGTATTTGAACCAGATAAAAGGAAAAAATTCTGTACTCTGACCGCTTGTTGAAATATATAGCATATAATGCTAACCATGCTATAACATCAATTGTTAAAAACCATACTAGCTAGATTCTAATTGTCAATATACGACTGGATATATATAAAAAAAAAAATAGCTGGCCCTCATTATCTTTTTAGAAATCACCCAAACAGTAACATATATGCAGAATTTCATGAAGTTTTAGCGTATAAATTTTAAGTCGTAGTACATAAAGAATAACTGTTACAGGTATTAGTTTTGCTCGAATCCCATTAACGCCTTGCGCTATATCTATTGCTCTCTATTTTGCTGAAGCACTTTGGGCTGAAAGTCTGTTTAGATAGAGCTAGTCTCTTGCTAGTTTTCTGTTTTGTAACTTCTTTGTTAATAAAATTCATTGTGGTTGGCTGTTTAAAAAAATAGATAATTACATTTGTCCATTGAAATTTAAGTGAAATTACACGTTATTTTTTCTATTTAGGAACTATACACTTTCTTCCGCTATCTTTTTAGTACAGTCACTATTAAAATTGCTTGATTTTCCAACGGCAATTTTACCAACGCGTATAACCGTTGGTATTTTTTTTCCAACGTACACGCGTTGGTGAGGGTTTCAAAAAAAGGTTACAGTTTTTTTTTTTTTACCAACGTGCAAACCGTTGGTAAAATTCCAACTTCCCAACAGTTGGTGTTTTTTTTTTTAAGGGAACTTTACCAACGGCTTTAGCCGTTGGTAAATTTTTTAGTTATACGGTGCGTTTTGATTAAATTTTGTTTTAAATCCCCCCCTGGCGCCTGAACCCAGCATCGTCTTCTCCTTCTTCTGTTCTTCTTCTTCTTCGCCTCTGTCTCCGGAAACGTTTCCTTCCTCCCACACGCACACACAGCACGTTCGTTTGACAAATTAAGGGGTGAAATTGCTTCGTTGAGCTTAGTAAAACGTGGATCTGGTCTTCATTTCGTTGATCTGTAGGTTAGTGTGAATATTTTTTCAATTTTTTTTTTCGAATTTGGATCGGTTGTTTGTTGATAATGGGTTTTGATTTTCGTTGTTGTAGCTGATTTGAAGCTATTTGGAGGTATTTGAAGCAACTGAAGTCGGATTTGAGGTATGTTTGTTTAGAACGTATTTTTAATGTTTTTTATTTTCCAAAAATTAGTTAATATTGGATTATTTCATTGTATTTTGGAGTAAACTTTGTGAAATATTTGTGATTTATTATTGTTGATGGTTGGATGTGAACTATTCGGTGACCCATTATAATTTAACATTTATGTGCAATTTATTAGTTTTTTCTGAATTTTCGGATTAAATAAAAAATAGAAAATAATTACTTTTAAGTAAAATGTGTGGGTAATATATGTATATGTCAAAATATTGAGTTTAATTAAAAATAGTGAAAAATTTAAGTTAATTGATTAGGTGGTATATTTAATATTTGTGTAAAATTAGTTTCTATATTTAGATATAATAAATAAGTACTTTGGAAGTAAATTAATTAGGTTGTATATTTATGTGTGAAATTATTTAGTTTAATTTAAAATTGTTAATAATAAGTTGTAAGTAAATTGATTAGGTAGTTTATTTAATTGTTGTGTAAAATTACTATGTAAGTAATCTACACTTAAATTTTTATTTGTGTACAACGTATTTTTAATTTTTTTATTTTCCAATAAATAGGTAAGTATTTTTATTTATTTTTAATTTTTTTATTTTCCAATAAATAGGTAATATACCGATTATTTCATGGTATTTTGTAGTAAAATTTGTAAATATTGGTGATGTATTGTTGTTGATGGTTGGATTTGAACTAATTGGGTGACCCATTATAATTTAACATTTATGTAATTTTCTTACTTTTTTTCTGAATTTTGGGATTAAATTAAAAATAGAAAATAATTACTTTTAAGTAAAATGTGTGGGTAATATATGTATATGTCAAAATATTGAGTTTAATAAAAATTGTGAAAAATTAGTTGTAAGTTAATTGATTAGGTAGTATATTTAATATTTCTGTAACATTAGTTTGTATACTTTGTGGATAATAAATAATTTAGGTTGTATATGTATCTGTGAAATTGTTTAGTTTAAAAAAATTTTAGTATTTACTGTTCATTCTAAAATTTTCTGGCAAGTTGGTTGAGGTAAGTTATTAAATTTTTTTAATTTTCCGAATTCAATTAAAATTTTTTTCTTCTTAGAATTTTCTTGGATAAATTTATGTTGTACTTATAATTTCTGTATTATGACTGTTCATTCTATATAATGGTGATTTAGTTCGGTCTTTCCCATTTATGTTGTGTTAATATAATTTTTGATGAATTAAACCAAATTTTAGTGATATTAAAATGTTTTTCTTCTTAGTAATTTTCTTGGATAAAATCTGTACAAACAAAGCAATAATGATAATAATAATACTAATTTATTATTATTACTTTTTGTACTAATATAAACATGGTCATGACTTTGGGAAATACTAATAAAAATAAGCAATTTAAATAAAAATCACTATAATTTATATTACTTAGGGTAAAATATACTTTAGGAAAATAATATAGGGTATGGAAATGTGTTTCACAAAAAAGACAAGTTTAACTCACAGAATTCGACAATCGATAAGATATTTTCATGCGAATTTGTCACCAACCTTCGAAAAGAAGCAACCAAACCATAAATCCACATTCTATATTAGACTTCTATAAATTAACCTTCAAATATTAAACTAAAAACCAAATGATGTAAAACCTAAGTACAACCCGTTAAACCTTTGAATTAAATGTTAAACCCTAGCTAAGTAACTATACCTCTAAATCATAACCCTATAGCGTAATTAAACCATAAACTATAAAACCCTAAACCCAAATTCTATACCCACGTACTGAGCAGTGTGCTATACCGGGACGCCGACAGCCAGGTGTCATCCCGCCGATTGACATCACGCAGACACCGCAATTCAACGAGCAAGTACAGAAGATGATGGCAGAGGAGAATGCGCGAAGGGATGCGCAGTACGAGAGGAAGCTCGAGAGAATTAAGAGGAGACAGAGAGCAGAGATAGAGGCTCAGAGAGCCGCATTGGAGACAAACCGGGCTCAGTTGGAGATGATCTGTCGTTCACTAAACCTTCCGTGTCCGCCGGGTCAACCAGTTCCACAGTATCCTGATGACTTGGACTCGGATGATGAAGAGATAGTCAGGACTCCATGATGGGCATTGACAACAACAGGTCAGCGTAATTCACCAGTTCTTGTGTTAGAGACCTTACATAATAATTTTTAGACGTAGTTAAGACTCAGTTGAAAAAACTTATGTGTTGTCCGTTGAATGTTGAATGTTGAATGCTTTCTTGCAGACATATATGTTGTTGTTTTAATTATGCTGTATTTGAGAATATTTTATTTTAATTACGTTTGCATACCTGTGTAATGCGAAAAATACATATTCAAACTGTGAAAAATACGATAAAACAGAACCCTGGACCGTTTAATGTATAGTACGAACGTGCAAACGGGGAACTTACCAACTTGCGCACGTTGGTAATTATCAACGGCCTCATAACCACTACCAAGTTGGTAATTACCAACTGCCAAATTACCAACTGCCACCAGTTGGTAAGTTACCAACTGGTAGCAGCAGTTGGTAAACCTACCAACTGCCAGCAATAGGTAAGTTACCTATTGCTGAGCAGTTGGTAAGTACAACTACGATGGAAACCAATGCGCATGACCGTTGGTAAATTACCAACGTTGTGTATGCGTTGGAATTTACCAACTTGTTATTGATTGCGCGTTGGTAAATTTTCCAACGTAATACCAACTTATGGTTGGCAGTTGGTATTACCAACGTGTACTGTTGCCAACTTGTTGGTATTACCAACGTGAACGTTGGTAAATAATTTTCCAACGTATCGAATACCAACTGCCATTTACCAACGTGCAACAGTTGGTAAATTCAGGTTACCAACTGCTGCACGTTGGTAACTGGCAGTTGGTAAAGTCCTTTTATTCAGTAGTGAGTGCGATAGTAACTTCTGAAATTTTAATTTAGACATTACAGTAGGCATATTCCAGTAATTTTAATCTGTATAATTTTTTTTACAGTTAATAGACATTTTAAATTATCACTTTTTCCTCTATGTATTTCTTTCAGTTTTTAAAATAGTATTTTTTAAATATTAATTAATTATAAAAAATATTTTACTGATTGAAATTTCTTGAAAATGACAACTGTATAGTTTAAATTAAGATTTCAGAAGTTATTGTTAGATTGTATTAAAAATGTAAAGGTAAAGTATATATTTTAAAACACAATGAGGCAAAATATAATTTCACCTAAACCTCATAGGGTAAATTGTAATTAATAAAAAAAAAATTACTCGGTGAGTTTCGGTTGAGTAAATCCGAAACCCAACCCAACTCAAACCACCCCCTCTTGGGGTGGGTTGGGTTGTGTAAAAATGAACCATGGTTCACATGTTAATTCCACATATAGGAAAGCCGATGACTTTTTTGTTGGTTCTGGTTTCATATATATAATAAAAATTATAGTATTATTAATATATCCATATATATGTATTTATTTGAAGAATTATGATGGTTATCTTGTGGTTTTATATTAAACCCTTAAATTGATGTCCCAATTTAAAACAACATGGAAGTTGTAGATCATTTACGAAATTTTTTCATATTCACTTGAATCACTTCGCTTCCTAGACCGACTACTCCTGGATTATTTTGCTTTCGATCTCTCTACTTCAGACTGCTCTCTATGTCATAATTTTCATATTTTTTTCATTTATAGGTCATGCGAAACTAAAAATTTATAATATCAACACATTTTAGGTTTTGATACCAAAAAAGATGATCTTAAAGGCTCAGCTTTTCATGTTGAATATTGTGTCAATATTGAAATTACTATAGAGAAGTAAACTGGTTGACATAAAAGATGCTCCACAAGTAACTCTTTTGAACAATTTTAGTAATAATAGTATTTTAAACTCTTTTGAATATATATAAGTACATGTAATTAAATGTTAATTTAATTGTATATTATATTAAATATTTTATAAAGTTGGTTATCGATTTAATTTTATTGAATTTGAGTACTGTTATAAGTATATGGTATAAATGAAAAACCTGAGAATCAAAACTGATAAACCCTAAATTATGATTGTGGTTCTATTTAACTCTCAGTTTTCAAATTGGGTAGTAAAATTTTAAAATGAATACCATTTCAAAGCGGTTAAAACCCAAACAACCAAACCATGTTCACACCTAAGAATTAGTATAGCCATACATGGAAACAACGCCGACTCTCGATTCGCATCAGGCCTCCTCCAAGTTGTCGTCTCTGTTGTCCTGCCGAATATTAATTAGGCACGCAGATGTGCTCACCAACGCACACGGAAGCGGCAGGTCCGGTGATAGCTTACGTACTGAACCATTAATCTGTGATTAACAATACTTAATTACGATGATTATGAATTTTTAATCAATGCTTTTGCTGCTGCATGCTTTAACAAAAGTCATTGCTGGTCAATGATCTCTACGCTACTTCGCGGAAGCTTCCATCTAGTGGGCTATATATTCATGATTCTATCAGGAAACTTCGCAGAAACTTACAACACAATTTTTTCTAAAGCAAAAAAAGAAAACAATCACCAACAAACACATTTTCTTTGCTCCCACTCCATGCTAGCTAGTTCTTCTTTCTTTTTCTAGGCCTGAAGTGTATATGAAGTAAGCTGCGCCACTTAATTACTTTCTCTTGCGTCTTTATTTATTTATAGTTTGTCAGGATTTTTGCTATAATTTATTACCCAGTGATCAAATATCAGGTAGGTCTACGCGTTATCTATATTATATTCGTAGATTATATATATGCTTAATTTCTTTGATATGGCTGCATATCGTGGAAAATGGTAAGTAATTAAAAGAAAGATTCACATGCTTGCTTACATGGTAAATACTGAAAGTGATGAAGGTATTTTTATTTATTTTTCATATCAACAGAAGAATCTTTACCACTTTTGGCGATGAGCCGTTTATATATAAATCTATTCATTTCTTGCTTTTCGCGTCTTTTCTTAGATCTCTCCAGTCTCACCAAGAGCAATAGGCACCTCTTAAAGAAAGTTTCTGGATCAATATGACTTTCTTCACAAGGCTAGCTAGCTTATTATTCCTCATAAGGTAACTCTCTCTCTCTCTCTCTGTCTATATATATATATATATGTGTGTGTGTGTGTGTGTGCGTGTGTGTGTGTATTATAAATTATCATCGGAGTTATGGTTTTGTCGTCGAATATATGCCTTAATTGTTGTGAAGGGTGCTGCATTTGGGTCTGGATTATGTCTGGTCTCTGCGGGTCATGGATGAGATTCGTAGTGTTCTTTTTCCTTTCCGTTAGACCTCCATTAATTTTTAACGGCGTTAGTGGTGTGTCAAATTACGTAAAGCCCTTTGTCTCGGATTTTGATTCCCATTTTTCTGTGGTCTTCCCCTCTCTCTCTACGCTCTAGTCCGAGTCTCGTCAGTTGCATCTTCTGATGTCCTCTCCTCGTATACGATATATGATTAATGAGCCCGTTCTGCACCTTTGCTTGGACCATGATTGTGCCATGTTTGGGTTCCGAAATTTTCTTGCACCGAGACTCTAACAGAGGCTAATTTATTTTTCTTCGTTTTTTTTAATGTCTGGAATCATCTACAGAGTGATTAACTTCTTTTTAAATATACTTAGGATTTCTAGACATTGGAAAGGTGATAACCAAATTAATTAATAAAGTATACGTGATTAATTCAAATATATTGGCCATAGATGTTGGTAATGTGCAAATGCAATGTGTTTCTCTTTCTTTGCAAACATCTCATTTTAGTTGGAAATCAGCATTTATTCATAATGGTTTTTACTCGCACATTATATATACTAAAACACTAAGGTTGATAGCGCCACTAGAAATAGTGTACTATCTTCTGCTACAGTTTTTTTTTTTTTTTTTGGGTTAAGCCCAACCGTTTCTCAGTTAGGTCAAAACATGCACAAATTACAAAATGGTAAAATTACACAATAGGTACTTATTGTATATTATAATATGTATCTTTCAGGCCTCAAACTTTCAAATCTGTTTTTTTGTCACTCTATCATAATAGTCCAAATTAAAAAATGGTAAATTTACACAATATGTACTCTTTGCATATGATGATATCTTTTGGTTCTCAAACTCTAAAATCATATTTATTTTTGTCACTCTACCCTAATAAACGCAAAAGATATTCTTAATGTTTGATTTATATTTTAGGCCCCCAAACTTTCATGCCTCAATTCCAAAATAAAATGGTTACCAATAACTTTGAAACATTTCAAATTTTCAAAACCTTTAAATTGATAATGATTTTGTTTTGAATTCATAACTATTTTAACATGTTTTTCAATATAAATGTAATTAGTATGAAAAATTTGTCTTTGTTAATCAACCGGCAATGAAGTGCGGGCCTAGCTAGTTTCTTTTCTAAAACAGATTATTTCAAAAATATTGTTTCTTCGTTTAAAGTTGAAAAGAAAAATAAAAATACTCAACATAAAAGTCAGGGCAAACCAAAAGAAGTTGTTATACTGCAAGCTTGCAGTATACTATATAATTAATAAGATGGGTTACCTAATTAATCAAGAAAAACACTAAAAAAAAGATAGCACACCTGTAATATTTTTTTTGTTTTTTTCAGAATTTTTTTAACGCACCGAAGTAAATTAAATATATCACTTCCAACAAAAAAAACTACAGCAGTATTATCATATATATATCTTATATATATATATATATCATGTTTAACAAGTATTAAGATCTTTGATTAAATAAAACTAAAAAATCTTTGTGTGTGATGTCAATATATATACAAACAAACAACTTTAAATCATATTGTATCTCTTTTAATCGAGCTAACTGTAAGTCTTAGACTTGATGGGCTATGAAACAAAGATCTAATTAACTAGAATTGGCCGTGTATATAATAATGGTGGAAAAAATTCATTTATTGCTCACCATCCAAAAACAAAGGCTTAAATGCACATTTGGTTCCTTAACTTTGTCAAATGAGTTAGTTCCTTAACTTTGACTCAGTCTAAGTTAGTCCTTCAAGTTTGCAAAATAATGCTACTAGTCTGTTGACCGAAGGATTAAGTACTTAGTCATTGAATTTTATTTGTTTGTTTATGTTTTTCTCTATATATTATATATTTACAATTTGATTACAAAACAAGTCATTGGGTGGAGAAGCAAGTTAGCACTCTGACTGCCCCTTGTTTTCCAATCACCACTGTCATCTTTTGGGTCTCTTTCTTTCCCTTTCTTTTTCTAAGTTTCACCAACTTGGCTTCCATGTTGCTAATGGTTGTGATTCAAGGTCAATACTTTTTAATCAACCTAGAACCATTTTCCTATGGCACAGCATCTTTCCATCTCCTCTCAATTTGTTGTCCTGTCTTTGTTACTAGCTAGCATTACTAGACACCAGCCTTGGCTGAAGCCAAGATAAACAAATCTAATTGTGGCAGCACCAGTTTCTATTTTCTTTCACTACTCACTTCATTGTTGCCTTTGCCATTGGCTTCACATCCCCAGCATTGTTGCTATCTTCTTTTCCCTAGTATCATAATGGTTCCCTTCTATATCATGTGCCATGTTACTCTCCAATTTTTTTGCTTTGTTATGAGGGGTTCTTTCTTTGAAATTGATTTGGGATTTTAGTAGAATTGATCTCTAACACAATCAAAACTATGACATAAGGCATTCTGAGTGACCTCCCTCATTGAGACAATTAGGAAGTTCAGTGCTGGTTGAATATGAGGAAGGTGGATGAAGCAACAAAGGCTGTGCCATTGGATCAAGTGACACTAAAGGTAGAGCAAATGATCCAAAAGGTGCATTTATAGAAAAAAGACCAGGCAGAGCTTACAAAGTAGATCAATGCTATCAAATTCACGTGACATCATTTGCATGTTTTTCATCCAACAAGTGACTAAGTCACTTAATTTAGTAAAGTTTGAGGACTAAATCGTTATTAGTATCTAAGTTTAAGGTCTAAGTTGTAATTGACATGACCTTATTGGCCAGCCTAGGTAGACTATGAGAACTAGTCTTACACTAGTTGCGATTAGCTAATTAATTATGTGCACCCTTATTAAAAGTTCTATGCCCCTAGCTATTTAGCCTGAGGTGCAATTGTGCATGCTTGAGTTGCTTTGATATAAGCTAGTTAAAACTAATAAAATATAAACATAACCTAAGCATTTTTCATAAACCCTAGGTTCAAAATGTCAAAGCATACAAAATCATCACAATGTCAACATAAAGTTCTATACATAATTAACCATGTGACAAGAAGACTGTGTAACAACCAATGACACCAAAGAGTTTTCCACTTTATCCATATACACTAGAGGCTACTAGTGTATATATTATATATAAAGGCTATCACTATCAAGATCCACCTATTTAGCTCCCATTTTATAGGCGACTCCTAGTGGCAAGCCTCAAAAGTTATCCACATACTTTGCTAGCCTTTGTGCTAAGAAGACTATAGTTAGTAAGGTAGCTCAAACAACAAATAGCCAAACATACTAAAATATAAAAGATTCTTATAATAATTCCATTTAAAAAAATTATTACTCCCTTCATCCCATAAATTTTGATACATTTGACTTTTTGTTATATTTTGACTCAATTTTATTCATATTATTGTTTGTTAGAAAAAATCAAAAAAAAAATATATTTAGAAACTACATATCTTGAATTATCATTCATATACAAATATTTTTTATTTATATATTAGAATGTTAAAAATAAAAAAGCATAGATTAATTGCCAAAAACAAATAGAGCAAAACTTTTGGGACAGAGGGAGTATAATAATGTACCTGTAACAAAAAACTATTTCAACAACCATTAATGGCTATCGGGCTTAACAACATTAGTATTTGCACAACACAAAATAAAGAGACTAAGAATCCATGATTTTCAGTGAGGGATCTTTAACCTGCATAAAAAATACTAAAGACAACAAATATATATACACATGTAATCTACTGTGAGCTTATACAGCATGAGGCTAAGCTTATGCACATAATGTTCCAGTTTCTTGGGACTTATTCTCTGCCTAATCCTTAATTATAAAGCAAAGCCTCATGTACTAGCAAGCATTGCTTACTAGCCTAGCTAGTGAAATTTATCATTATTTGAATTCTCATAAATGTTGTACAGAGGCATTATGATTGGACCAATAATTCCTAGGTCAAGAACAACCAACTAGGTATATTAAGGTTTCCACATTGGGACCTTGAACCTGAATGCACGACAAGGCTCCTCATGGTGCTAAACCTTCCACCCGACCTAATAGTGTGGTATTATGGTCATTTGTACTAGTTTCCTCTATAGGTGTATTTGTACCCCACAAAACTTAAGAAAACTCCTAGCTCCAAAGAAAGTTTCGAGAGTACCTTAGGCCATCTTCCTTCAGCCATCAATCAAAGCCAAACTTGATGAAAAACACACTTTCTTGACCCTATCTCTAAGGCTACAGCCCTGGCATCTTAGGTCCTGTAGGTGCCCCCTAGGGCTACAGTTTTTACTTTTGAAGGCCGTAAGCCTGACATATTGGGTACTGTAATTTTAGGTGCTGTAAACACCTCTAAGGCCACAGCTCACACTTTCTAGGGCTATAGCCCTGGTGCATTCGGGGCCTATATTCATTCCTATGAGCCTTAGGCACTTTAGGGCTTTTAATGCCTTCAATGGCCCAAGGGACATCCTCCAATGCCTTAAACCTACATGTACACATACAATAGATCATAATACACCATCCAAATTAAGCATATGATGCACACAAACATCACATTAAGTAAGGATTCAACCCCAGTCCACCATGAATATAACTACCCTTTAACCAATGTCATTCACCAATCCGGTTACATTTAACAAGTAACCAAGCTATGAATAGCATTAATTAAGTAACACAATAAATCCCTTATCTTAATTTACAAGTATCAAGGAAAGATTAAGTAATTCTCCACCAAGAACAAGGCTCAATTAGGTTTTTCCTTAGTTCTAAAACAATCCAAGGAACATGTCACTAAATCAATACAAACTAAGCAAAACCCATGCATTAAAAGGCTAAAGAAATATGAAATCACCAAGAAAACAAGTTACCTCATATACCTAAGGAGCCCAAGTAAGAAAAACACAAAAATAGCCTTCCAATGCACAAAATCAACTTGAAACAAGTTACCCAATACTTATACACCTTTGGAGCCTTCAAAATCCACAAAAAACTTGAATTTGTGAAAAAAAAAAGTTGAAGTATAATTGAATAGGGCAAGAGAAGCTACGGGTTGGAGGAGAGAAATAAGGTGAATGGTTGAGGGAGAGAAATAACGTGAATAGTAGCCTCTCACATTTTCTTCAATAAGTTTAAAGCCTAAAATTATTAACCCTTAAAATTTTCATTATTTTGTCAAAATGCTCACTTCCTAAAATAGAAACTCCACTTGCCAATCACTAACACCTAGAAAAATTTTAAGTGCTAAACTTAAGTTAAGGTTTTAAAACATATTTTTAACATTTTGGATCCGCTTGACATTTTGAGATGCAAAATTACCATCTACTTCCAGCCTCAAATATTGCCATAAACTTTTTGGAACCTAGTAGACCTTAACTAAGTTTCTTAACCTTGCTAATTAACTTAAATTGAGGAATTAAACTGCAAATTTATTGATTTACCTTCCTTAATTGAGCTTCCAGTCATGAGGGTCATAACATTAATGATTCAAAGTTTAAGGACTAACTCTTGTAAGTTTGCTAAGTTAAGGGACTAACTATGGACTTAGGCCAAAAAAAAATTATAATTTTTCCAAACATAAAAGATGAAAGTAGTGAGGTTAAAAAATGAAATACACATTATGTTAAAACAAGAAAAAATAATTAAAGCATGCATTTTGAAGGTTAGATGTTTGTTTTTTCTTGTAAAAATAGAAACAAAATTTTGAGTATTTTATTATTTTCACATGCATCAAACTTTAAGATTTTTTAGAACTATTATAATATTATGTGAACAAACTAATGAACAAATAATTGTTAACTAACCAATCCTTTAAAAATCTTGAGATTAAATTAAACTCTTATAAATACCTAAGTAAAACTTGAACTTGGGAGTTGATTGAGATCTCAAGTTAGAATATCAGTCTCTGTCATTATAACGAGCAACTATATGTAATTTTGATTGAGAAAATAGAGCTTCAATAATAAATTAAGAATTAACTTTATGAACAAATAACAAAATAAAACATTTACAGTATAATGTCAAATCAGATTAGATTGATTAACTTTTTAACTAAAAGGTCGCCTACATCGTGTTGTAAGAATATCTTTTGTTCTGATGGTACAATGAAGAAATAGGTGCCTGAGCAAGATATATGTTTTGCATAAACAAATTATACAATACATAGAAGACAAAGAACTTAGTAGTTTATTTTTTAATCAACTTGATGATCGAATCTAACATAAAAGTAAATGTGCCAATGGCTCCTCTAGTGTCTGGAATATTCCAACCTTATTTTCCTCTACAAAAACTATGGCCAGTGCCCATATGATATGAATATCCAATTGACAGTACATTGACCATACTCCTATAAACTAAAAGAAAAGAATACTCACCATGACATACTTAAACAACATGAATCATAGGTTTAATGTACAATTGAAACATGTCACAAAGTTAGACGACTAGAAGAGAGTTAGCCATAACATTTTACCTGGGTTATCAATGATGAATTTGATGGTAGCCCATCCATTGATCGGCACCACTACCATGTTCTTCATCGGAGGATTGACCAAATTGTACTTGGAAAAATCTATCTTAGCATTGAAATTCTTTTTCCTAAAATAGAAGCAAAATTCCTTTTATGACATTAAAATATTGTTTAATACAATCATCTTAGTAAAATCCCCCAATCTTACCATGAAGAACTTTCTATCCACCATCTGCAACACCTTCGTAGGGAATCGATTGCTCACCAGGCTTTAAAGTTTGGCGTTGAAACCAATGGCAAATCTAGCATCGTTCATTAGGGAATAATGGGCTTGGCTTTTCATGTAAGTTGTTGCTAAATAAAAAAGGCTATATTGTGTTTCTTCCATGCGTGTATGTGTATATATATATATTGTCAACTTTAAATATAGTTCAATGGCCTAATGGAATAGTCTAGTTAGTGATTTAACAAACACAACAAATGAATAAAAACATCCTCCAATTGATAGCTCACCCTTGTTTATCCATGTGTTGGCGCAAACTAAGGTCTGACAATTATGTCCAATATAGGACACTAAAGAAGGCGACACATATACCTTTGGACGAACAATGGAAGGAGATAGGAAGCATCAATGGTAATCATGATGTCGGAGGCACAATGATTATACCTAAAATGACATATCAATTAACACATAATCTTGGAAATTTATACCTCAATAGTATATCAATTGACACCTAAACTCATCTTCTTGGAAAAGAACAAATGACAATCTTTAAAGTTGTAAACAACTCACACAAAACCCACCTCACATGAAGACCCTCAATCAGAACCACACAAACTTGTGAACAACTTGTTGTGAATTATCCTAAAAATGAAAGTTCAATCATCTCATAAATCCCTTCTCAAAATTCTTGAATGACAAATGCATCCAAACCAACTCACACAAAACCCACCTAAAATCGAACACAAACAATTAACAAAACCTCTAACCCCCCAACACCAACTTGATGCAACTTCTACACGAAATATAAAATGGAAAAAAAGTCAAAATAAGTACACTAGAATGAAAGTATGATTGCAAGATATGAAAAAAATAAATAGTTTGAATGAAAATGCAAAACAAACGCAATGATCACTACTAAGTTAAACCACAAACATGAACACATGTAGGTTCAACATAACACATATTCACTTGCAAGCAATTAGAGTACAATGCCTCCTGAACAACTAATTTCCAAAACCTGAGAACCAACATCGTCATTAACCCATAAACAAATGAACAAGTGTCACACCCTTTTTCTTTTCTTAGTTTTTAATATTTGGGAAAAGTACAAAAAAACTCACTGTAGTTATAGAGTAATACCGATCTGGTTACAATAATTTTGGGTGGTTTCAATATCATCATTAACGTTATAGTTTGGGCTCACATTGGCTACCAATGTTACAGTTTGGTACCAAATATGTCACTGACTGTTAAAAATTTAACAAAAAATGAGGAAAATTGTTGATTTTGAAATCTTAAGGTACTTATGTAACTGTTAACAAACTTTAGAAATTGTGTATAATTTACCATTTTTATTTTTTGTGCGATGACCACTTTTATCATTTACTAGATTTGCCATTGGTTCCTTCAGAAATGATATTCAAATTGGTCATCTCATTTTGATATTATAAATAACTCAAACCTCGATCAAATGAAACGTACTCATCCAATATCGATGTGTTTCTGATTATCTATTTCCTGATATGGTAGTTTTTTTAATACTCCCTCCGTCCCAATTTAGATGAAACATATTTCGTTTTTAGATGTCCCAAAAAGGTTGAAACGTTTCCTCTTTTGGAAAAGTTTAAACAATTAAATTATTCTTTTACACAAAACCTAATAAAGACTTTTATTTTAATCTCTACTCAATCTCTCACTACACAAAATCAAAAAAAAATCTTTTCTTTTTTAGTCATTATTTAAACTTTCACTACAAAAAAAAAACACAAATTATATACACCTTAATCTCCGTGCTCAGAGAAACGTTTCAAGTAAATTGGGATGAAGGGAATATATAATAGTTATGTCTACTGCTACCTCCTTTTGAATCGCCTTTGTCACCTATGGTAACTCCAATAGTAACCGATATAGTGTCAGACACACATGAAAAAGAAAATATTAAATTACACAGAGTTGACAAAATTGATTAAAAGTTGCATTAGTGTCCCAATATTTCAAAATTAATATTTTTTCATGTTTACCATTATATTTTTTAATGGTCCGTGAAGTATTCAGTACTAGATTGTAACATTAGTGGTCAATTTGGGCCCAAACTATGATGTTTGTGATAATATCAGAATAACCCAAAACAATTATAACCAAATGAGTACTACGCCATAACTACAGTGAGTTCTTTGGTACTTTTCCCTTAATATTTACATAGATTCACTTGCAAACAGTTAGAGTACAATGCCTCTGGACAATCGATTCCAAAAGCTAAGAACAAATATCGTCAGTAACCCATTAACAAATGAACAAGTGTCACGCCCTTCTTCCCCTCTTGCGCTTTAATGTTTTATATAGAATATAGATATAGATATAGATTGGTGAGGTCTAATCCATGGAAAACGATTTCACATCCCAAAACTCATTTTAGTGATCGAAATTATGAAAACGGCTATCATGAAAGACTAGCTAGACTGCTGGAGAGAGAAACCTTTGTCCGCAAGTCATGAGATATATGTATTAATTTTTGCTGACTTTTCACAGTCAGCAGCAACCTAGTTCTCCAATCGATTGATCTGGTAATTAAATTCTTCCTGAAATGTATTTAATTTACAGTCTACGAAAATTTTTTTCTTTTGGATTTAAAAACAATAATTTTACTAGAAACAGAAATAATTGCTCAAGAGTTGTGAAAAAGGTTCTTTTAAAGCCTTTCTTTTTCCGGTGTGACTGTGTGAGGGGTAACAGAATCATGGTGTACGTTGGTGAGTAGTTATCCTCATCGTGGGAAAACGATTTACCAAACGGCGACGTGTACGGTCGGCGCCGACTGCCGACAGACACGTACCTTCTTTTGGTCCCAGCTTGCTGTCCACGAGTCCATCTCGTGTCGAGTGCATCAATTATGGAGTCGGTTTTTTTTCCTCAGGAGTCAGGACGATGTAACTCGCGAGAAAAAAAAATGGGATCATTAAAAAAAAACTAGTAATGCATACACATAGGAACTAGAATTTAAGTTGAGTTCATTTCGTATAAATTTTAATATACTATTATGTAATTATTTTTATATAAAGTAATTGTTTACTTAAATTTATCAATATATTTTTATTATGAAATTTTTTTATTAAACCTTTACATTTTAAGAAATTTAAAAATATTTTTAAAATATTTTTTTTATGAAGTGTAGGTATTTAAAATTTTAACTTAATCAACATAAAAAATTAATAAAAAACAGTGTGAAATTATCTTTTAGATTTCTTAAAATTTATGATTTCAATAAATTGATAATTTTGGCCAATATCCACTTCATATAAAAATAGTGCACGAAAGTACATTAAAACTGATGTAAAACAACCTGTTCCTTGTCAATTTTTTTGAGCTAAGATCAAATTAAGTAATAAAGTGATATATAAATAAATGGTCGACATGATTAAGTAATCTTTTTAGGGTAAGAGATTATTTTGTAGCTTGTGTGCTCTACTTTACACATTGCATTTACATTCATTTAAGCATTAGCTTCATACATCCTACCAAAAAAATATTTTCAATATACTACAATAAATGCACCATTGAGCATGCATGATTAATTTTTACCTTTTTTGTATTTCTGTGAGTTTTTCAATTCGAGCTTTGATCAATTTATTCTAAATTCCCGTTTTCAATTGTTTTTATGCCAGATGAGTTAGGTTTTTAGTTGGTGTATTATGTTATAGTCAGTACTCTCCTAACGTCTTTCTTATTATTTTGGATAATTCTAAAATTTTTAAAACTTTTATATTGCTCTTATTGCTCTTATTTCAATTATCACTTTGATATTACATTATATTTCATAATTCTAAAACAACTATAATTTGGTCCTTGTACCTTTTAAAAAAAATTATTTTAGTTCTTTTGCTTTCAAAAATATTACAAAGTGATCCCAAAGCTTTAACGAATTTTTCAAGTGAGATAATAAAGTTTGAAATTATAGCAATAACATGAAGGGAGTAATGAATTGAATTTATTCCACCGGAAAAAAAATGGTCGGATCAATTCCATCATAGTCCATTTTAAAAATCCAAATTAAATGAAATAAACTATCATGGAATTGCACACATTAATTTAATGTATCAGTATAGAACAATAGCATGATGATTTCCGTTCGGTCGATTGGAGATTATTTAATTTTTGTTATGTATTAATTGACTTTGGCCTCTTCACCTTTTTTTACAAAGTAGCCATTCTAATCTCGGGACTGTCGATGCTTGTTTACAGTTTTCAGAAATTTTCCCCCGTTTGATACATAATGCGTTTAGGAGTAATAAATTATGGGCATCCCTTTTTTCCTTAGCCCTCTCAATCTTATTAAATTTGGAATTTGGCCTCAATTATACGCATTTTTTAGAGTTTCTATCTTTTTTTTTTTTTTGAGGAAAGGAATTTTATATATAGAATATAATTGGTATGAAAAAATTTCATTATTGTTAGTTGGCCTACAACAAAGTGTGGGTACTAATCTAGTTTTAGTCTTAACATCAAACGCTTTTACCAGATCAATTAGTCTCAGCCTCATAACATTGCTACTGATTTGTTGGTATACCGTATACGCGAGTTTAATCTAGGATTTTATAGATGGAAAAAATTCGCTTATAAATGTTTTTTTGCTTCGATGCATGACAATATCTTAAAGTTAGTTCTACAGTTCTACTTGCTGAGTGAAGAATGCTGCTTCGATGCACAAAAAGCTAACAGCTTTACTTGTCAACTATTTTATATGAGAAAGAACTACATGCATAAAGCTTAACCTAATTATGGAGCAAATGTATGGAGAAGGAAAGATAAAAGCTTCCCCACCACCCTCCTCTCTCTCTTCCCTTTTCCTCCTGAAGAGAAGTCATGGTTTTCTATTTTATGAGAAAGAAGAAAAAAGAGAAGCGGATATTCTCTTTTTGGTGGTAGTCATCCTCCTCCACGGGTTCCCTGAAATAGCAGTTTAAGCCTTATTAAAACGGTAGTATAAACTTTATACCTTGCGTAAACACCATGAAAGTTTCAAATAATTAATTAGCTAATAATCCTTGTTACTATATATGGTTTAATAAAACGTATAGATAAACGAGAGTGCGCAATTAGATGGTTGGACCTAATTAATTTCAGCTTTCCTTTGAAACACTCGCCTTTTCTTTTATTAATAACAAAATGTAAAAGACCAAAAAGTTGCCTGCACGTTGTACTTATATACAAACAGCTATGAGCTACCTCAAGCCTCCAAATATAAGCTCTTTTTTTTTTTTTCCCTTAAAAGAAAAAAGCCGTAAAATTTAATTAGAATATTCCTTGTCAATTGGATATGATTTGCTCTGTATCGTGATTCTAAGTTCTTACGCGTATACAAATTGTCTGTAAAGGGGAATATAAGTGTCGATCAGACTTTGGTGAACGCAAAGACGCCCATTTCCGTCTGCTTGGCTGAGGTTGATCCAGGAGGCGATACAGGCAGGCTAGCTACGTGACGGACTCTTTACCTGCCAGCAATATACTTTCTTTCTGGTATGTCTTTTTTTTTTTTTTTTTTTCCGATTAAGTTACGTCTATGACCGCATCATATCATTTTGCAACACAATGATGAAGTAAATAACGTTGTGTTCCATTTTTGTGTTTTGTTGTGCTCCCCCCACCTCCTTCATCTCCAATTTCCCTGTTATCCTCATCCAGCTCAACCTTTCTACAGTTAAAAATATCTACGTAAATTAATTAAACTTTCTTGCATGTATACGTTTAAAAGAACAACCCCCCCCCCTCCCCCTCCAAAAAAAAAAAAAAACTTGAGCCCAAAGAGTTAAGATTTTGATTCTTCACAGAGTATATATATAGGCTAGAGCCAAAATCTCGCGTTTGTCCTTTATATTACTGCTCCATATATGTTTAAGAGCATTGTATATGTATATTGGATATTTCTCTTAGCATTAATTTGATATCTCATTTATAATGTTTAAGATTTTTAGTCCTCACATGTCCGCATCTCAAGACTTAAGTGTTAGAATAATGATATTTTTTAATTGGCTCTACGTGTTTAAGTAAAAAACCCTCAAACTTGTATTTTTTTATATATTCGAGTCATAGGATCATCGTTCTTATCTTTTTAGTCATCGACCCTCTCTCAACACCGTAGTGTGAATTATTAAAACTCAGTATTAATGTCTTCTTTTAATTACTGATTTTTAAATCCTAATTGATTGAAAATTGAAACAAATTAACATTTTATGCTTTGAATGTCCTATTAAAATTTCAGTTACTAAATATTTTAATAATAATACCTAATTTTACTTCAAAGAATAATAATACTAAATTTAATAACTAATTAACTTAATTTTAATTTAATTTATACATTTTCTACAAAATGAAATATTGATGTCTCATAATTTTCTAAAGAAATATTTTCTCAATTATTTCAGGTATTTTGAATTATTTTACACATAAATTAATACACAGATAAAGTTAAGATAAGAGCAGCTTCTTAAAGTTAAGATAAGAGCGGCTTTTTTTCCCTCTAATTTATCCTTTAAGAAATAGCCCAACAAATAATTGCATAAATGGCTATCTATGTCCAACATGAAATATATTCTCCGTCCCATATTTCAGCTACTCACATCTAGGTCTCTTATATATATATATATATATATATATATATATATATATGTACATACATGTGATTGTTAGAGAAACTTTCACAGAAAAACAGTCTAGGCATTCATTAATTATAGAATTATAGTGTTTGTTTGTTATCGCGGGCATGGAAACGATTTATGAAGAGATGTAAACAAAATAAAATAGGGTAAATTACAATTTGCCCCATAAGATTTATGTGAAATTACACTTTATCTCCTGCTATTTTAGAAATGTACACTTTATCATCTATTTTTTTTAATATAGCCCGATAATAACTTCTGGAATATTAATTTAGATGATATAATAGTTATCTTCAAATAATTTCAATCTGTATGACATTTTTGTATAATTAATTGATATTTAAAAAATACTATTTTAAAAACTAAAAGAAATATAGAAAGAAAAAAATGATAATTTAAAATGTCTATTTACTGTAAAAAAAATATCATATAGATTAAAATTACTAGAAGATGACTATTATAATGACTAAATTAAGATTTCAGAAGTTGTTATTAGACTGTATTAAACAAGTTAGGGGCAAAGTGTATATTTTTGAAATAGAATGGATAAAGTATAATTTTACCTAAATCTCAAGAGTTAAATTGTAATTTTTCCAATAACATACAGTCATCTGTAAGGGCATCTCCAACAGCTTCCCCAAAATTTCTATAAGATGGGGAAGCAAAAAGTAAAATCTCTATAATTTTTTTGCTCCAACTCCAACAGCTTATCTATTTTGTAGAATTTTGTATTTATTATATAGCAATTAAATATTATGGATTTAAAGCAAATTCAAATTAATGACTAGATTAATTATTGTATAATTAAATATTATTAAAAAATTTTAAAAATTACGTCTTCCGTTTTACAAAAAATGACTCTTTTATCATTTTTACTAAAATTTGACTTAAATATATTTATATTAATTTATATTATAAAAAAATTCTAAAAATTATGTTTATAAAATAGAGTCTTTAGGTTCAATTTTCACAAAAAAAAATATATAATTCTATAAGAAATTTTGAAAAAAAATGAAATAATTGTTGATAATTAAATATTGTGCAAAATATAAAAATTTACTACCTTTGTTTCACAAAAAATGACTATTTTAACTTTTTTAACTAAAGTCTGACTTAAAAATATTCATATTAATTTGTACTATAATTTTTTTAAAAAAAATAAATTTATAAAATAGAGTCTTTAAGATACCATTTTCATATAAAAAGTTTATATTTCTATAAGAAATTTGGAGGAAAATAAAATTATGAATTAATTGTTGTGAATAATAAATGAGACAACATTTACGAGAAAGAGATAATGTTATTTTTCATTCCCCAAAAATTTTTGGAGTTTCTGCAGAAATAGGGAATGAGATCTTCTCTTTCATCCCATTCCCCATTTTAGAGAATAGGATGGGGAAACTATTGGAGTGAAAAATGGCTTCATATTCCCTAAAATGGAGAAAAACTACAAAATGGGGAAGCTGTTGGAGATGCTCTAACATATAAGATTGGAAGTTCTCCCAGTCAATTACGCTTTTACCTATTACGTATGAAAACCAACACCCATGTCCTACTTTTTTAAAATTGTTTATTGGAGTATCAACTTTTTGTATTACTCATCTTGTCTTAAATTGTTTGTAAAATATTCTATTTCAGATAGTTTTAAATCTCTGCAATATTTTCATATTAAGTAAATTAATTTATTATATTATCTTTCAAATTATTATTTCGGTATTAATCTTTTTCCATATTTCTCAATTTGCGTATTAAAGTCAGTAATAAAAGTTAAACCTAAATATTTCAATCAATTCTGAACATAGGGAGAATATAATTTAAACCATTGGATAACTCTTTCTAGTAAATTTAAACTATTTAATATATACAAACACATAGACATAAAATTTATATGGATAGTTTAAGTCATTATTTTTTCCCTGCTAAAAATGTAGGAGCTAGACGGTCTTATTCTCTGACTTGGAAAATATTCCAGGGGTAAAAATAAGTAGAGTTGAAAATGTAATTTAAGACCAAACCTAAAGGAGAACAGTGAAATTTAGCCTAAAACTAAGATATCTGCCAACATAACCTGATAATATTATTTGATGTTACTGAAATAGAATTCAATACTTTATGCATGTGCTTTTGTTGCGTACTGCCGGGCGAAATGGCAAAAGTGTAAAGGCTTTGACTGCCTTTAAGGATCTAAAACAAGTGATCATTTCCCTTCGTTATAATGTAAGCATCTTCTGATAACTCCATAGTCTTATAATAGCTAATTCTGAGTAATTTTTTTTTCATTTTTTTAAAAAATAACAACTGAAATAGTGATTCTCAAGGTTTTTTTTTTTTTGGGCATTCTACCTATAAAACATAATAATAGATGTTGAAAACATAAATGTATAATGAAGGGTGATTTTGGTAAAAAAAATTCATAATTTATTTTAGAAAAAAGAGAGAAAAAATTGGCATATACAAAATTTGGAGGCATAGTCCTCTTTCCAAATAAAGGAAATAAAAACCCGGGAGAATGTGCTACCAAACCATATTAACTTTTCCTAGTTACTGACTTAAAAGCTCCTTTTTATAAACAACAAGCAATTAGGTTTAAGGTTTAGGGAAACATACATAAATGTAGCTAGCTTTCAGTTTTGACGAGTTAAAATGTTGATACTCACCTTCCCGTAAGTTATACACAATTCTAAATACTAATTATAAATATTTGTTGTTAGGGGAAGCTAAACCCCATCTGTGTTTTTGTTTTGGTTTTGGTTTTTGTTTTTTTGACGGAGTAGAATAATCAACAATATGGTTGGAAATAGTTAAAGAGTTTTGCCAACATAGTAAAAATTGTTTACAAGAACCATACTAAATATTCAAGCCAATTTATGAATGGACACAAAAACTTAGCAGACCATAATTCCCTTTTGAAAAACCAAACTATATATCAGAGGGTTTAATAAAGCTTTTATGGAAAAAGTTTTTGGCACATAATATTACTATTGAAATAATCAGAACGCAAATAGCTTATTGGAGTTGGAACGACCAGCAGAATAGCTTGTCCAGTTGTCCTACTATTATCATCCAACACATCTCCCATTTAGTTTCTGTCAACAAAAATGGAGAAAGTAAAAGAAAAAAGAAAAAAAGGAAAATTTTTCTTCCTCATTTTAATCACGCTAATCGCAGCTGGCAAGCGTTAAAAGTGTGAAACAAAAATCACGCCGGAGAGGCATCGTGTGTGAGTTGTTTTACGCTGGCCATACCTCAGTTTCGGTCCATCCAGAGTTAGTATTACGTACACCGACTTATTCCGTGAGCCTTCCTTGAAAAATTTGAAAATGTTCATTTTGGCCCTGTAATGCCAGAATTTTATACCATTTCTGTACACTGGAGACAAAATTCCGAATAGGGCAACGTGGCCATACCGTGTGGGGTGGGAGGAAGGCTCTCTGGGTTTGAGTCTTAAAATCTCTAGTCCAGCTTGACATTTTCGTTTTCTTTTAACTTTTTTTTTCCGGTATTATATTTTCGTTTTATATTCCTTTCTTTTTTGTCCTTCTAGGTTTTCTTTTTCACTTCCCCAATTTTTTTTTCGTTTACCTCACAACTCCGTATTTCCTTTCCCTTTTCTTTTTTTGTTGCATTCTTTGCAATTTTGTCTGTTGTTTTTATTTTCAGTTTTATTTATTTTTTGTTTTCTAATTTATGCACTTTTTCTTCTTAGTTCTACTCCATTTTTTATTACTTATATTATTCTTATTTTTAAAATTTATTTTTTCTCTTCATTTTTGTTTTCAAAATTTGTAATTAATAAAAAATAAACAGCTAGTTGAGATAAAAGAAGAAATAATTACTCGTAAAAGAACATATAGTTTCTCAAAAATAATAAATTGTTACTAATAAAAGAACAATCAATTTATTAAAAAACAACTAATAAATACTCATAAAAAACAAATAAATAATAATAAAAGAATAAAAAATAAATAGTTTATTGAAATTTGCAAAAGACTAGATAAAATTGATAAATGAACAAATAGAAATAGATAAAAGAACAAATAAAATTGATAAAAAAATAAAGAATAACTGATAAAAGAATAAACAAACTTGACAAAAAAATAAATAGTAACTGATAAAAGAACAGATAAAATTGATAAACTAAAAAATAAGAATTGATAAAAAATAGATAAGTTTTGATAAAAAAACAAACAAGAATTGATAAAAAAATAGATAAATTTGGTAAAAGAACATTCAAAACTGATAAAAAGAACAAATAATAATTAATAAAAGAGCAGATAAAAAGTACAGATAAATCTTATAAAAAATGAATAAGAACTAATGAAAGAACAAATAAGAACAGATAAAAGAATAGATAAAATTGATAAAAGAATGGATAAATATGATGAAAGACAAATAAGAATTGATAAAAAAACAGATAAAAATTATGAAAAAATGAAATTAATTTTTTCCCATTTGTTATGATTTTTTTTTTTTTTTCAGTTCTTATGTATATTTTTATTTATGCTCTTTTTTAGTTTGTATATGTTCTTTTATGCATTGTTATTTGTTCTTTGACAAATTTGTTCTTATCCAATTCTTATATGTTATTTTGTTTTTATTCTTTTTTATTTTCATATATGTTCTTCTATGCATTGTTGTTTGTTCTTTCATAGATCTATCCTTTTTTGTTACTTGTCCTCTTTTTCAATTATTTTCTAATATATCTTTTTTAGTTACTCATCTCTTTTTCAATTATTTTCTAAGCAAATACTCCATCCGTCCCATAAATTTTGATACATTTAACTTTTTGTTGTATTTTGACTTAATTTTATTCATATTATTGTTTGTTAGAAAAAATAAAAAAAATATATTTAGAAACTACATATCTTGAATTATCATTCATATACAAAGATTTTTTATTTATATATTAGAATGTTGAAAATAAAAAATTATAGATTAATTACTAAAAACAAATGGAGCAAAACTTTTGGGACAGAGGGAGTAGTATATGTTCTTTTTCTATTTCCATATATTTTTTTATTGATTATTATTTGTTCTTTTTTAGTTCCTATAAAAAATAAAGAATGAAATAAAACTAGAAAGAAAAGGTGGACAAATTGAAAAAAATAAAAAAATAATAAATTGGAAACAAACTAATAGTTAAAATTAAAAATAAAACTGATAAAAGAATAAATAAAAATTGATAAAAGATCAGCTAAAACTAATAAAAGAACATATATAAACTAAGAAAGAATAAAAAATAAATATTTTTTAATGTTATCAATATGTTCTTTTAATTTTATCAGTTTGTTTTTTTAAGAGCTGATAAAAGATCAGATAAAACTAATAAAAGAACAAATAATAACAAATAAAAGAATAGTTAAAATCAGTAAAAGAACAAATAAAAATCAATAAAGGAATAAATAAAACTACATCTATTCTTATTGTTTGATGTTTTTTTTTATTTTTCTTAAACTATATCTTCTTTGCTAATAATTAAAAGAAAAAATAAAACTAGAAAAAAGAAAAATAAAATTGGAAAAATAGAATAAAAAAATAAAATACAAAAATAAAACACAAACTAAAACTGGAACAATATAAAAATGAAACCAAGGAAAAAAGGAAAAGGAAAAAGCAAAAGCAAAAATGAAGTTGAGAAAAAAAAATAAAAAAACTGAGAAAAACGAAAGAAAAGAAAAAAGGGGGAAAAAAAAGAAAAACAGAAAACGAAGATGGGGGAAAACGAAAAATCAAGTGCGAACATTGGCTTTGGAAAAAAAAAAAAAAGGACAGTAGACAATAAGGAAAAAACGGAAGAAGGGAAAACTACTTGCGCTCACCTAGCCCACTACTTGCGCTCTTTTACCATTCCGTCAAATCCAGAATTTTGTCTGAATCTGACAAAAACAATATAAGTAGTAAAGCATGTCCCGATGCATGAGTGCTCCTAGCACGAGCAAGTCTGAGCAAACATAAAATTATGAAAAATGTTAACAGATGGACCGTGATAATCAGTTCAATCCCAGTCTTTTGTTCATGTCTCAGTCCGTAGGAAAGTATGATTTATAAAAATTGTTAAGTCTTGTAACCATAAAATGATATCACACATTTTAGAGGCATTAAATTATAACATTTTTTGTTAATGTTTCTGAAAACATAACGTCTACGGTAGATTAACCTCAAAATTAATGTTAGTTGCCCTCAACCTGTAACAACTTCTAAAGACGTCAGAAATATCTCAGCTGACGTTTCCATAGGGACCGTAATTTGATGCTTGAAATTGAGCAAGCCGTACCCAATTCATTTTGAGGCTAATCTACCCTCCCAAATTGTATACCATATCATATTTTGGATATTATTTAGTATTATTTTGATATTTTGATATTTAATAAATTAGTTTATTTTATTACCTTCAAATTATTAATTCAGTATTCATTTTTTTAATTTTTTGATTTATGTGCAAGAAAGAAAAGGCAAGAATGTAAACTAACACATATATTTTTCTTGTTATTTTTTAATCATTACATCAGACTCAAATCTTTCAATCAATTCGGGAAGGAGGAAATGTAATGTAACACAACTCATTATGTGCTACATTATTTTCATGTTATTTCAATAATTAGTCATTTTTCATTTTTTGGAAAGAAGTTGATTTTTCATCTAATCTACATTTAGTTTAATTAGTTGTCCCCACTCCAATTAATACGTCCCACCTAAATGTTTAAATTCCCACGAAGCAGAGCTACAGCTCCGTTAATTAGAATGAGTACACTATAAATTTATGTACCACCAAAATAAAGATAGTTAATTACAATTTACTCCTGAGGTTTAGGTAAAATTATATTTTACTTTCTATTTTTTAAAAAAATACACTTTATCCAATGTCTTTTTAATATAGTCTAATATCAACTTCTAAAATCTTAATTTAGATTATACGGTTGCCATCTTGAAGTAATTTTAATCTGTATAGTATTTTTTTTATAATTAATTGACATTTAAAAAAATATTATTTTAAAACTGAAATAAATACAAAAAGAAAAAACTAATAATTTAAAATGTTCATTAACTTTAAAAATATATCATACAGATCAAAATTATTGAAAGATAGATATCGTGTTTGTATTAAAAAGGTAATAGACAAAGTGTATATTTCAGTAATACGAAGAGTAAAATATAATTTTATGAAACCTTAGGGGGTAAATTGTAATTATCCCAAACAAAGAAGAAGTGAAACTGACCCTTTAATGCCCCTAAATTTCTGGCCATTTTTACCATACATAATTAAGACAATAGCCTAAAATCTCTTTCACCCCAAAACTCTGTCAACTTAGACATTTTATCCTTGAATCTTAACTAAAATTCGCTTACTTCTCAAATTTTGAAAATCAGTATTTTTTATCCCTAGGGTCATAAAATGATTATTTATGTTATATGAGGATTGAAAGAAAAATAAAATAGAAAATGAATGACTAACTAGTTATTTTTCTATGAATGAGTTGGGTAGTAAAATTAAATGAATCATATTTTGATACAAAATGTTAGTTAGATTGCATAAATTATATACATGATTAGTGCTTCTCTAAATAACTCAAATTGAGAAAATTGAAGCAAATAATAGAAAATAATGTAAAAGTCCGAGTCAAATAATTAGTTTGCCTTTCACCTTCTGTCTTTCTTTATTTTGGTTCTCATATAACTTATACAACTATTTAAGTGGGCTAATAGAGATAAAAGATACAAATTTTTAAAATTTAAGGGATGAGTGAACCTAATTTAAAATTGAGTTGACAAAGTTCAGGATAAAAGGGTCTTAAGGCCTAGAATAATTAACTGGTTTAAAAATACTTTTCCAAATTTTTCCTCTGTCCACCGATATCTATGATAAAAAACTTCACATACTGAGATATATTTATTGATATATGGAATATCAGTATTAAATAAGTCTGACCATAGAAAATCTACAAATTACTAGAAAAGAAAAAGAAATACAAAAAACCAAAAAACGGTTACCATTTTTCTGGGAGGAAAAGCGCGTTTTACCTGAGCGTTCGTCAGGTGTGAGACGACGGGAGAAAGCACGAAGTTTCATTTGTTCTTTTCGTCTGCAAGTCGAAAGCATTTCGTGTGCCGTCTCCTTCAGATAAAGCCAAGAGCAAAAAGTAAAATTAAAAAAAAAAATTGACCGTTTACTGCTGAGCGTAGCGAGTAGGGTCTAATTAAACAACCGTTCAAATCTCTTTTCGACTCCGTGATTTCGTCTGTCACTGTAGAGCCGAGACGGATCGTCTCTTCGCCGAGCCAGTGATTTTTTGGTATTGTGGCATTGCTTTTCTCTTCGGTACTTGCTAAAAATGGGAAGACAGGAGGAAGTTTGATGTGTCTTCGTGGAACGAGCACTGGTCGGCTTGTCTGTCAATTTCAAAGATCCTGAGAATAAAAAAATATTTCCTCCCCCTAAATTTTTTTTCTACTGTTCACGTCTAAAGGCAAAAATATGGTTTAAATCAAATACGTATTGGAGTTGTGGAAGTTGTTTGTTACTGTTCAAGTGAGGGTGAGTTGATTTTGGATTTTGCTATGCAGTGTGGTTTAGGGTTCTGGTTTCTGGTTGTGGTGTAACGGTGCCATCGCTCCTGTGACAGAAATAGGAATGAGCGGCAATATGTTCAAAGGCTCGCCGTACCGCCGGCGACAGGACCTGGAGTCCGGCAGCAGCCGCTCCGACAACCAGGACGATGAGTTCTCTTCCGATCCTTTTGATATCGGAAACATCAAGAAGGCTTCCGCCGAGCGCCTCCGCCGCTGGCGAGTAAGTGCCTCCGACTTTTGCAGTTGATTTATCCGTCTGCTAACTCGCCTGTGTGGATATGTGTGTAGCTTGTAATCTGAGTGTAGGAACTGTTCTGTTACAGTTTGAATTCGGAGTTATTGCTAGATTGATCAAATGCCTTTTGTTTTTTAAGTATTCGAACTTTTGAAGCGTCTGTCTCATTTCTTGTTTGCTCTGTTATTTAGAGGATCTGTTCTTCTAAAGAGATTAGAAAAACAAAGCCAGAAAATGTCTAGCTGTCCTTCGGAAAAAAGAATGTCTAGCTAATGATGGTTTTAGCGCAAAGAGATGAAAAAGAATGCCAAAACTCTCTATGTCGTCCTGCTGCTGGTACTCTGGAAATTAGATAACACTACTGGAGTTGATTTTGCTTGCTCTACTTTATCCTTATGACTAAATGCATTTAAGCTCAGCCTCTGATCCTTCTTCCTAATAAATTCGGACTTGGTGTATGTCATTTTGATTCTTCTGTGAAAGAAGTTCCAAAACTCTATCAAATGGCAAAGGGAAGTTGGTACTGACTGTTCCATGTTGTTTGTTATTTTTCCAGAAGCACGTGGGGAAATCTGTTTTGTTCCAATGTTCTTTTGATATTGGAGGGGTAGGATCCTTAGTTTTTGTCTGTGCTAAGGACAAAACAGTTTTTGTTTTATTTTTCTTGGCGCTTTTAGCTGCTGTTTATTCACCTGTCCTTCTATACTTGCTCAATGCTTTCAGGTTCTAAGTTTTTAGTTGCTTTATCTTGCTAAGAGTTTTGTACTTCTCTTCTCTTTAACCTCCTTAACATTTGGTCTGAACAGTTTTTATCATGTATTTTTTTAGCAAGCAGCACTTGTGCTTAATGCTTCCCGTAGATTCAGATACACCTTGGACTTGAAAAAGGAAGATGAGAAAAAACAGGTTTTGACGAAAATAAGAGCTCACGCACAAGCCATACGAGTATGTAGTATCAATCCGCTTGGTTTTTTTATCTGAAAGTATTAATTATGTTTTCTCATCCAATACTTTTCTTTCTCAAATATCAGGCTGCATATCTTTTCAAAGAAGCTGGGCTGCGAGACAATGGTATTTGGCTTAAATTGTTTACTTGTACTATTCTCGAATGGGCATATGCTCTTGGTATCAGATGTTTCTTTATTGATTCTTGATGTCCACAAACTTTTTTCTTAATTTGTAGTTGTTGACATTTTTCTGTTGTTGTCTTCAGTTTTTTTAGAGTTTGAGGGTTTTCTATTTGTGATTGCTCTGTTCCATGTCCCCCAAAATTCTTCTCCTTCACCTTTTGCTCTTTAAGAATTTAAATCACCGAGCATCTTGAGGTCAGTTCTTCAAATTTTTAGATGTGAATCTCTAATATTTGGAGATCAAAGATGATACAAACCTGAGACTATAAGTGAAGCTGAGTGAGATATTTATTATTGTAAGAGGGCCAAATGGTAGGACATTGTCTTGTTCTGCTGTGTTAGAAAGATATTTAGACCTGAAACACCATCTTTATAGATTATGGACATATGGCCACTTTACAACTCTGGTGTATGCTGTGAATGAGCGTTAATAGATGCTCGTTTTTTCTGTGTTTTTTTGGTAGGAGCGGTAACTCCACCTCGGATTCCACATGGTGATTTTCAAGTTGGACCGGAACAACTAGCTTCATTGACAAGAGATCACAATTTTTCGGTCCTTCAGGAATATGGGGGGGCAAGTGCACCTTCATTTATGATATCATTGATTGGTTATTTGAACTTTTGCGTCATCTTGAAGTTTACCGAGTATCTCTTGCTCATTGTCTTTCAATTTCAGGTCAAGGGGCTAGCGGAGAGACTGAAGGCAAATCTAGAGAAAGGTATTCTTGGGGGTGATGCTGATATACTGAAAAGGAGGGACGTATTTGGTTCAAACACTTATCCTAGGAAAAAGGGACGTAGTTTTTGGGTAAACTTCATGAGCTGTTGCCTTCTGTGAATAATTGTCTTCAAAATTCTCTCCCTTGTAAATTTTTAGTTTCTATTTGCATATTTACACATTTTATGTTTCAATTTTCAGAGATTTGTTTGGGAAGCTTGCCAAGATCTCACTTTAGTTATTTTGATGATTGCTGCTGCAGCTTCTTTGGCACTGGGAATAAAGACAGAGGTGAGTCTGGGAAGTAATGTCTTCTGTCTTTGAATATGTTTCTGTGCAGTTAGAGAAAGTTTTGAAGTTAGTCCTCTATAGTTTTATGTAGGTAATGGCGTTTGTCTGAAGTTTAGAGAAATAAAGATAGCTGCATCTTACTACCCTTCCTTCTTTTCAAGATTAGTTTGGCGATGGATCTCCCCATAGGCTTTTGTTGTGTTCCGACTTCTTTAAAGCTGTTTTTTTTTTCAACAATGTCTCTGACTCAACTTTTTTCTGGTTATTTGACAAAATTTTAATGATAGTTTCTGCTTATGTGATAGGGTCCCACGGAAGGCTGGTACGATGGTGGGAGCATAGCTTTTGCAGTTATTCTTGTCATTGTTGTGACTGGTATGTAATATTACTGTTTAAAGTGAACTTTATTAGATAAAGTATATCTAACCATGCCACTTAGAGGTCTTGCCTGCATCAATGTCATTCATTAATGTTTACACACTTTTACTGTTCCGTGAACTTATGTGAAATAGATTAGATTGATTAACTAACTCTTTTTTTTTTTTTTTCACATCATGCATAACAAATAACTTTCCTTTTGCATCTGATGTGAATATTGCCCCTTTGGTTTTGCGTGAGTTTATAGTGTTAATGTGACTTTAAACAGCTATGATGTGTGAACTTCATGAGTTCAAGCATAGTTGGGGTTAAGGTGAAGTATGAAAATAATAATGATGCATGAGCAATATGTGTGAGGCAAACTTCTTATGGCATGTAGGTCAGTTTTCTTTGGTATCTGGTTGTCTAGTATTAGGAATCAGTTTTATTTGGCGCATAAGTTGTGCTTTCTGTGGACTGTTGGGTTGTAATGACACATGTTTCTTTTGTTGCTCTATGGGTAGTAAACTGATCTGTTGTTTATGGATCACGGATTTTGTTTTGGAGTTCAGGAACATGTTCTTTGGCTTTATTTATTATTATATCATTTTGGTATTGCATTTGTTTTTGTCATTGGAATTTTACCACTTGGTAGAGGTTTAAAAAGTGATCAAGAGTTGTTATTCAACACTTTGGAGCCCCCAAAAAGCCCTTCTAGAACCTTTTTTTTTGTTAAAACAATTATTCTCCGTTCACTTTTTTTCTTAATCTGGAAAATTAAGTGCAGTATAAAAATATGTCATTCAAGTGATAATTAGGCAGATACATTGCTGGCTTCTGACCATGGAGCAACAGTGACTCAGCCTCACATTGTAGTCCTGCCATTTTTCATCTGCAGCTATCAGTGACTATAAGCAATCTCTTCAATTTCAGAATTTAGAAGAAGAGAAGAGAAATATACACATGGAGGTATGTAATTTCTATCTGATGTGATATGGCTGTCATCATCACCATCTCTTTTGGATTGATATACACGTGATCTTTGATAGGTGGTTAGAGGAGGTAGAAGGGTTGAGGTTTCAATTTATGACATAGTTGTTGGTGATGTTGTACCTCTCAACATTGGTGATCAGGTATGTGTCTTTGGTTTCTGCATTTCATATAATTATTGTTTTCCTTTTCTCTTATGTTTGGTGCCATGATTACTGAATTCATATTTATTGCTTAGTGCTGTTTCTTGTACAGGTTCCAGCTGATGGTGTTTTGATCTCAGGTCACTCACTGGCAGTTGATGAATCTAGCATGACTGGGGAGAGTGATATTGTAATCTGCCTAGACTTTTGGTTTTATATATTGTCTCTTGCTGTTTCTTGTCGGTTAATAACATCCATATTTACTCGATGCAGGTTCATAAGGATGCCAAACAACCTTTCCTTATGTCTGGGTGTAAAGTAGCAGATGGACATGGCACTATGCTGGTGAATTTTATTTTTTATTTTTGTTGATAGGTTTCTCGTTGGTGGTTATTTTTCTTTGCCATATTGTACTCATTGTCATTATTATCTTTAATCATTTTCTTAGATTTCACAATCCATGTAGCATATATTTGCCTTTTATGTTTAATGAACCTGAACACTTGCTTGTGACATTGGAAGTCACTGCCTACTTGAATATATGTTATTCAATAATTTTCAAACAAATGGATTGATGTATTCGTACTCTTATCCCTAGAAGATTGTTATTTTGCAAATAACCAAGCATCTTTGAATTGATCACTTTTCACTTCCATTGACTGATTGCATCATATTTTTATGTGTCATGAAATGCTCCAACCTTATTTTTCTGTTTATGTTATTGAGGATTGTCATATTTTCTTGGCTTTTCATTTTGTCTTTCCAAAGGTAACAAGTGTTGGGCTGAACACAGAGTGGGGTTTGCTGATGGCTAGTATTTCCGAAGATAATGGTGAAGAAACACCCTTGCAGGTTTGTGCATTTCCGTGTCATCATTCTCCTTATTTCGTTCTGCATGCCTGGTTCATGTCGAAGTACTTTATCAGGTTCGGTTAAATGGAGTTGCAACTTTCATTGGCTTTGTTGGTTTGACAGTAGCCTTTGTTGTCTTGGTTGTTCTTTTAGCCAGGTAAATTAGTCACTGTCTGATGCAATATTGAGCATTTTCTCTCTCTTCTTGTGTTTCTCCATGTTCTAAATCACTTTGGACTTTGTAGATATTTCTCTGGCCATTCCAGAGACCCCAAAGGACAAGTGCAGTTTATTGCAGGGAAGACTAAGGTGGGCACTGCTATAAATGGAACCATCAAGATTATCACTGTTGCGGTGAGTTATCTCTTTTCTGTATAGATGCAAATTTTTGTACCCTTATTATCAGGATGATTTTTTCTTTTACTCCCTATGCATAATAAATTCTTGTACATGGCAGGTTACTATTGTTGTCGTTGCTGTCCCTGAAGGGCTTCCTTTAGCTGTTACCTTGACGTAAGTGTACATTCTTGGGCTTGGATTTTCAGTGTCTAGGACCGGTAGTTTGTCATCTAACATTCAGCTGATTTCCTGATGCTGCACTAGTGTACTCCACTCATATCACATATTTTGTTCAACTTTCTGCAAATCTATTTAGTTCATGGCGCCTTTTCCTTTTCGAGCAAAAAGGTGACAAAATCATCCTATGATGTCTCAAATGACCTTCAACAGGAGGGATGATCCGGAGTCTTACAAAATGCATTTTGTATATTTGATTCCCTTTCCTACACACAAGAGCAGAAAAGTAATATGTGAATTAAGATGCGACATAGCTTTTGGGAACTTAGCATTTCATTTGCATATTTGATATCCTTCCCTGCACACCAAGTGTGGAAAAGTAACCTATGAACCAAGTTATCTTGTAGCCTTTGGGAACTCAAAAGCCAATCCAAAACTTCATATGTGCGACATAAGTTGCCCCAACCCTATAGGTTCCCAACTGATTGAACCAGCTTCTGTATCTGTCTCTGAAACATACCTTAGGTAATAATTTTGAAGCTTCTTTAACATGTGTTCAGTTTTCCAATTGTTGGTAAAATATATAAATTTTCCTCTTTTGCTGTATGTGTACTGATGCATGTGTAATCATAAGCATTATCTTCTGTGGTTCCTCTTATAATTCTGTTGTGATCTGAATTGGTGCAGCCTTGCTTACTCAATGAGAAAAATGATGGCAGATAAAGCATTGGTATGTGGGACGAAATGTACATCATAATTCATATCTACTTTGCATATGTCACATCTATGTTTAAAAAATGAATGCAGGTCCGTCGCCTTTCTGCCTGTGAAACCATGGGTTCTGCCACAACAATTTGCAGTGACAAGACTGGGACCCTAACTTTGAATGAGGCAAGTGTGGACTAGTTTTTCCTACTCTCTGAACTACTCTGTTCATCAATCTTTTTGTTGTGCTCGACAGATGACTGTTGTTGAGGCTTATGTTGGTGGAGAAAGCACTGATCCTTGTCAAAGAACCTCAGATCTTTTTCCCGCACTTACTTCACTGCTCATAGAGGGCATTGCACAAAATTCGAATGGTGGTGTTTATACCCCTGAGGTTGGCTTGATATTACTAGTGTAAACTATGTATAAATAAGATAAACTTTTGGTAAGGTACCCGCAATATCTTTTCCATGTTGTGTTCCAGGGGGGAGGAAATGTTGAGGTTTCTGGATCGCCGACAGAAAAAGCAATCCTTAGCTGGGGAATCAAGGTGCCATTTCTAATCCTGGTTCTCCCCTTTTCCTTTAATTTTAGGGATGGTGAGAATTGAGATGTGTTTCCGTTTCGGAATCCTGGCCCTTACCAGAGAAATGATTCACACTTCCATTGACCAATGAACCATGCAACTATGTTTGGTTAATGTTGTTTGTTTGCAGCTTGGTATGAAATATGATGCTGTAAGATCAAAGTCTTCAATCCTCCATGTATTTCCCTTCAATTCAGAGAAGAAAAGGGGTGGAGTTGCAGTAAAATTGGTAAAGTTCCTTTATATTCATAGCCATATAAAATCAGTGGCCATTTTGATAATGTTCCTTCAACATAATATTTTTCATTCACTAGAAACGGGCTCTTTAACCAATTTGACTATTTCACTTTTTGCATTTGGGAAATAAAAAGTTGAATTTTGTAAGGGAAACATGTCATCCCTCAACATACTTTATTACTTATGTCTTAGGATGTTTTGTTTGTCTCAGGCTGAGTTCCTAACACTGTTTACTTATGCCGCTTCAGCCAAATTCTGAAGTTCATATTCACTGGAAAGGGGCTGCTGAGATAGTGCTGTCAGCGTGCACAAAATATCTTGACAAAAATGGAACTCTGGTAGCCTTTGATGAAGACAAGGTGTGGGGCATGATACTTATTTCAAGTTATGTGATATTAGAAATGTAGACAGAAGATCTTCAACAATTGGTCATTGTTTACTATGTTTTATTGTCTCAAATGACCATGTGCTCCTCTATCAAAGCTTTCTTCTTACCTTTGATTGAAAATGTTTCATAAAAGTGATGCAGGGCTTGGGACTTATTATTGTCTCCCTGCCTTTCTTTTTTTTTTTTTTTTAAAAGAATAATTTATGTAACTGAAGGAGCGCCAAAGGGGTGCAAACAATTATAAAAAATCAAGGGCTTCTTGGTGTCTTTCCTGCAGCAAACTTTTTATTACTTGAAGTGATGTTTCTACGATAACTGTTGGCTTGATTTTTTGTTAATCTTGTAATTTTTGCAGCTGATGTTTTTCAAAAATGCAATTGATGATATGGCTGCTAAAAGTTTGCGGTGTGTTGCCATTGCGTATAGACTGTTTGATATCCATAAAGTTCCAAGTGATGAAGAAGAACTCAATAAATGGGCTTTACCGGAGGATGACCTTATTTTACTGGCTATTGTTGGTATAAAGGTATGGCTGTCCATGGGAATAAGAATGTAAAATGAGAACCCTCATATATTTGCCTTTTTGGTAGTAGATTGCCAGCAAAACAATATTTTCAAGCAAAACATTATCATATATGAGTTCATCTGGTCTTTTGTCACATTTGAGCCCAGGTGGTTGTCGTGCTGATACGCTTATCTGTCTATTCATAAGTTTCTTTTTAGTTGCTTTTGTAGTTATTGTTCTTTCTCATAGGAACTCGCAGGCTAAGGATTTCTTACTTTTTGCCTTTTTTCTTTCTTGGCCTTAGTTTTTCGGTGTACTTATGTTGATGAATAATTGAAACTTGCTTAAATTGTTGACTTGTGCAGGACCCCTGTCGACCAGGTGTGCAAGATGCAGTTCAGTTATGCAAAGATGCTGGTGTTAAGGTACAAATATATGTGCACTTGGTTGCCTAAGCATCTTGTTGTCTTTATACTTTCGGGTAAATTCCAACTTTATCCAGGTGTCCCTGTCGTTTCATTTTGCCCCATGTTGTTTTGTGGAAAATCACACTTGCACCTTCATGATCTAGGGTTGGCTAGGGGGAATTGTAGAATGCCAACACTAATTTGCACCTAACCAAGGGGATCAATTGTAATTAACCTTGTACTTTTATGTTGTCAACTTCAACAGTTGTTGACTGCTTCAAAATGCTTGTTGTAGGTTCCAAGTCAGAAGTCTGCCTTGTTTTTGTATACATTTCAAACATGTTCCATTTGTATCCTAGTTTTGTGCTGGTAGAATTCTGCGTTTGAAAAATGATGCTGGATTAGTTTGGGAAACTGTTCTATGTGGAGTTGGTGGCTAATGGTCTGGAACTCAGGGATAAGGTATAGAGGAAAGTGTTTTGCCGTTGATCTTCTTGGATTTTGTTAGATTAAGTGGTCAATCATCATTAACATTATCATTATCATATTTGTAGTCACATCATAGTTTAATGCCAGTTGTGGGGATTGGTGGCATCAATTTCATAGGGTCAATAAACTCTAACAAACTCTATTGGCATTATGCGAAAGGATAAAAGTGACAAGGTTTTGATCTTGATGTCTTTCCTGATGAAACCCTCTTGCAAGGGATTTATAGTTGTTAAGACTGTAAGATTGGGAAATCCTGTCATTGATCTGAGATTAATGCCTTCTTATATTTGATATTGAGGTGACATTAAAAAAACACGTGCATGCATGTACAGTGGATTAGGATTTGAACTTTGTTTTTCACTAATGAGTTTAGATGATCTGCTTTGCGCTGATCCATGAGATATTTTGTGTTTATTTTTCATATCGAGTGCTGTGATTATGAGAATTTTCTTCTGGTTTTGCGATTTAGTAGAGTTTTATTTGGTTTTTTTCATCAAGTTGTACATTTTATAGGCATTTAATTCTACTGAGGAATGTTACTGATTGGTACTTAGGTCCGCATGGTTACTGGTGACAATCTTCAAACTGCAAAAGCAATTGCATTAGAATGCGGGATTCTAGATTCAGATGCTGATGCTAGAGAACCAAATATCATTGAGGGGAGAGTTTTCCGAGCCCTATCAGACATTGAGAGGGAAGAAGCTGCTGAAAGAATATCTGTAGGCTTTTCTCTTCCCTTAAGTCATTTGCTATAGCAAAAGTAATACTACTGAATGTAGTGACTTGAGTTTTCTCTTTAGGTGATGGGAAGATCATCACCCAATGATAAACTTCTACTTGTGCAAGCTTTGAGGAAGAGGGGACACATTGTTGCTGTTACCGGTGACGGAACCAATGATGCTCCTGCACTACATGAGGTCTGACATCGTCCTTGTTTTGTTTTTGTCATTTATTCCTGTAGGATGAGGAGCTTTTCATAAAATCTTGTTGCATTTAAAGCTTTGATGCCCAATTTATAAACATGTAGTTTTATGCTGCCTTGTTTTGTTCAAGTCATGCGCACCTCCAATTTTCATTTGCTGTTTTTTTCTGGGCCATATTCGCTTAGAATTTTCATTTGATAAACCTGTGCTTCATTTCTAAGTTTTGTCCATGTTCCGTTACATGACAACCTTTTGCACAATTTTAACTGATAGTGGTCTTGTGGAGCTCTTATCACAGATTAAGTTTAGTCGTATTAGCTGGAGTATGGTATACCTGGTTTTGGTGATAATGAGTCTGAAATTTCTCTCCCCACCCCCTCCCAAAATTTGATTTCAGGCTGATATTGGACTTGCAATGGGTATAGCAGGGACAGAAGTTGCAAAAGAGAGTTCTGATATAATTATCTTAGACGACAATTTTTCTTCTGTTGTGAAGGTATCTCTTTTCTGTTTGGTTACACCTTATAGCTTACTGAGCTTGGTTTGTCACTCGTAGCATATCTTGGTTTCTTGTCCTGAAGGAATCTGGAAAATCAATGTTTTATAGTTTAAGTCTGCTTGCTTGTGTTTATGCTAGCCAAAGATAATGAATTCTTACATGGAATGTAGGTCTGTCAGCATCTCTTAAAATTGCTATGAGACTGAAAGTACTTCAATGCCAAAACATTCAAGCCTAACCGGTCATTTGATATTGTTAACCTCTTTTCTACATTGTGTTGCAATTGCTTTAATGGGTGGTATGGTGGAATCCAAATTTGAACTTTTCTTTATATCTTTATGGTAAAAATTGTCATGATGCATTCGCATGAATTCATATTGCCAATATGACTTTTAGTGGTTATGGACATTACGAATCTCATGCAATCAACCTAAACATAGTTTGGAGTTGGGCATATTATAATGATGATTATCTTTTGACTTCTTTAGGTTGTCAGATGGGGACGTTCTGTGTATGCAAATATCCAGAAATTCATCCAGTTTCAACTTACGGTTAATGTTGCAGCTCTAGTTATTAATGTTGTTGCTGCAGTTTCATCTGGAGACGTTCCATTAAATGCTGTGCAGGTCTGTACTCTACTCCCGAACTGGCTCTTTGCTCTCCTTCCCACTGAAACTGTTGCTGACACAGAAACAGTGGCAACAAGTCAATGTTTGGGTGGAAACAGAAAATTCTTGGCTTACTGAAGCGGCAAAGTTACCCTTGAAGTGTTTAGAATAATAATGTAGGAAAACCATTATGAGGTTGATAAAATTGGCTGTTTAAATTATTAGAAGTAACAAACAAAACCCCCTCCCCGCACCCCAAAGCTGTACCCAACATACTGGATTACTGGACCATGGAAACAGTAGCTGTGATGAGACAAATAATCTAGTGCAAGAGAGCGTCTTGATGAACTTTTGCAATACATTTTAAGCCTCATGTCTATAACTAGTTTGGATCAGCTTCTTGAAAACTGTAGACACACTGATTCATGTTTAGGTTGGGCATTACAGCAGACATGGAGTTTATTGGTGTTGTCATCTTATTTTATATTCCCTCTGACCCCTAATGTTAGTCACTTTTGACATTTTTACAAATATTATGGATTTTCGGTAAAATAAGCATTTAGGATTGTCTCCAACATTACACTTTACTAAATAATATGTTTACAAGATGGGGCTTTTGTAAGCTTTACATTATGTGGGTACATTTGGAAGAACATTCACAAATATGGAAAAGTGACAAATAATAGGACCAAGGAAGTAATTGACTTTGCCTGTTGCATATGTAATTGGTTTTTTAGTGCTGATTAAGTAAAGCGGCATTCTAGGTTTTAAAAAAGAAAAGCTCATTCTTCTATTCTCTTTTAGCACACTCTCCTGATAGGAATTAATAATTAGTTTTGTCCAGTTTCCTTCTGTATCTTTTCTTGAGGGTTGATGGTTTTTTCTTCATGCAGCTTTTGTGGGTTAACCTTATCATGGATACGCTTGGTGCGCTAGCACTGGCAACTGAACCGCCAACAGATCATTTGATGTGCAGGCCACCAGTTGGTCGTAGGTAAATATGACTTGCTTGGTACAGTGCAAAACAATAGGTACTTACAATCTGGTTGTTGGCAAGCATGAACTTCTCCAAGAATTCTGGAAATTGGTTTGTGGATTGTGAATGACTCAAGAGTGTGACTACATTGTTGTAGGGTGCCAGTCTAGTTGTCTTAGTATCAGGCTTGGCTCTTGCCTGTATTTGTGTACCTTGACATGTCCACAGCCCACCAATTTTGACAGCTGAAGAACCTATTTTTTTCCCAAATACAAATTGCTAGAAGTTTGAAATTTCTCTTTTACGCCTATATCACATGGTCATTATATCATAAATGTCCATAAATTGGGGGCTTAACACATCTAGTGATGTCATTGTTAAAAGCTTGCCTGGGTAAAAATGGACTTAATAAAGATGTTTCTGTTACGCATTATTGACATAGATAAATGTGCTTTGCAGAGAACCTCTTATTACTAATATCATGTGGAGGAACCTGTTTATCCAGGTAGACAGCTATTCCTAAGTTTAATGGCTATTAACCACTTGCTTCACTTATGCAGCTTGCATATAAATTGAGAATCTTTGATTTCTTCTTGAATTTTCAGGCTATATATCAAGTGTGTGTCCTGCTTGTCCTCAACTTTGAGGGGAAGAGTTTATTACATCTGAACCATCTGACTGTTGAACATGCAAATAGAGTAAAAAACACACTGATATTCAATGCATTTGTGCTCTGTCAAGTAAGTAACTATCCTCGTTGATATTTATGATGCTTAACAACTCTTCTAGTGCTTTGTATTTTTTAAGGTTCTTCCGTGCATGGGGAATTAATGTTTGTCACTGCCACATCTATTAGTTGTTAGTCCCTGGAGCTATAGCCCACATGAAAGGCCTGTTCTCGATCATATACTTCCACTGGTTCATATGCATGAGAGGGTGTCTCGTGTTATAATCACACATGATTAAGTGAAGTGGTCCTTTGGTGCTTTGGTTATTTTGATGTCCCCCTCCTTCGCTAATCTATGGCTTTATGGTAATACTGGATAGTCTTTCTTTTCATCTATTGTATGCCAAAATCTTCCATTAGGACATGTTTCTGCTGTCTGACATCACTGCAAGTTCCTCTGTCCCATGGTTCCTGTGTTCAAAATGCTGTATCCACTCTAATTTTTTTCTTATTTTATTTTCTTTCCTCATACCCTGTGATTGATCTGGGTTATCATTGCCGTTTATCATGCATGTGAGCTTGGCTACGTCCCTTAGGTTCGATCTCTAATGCTCCTGTCGAAGTGCTTTTCAGACAAAAAGCAACAGAATATCACCTTTTTGCTTGCAGTTTGTAAAGCAAATAGGGATAGGAGGCAACTCTGACCAATTATTTTACTGCAGATATTCAATGAGTTCAATGCTCGAAAGCCAGATGAAATCAACATATTTGAAGGACTTGCTAGAAATCGTCTCTTTATAGGGATAGTGGCCGTAACTTTAATCCTCCAGGTGAGATCGTGTAAATTGGCTCTGGACTGGTAATTTTCTTTGCTTTCAAGTTGTTTTTGGTCTTTATAGTTGGCTTGCTGTTGCTTAGGTTGTCCTTGTTGAGTTCCTTGGAAAGTTCGCCAAGACTGTGAAGCTTGACTGGAAGCAGTGGCTAGTATCAATTGCTATAGGTTTTGTCAGGTCAGAATTTGGTCTAGTTCCCAATCTTGAGATCTATTTACGGTCTTATACATCATTGCATTATTACTTGTGTCAAGAATCTTACTCCTTTTGTTGTTCAATTAGCTGGCCTCTCGCGCTTGTTGGGAAATCGATACCTGTGCCAAAGACCCCCTTAAGTACCACCATGACAAATTGCTTCCGGCGACATAAGCATGCTCTAAGTAGGAATACTATTCCTTTCCCACCCATTCAGAGATCCAATATTTCCTGCTGCGGACTGATTCAATCTGTTCTATTGCTCTTCAGGTGATGAAGAAAAGGACTGATGACCCATGGCAGCGACAGGAGTGTGTTTGTTCAGGCTTTCACTTTGTTCATATCTCTTTTTTGGGCCGCAACCATATTTCTCACCTCGCTTGCATTAACGTTTTCTGCGGAAATTCTTTAAAAGTCCAGCTAAAACGGTTTGAAGTTGAAGATATAAAACCTTACAAGGATGGCTTACGCTAGAGAAAACTGTAAATGCCTCTACTCGATGGGAAATGAAATAACATTACCCGCTTCTCAAGATAGTTTTTAGGCTTTACCCTTGTTTTGAAACGTTTTACAGTATATAGAAACTGCTGAGTATAGACGATTTTGCCTTCGTTCTTTGTCTTCTAGAATTACTTTTATCCTTGCCTGCTGGAGTTACATTTTTCATGGGGCAATATTTCCTAATTAACATAATTCCTCCTTGGGATATTATTCTTGCTTTCAATTTAAAAACTAAAAAGGACTTCCTGTTAGTTTATTTGTAACTGATATCTCTCAACTCCATTTTTCGTTTTGAGTTGATTCGTTTTCAACTTCTCTGGCTTTAGCTCGATGCTGCACGTTTTATTTTTCCCCCCAACGTTCATACGTGTTTAGGAACTTTGAAAAAATAATGCCAGTTCGGGTAAGTTATGGTATTCTTAAACCAGTAATACATTTCAAACTCAAGCAAGCGGATGGAGATGTTGGACCAGCGAGTTTTGAACGGAAAAAAGTGATGTTTACCAGAAGGCAAAAGGTGTTTGACACGCCTGGATCAAACTTCGACGGGAAAACTAGCGGAGTGTGATAAAGCTATTGAATGCGAATCTCACTTTGAAACATCACCATTGAGTATGTAGGCAAGCATTCCTTTTGCTCCTTTTTTTTTTTTTTTAATTGGAAGTTTCTTTCTACGTACTGAAAATCAGCAGGAAAAGGTGAAAATTAGCTCTCTCACGAAAACGAAAAGAAAAAAAAAAAGAAAAGAAAAGGATGTCCATCGACCAAAAAAACAAGGTTGCCTGAAGGCTATATACAATTTGTCAGTAACGCACTGGCTTTTACATACTCGTTCACTATTTGATAAAACTTTGTATGTGTGACGGCATTTATAAACATTCACATTTGTGACAGGCTTTTGGATGAAAATATTGTCATTATTTGTGACTTACTAAATTTTTGAGCTAGTCGTAGGCCCTTTTAAAATACTCGTCCACTATTTAATAAAACTTTGTACGTGTGGCGACATTTATAAACATTCACATTTGCGACAGACTTTTGGATGAAAATATTATTCTTATTCTTGACTTACTAAATTTTTGAGTTAGTCTTAGGCCCCACTAAAAAAACTAACTAAATGAGAAAAAAGTTGGTAGTAGAAACTGCAACAACATTCTCTATAGTACTACATAAATAATAGAAATTGGAAAATAATTAGGTGACAGAAAAATTTAAGTTATTTGTGTGATAGAGTTTGGTTGAAAGTTAAGAGACTCGTTTAGATAGGTGGTATGAGATGCATCTATTATTACTTTTTGCAATAAAATAGTGTCATATACCAATTGTCATTTACGTTATTGCATGACACGATATCATGGTGAGCTTAAGATTTTCTTTTTCGGTAAAATAACTAGGCCAGTTACAAAAACCTTTGATGTAACTTACATTTTACAGTTAGTATACATTTTAAAATATTAATTTTTCTTCTTTATAAATGCATTTTTCTTTTTATGAATACAATTCTGTATTTCTTAAGATAGTTAATTGTGGAAAATATTAAAAATTTTAAAATTACTATAATATAGTTATCAAATTATTTAAACTAGAGTTTAAAAAGTTATTATTTGACAATGTAAAGAAAGTTGAGAGTAAAGTGTAGGTTTTTTTAAAATAGAGGGGGGTAAAGTATAAGTTTGGCAAAACCAAAAGCAGTTTCTGTAATTCCCTCATAACTACTCAATCTGTCCCAAAATTATAGCAACATATTCTATTTTGAGTAGTTTCAAATCTTTGCAACATTTTCCATATTTAGTGAATTTCTCTACTACTCTACTATCCAAACTATTATTTTAATATTCACTGTTTTAATTTTCTTGATTTACATGTAAAATTAAGAGCAAAAGTAAAAATAATACATAAACTTTCTCTCATCTCCTAATTTCCGTATAATTATAGCAACATATTTTATTTTGAGAATTTCCAAATCTTTGTAACATTTTCCATATTTAGTGAATTTCTCTACTATTCTACTATCCAAACTATTATTTTAATATTCATTGTTTTAATTTTCTTGATTTGCGTGTAAAATTAATAGCAAAAGTAAAAATAACACATAAGCTTTCTCTCATCTCCTAATTTCCATATGAAACTAAAAAGTTTCAATATGTACAAAAGGAATATAACATAAGCTTAGATTATTTTATAAAAAATAAATAATAGCGCTTAGAAGTTAAATGCAGCAGTGGTCCACAATTTTTAAATGTTGTTTCACTTTTGCCCCTAAGATCCACTTTATTCCACTGTTGTCCTTAACGGGTAGAGGGAGGCATGGTTCGGGTTAGTTCAGTTTTATGGTGGAACCGAACCAACTCAACCCGAAATGGCATTGGTTCTAAAATTTTTCTACCCAACCCGAGAACCATGAACCGAAGAGAACTAGAACCGTGGTTCTAGGCTTTCAGTTCTGGTTCTTGAGTTTTTCAGTTTATACCTTAAATTCATAACTAGTTTATGAAATATTCAATATAATATACAATTAAATCAGTATTTAAATACATATACTTAGATATATTTAAAAGAGTTTAATATGTTGTTACCAAAATTGTTCAAAAGAGTTACGTGTGGAATGACTTTCATCTTAACCAGTTTACTACCCTCCAATATTTTTAATATTGACACGACATTCAATATAGAAAGCTGAGCTTTTAAGACCTTCTTTTTCAGTATCAAAACCTAAAATATGTTATGTTATGAATTTCCAGTTTCATATGACTCATAAATTAAAAAACATGAGGATTGTATCATAAAAAGTGGTCTGGAGTAGAAAGAATGAAAGCAAAATGACTCAGGAATAGTCAGTCTAAGAAGCAAAGTGATTCAAGTGAATATAGAGAAATTTTGTGAATGATCCTACAACTTCTATGTTGTTTCAATTTGGGACATCAGTTTAAGGGTTTAATATAAAAATATAAGATAACCATCATAATTTTTCAAAGAAATATATACATACATGGATATATTAGTAATACTATAATTTTTTATTATATAATTATATATATACCTCGAGTTTGGTTCCATCTCGAGTTGGTTTCATATGGAATCTAAACCAACTCAAAAATCATCTGTTTTCTTATATGTAGAACTAACCCGCGAACCATTGTCTATTTTTACCCAACTCAGCCCAACCCAACCCAATAGGGGTCGTTTGGGTTAGGTTTCGGGTTTACCCAACCCATGCTATAGTGTTAAATACTGTGGTATACCGTTTACCATGGGTACGCGGTATGCAGTACAAATGTTTTCGCATTTTGTCATTTTACCGTGCAGTATATCACGGTATTTTGCATTATACAGCATACAGCTCACTTTTTGTATGCATTTTGTTAAAAAATTACGGTATACCGCATATACCGCGTGGTACATACTGTGGTATTTTATTTTTCATAGGTATTTTTTTTTCATTTTACATAAAAATATCATAAATATATAAAATATTAAAATATAAATAATACACATATCATAAAATCAACATTTACCTTTATTTTTTTTGTTTCTTTTCTTAATTAATATAAAAATTTAATGTAAGGTAGCAACTTGAAGGTCCCTATGATATTGAACAATATCCCCCAATTAGATTTTTTGTACATGCTACCACAATTGAATATATTCTATTATATATATTTTATTTATATTTGATAAATTATTATGAGAAAAATTTGAATACATATAAAATGTGAAAAAATAATTATTAAATAAATTATGATATCTTAAAATAATATTCTAATATTTATTTTTTTATGAAAACGGTAACAATATGCTGGGCAGTATACTATGTAGTATATTTTAAAAATTTGAGGAGCAGTATACTTGACGGTAACGATATTTAACACCTTAACCCATGCTCACTTTTACTAACAAGATTAAAATATTTCATTTTTCCCCTCTATGGATGGAAAACGTTATGGTGAATGGTAATTGTAGAGGAAATCGCAATTTTGACCCTTGAAGACTTGTTCTCTACCCTAGAACCCCTAAAACTTCTTATTTGTCAATTGGATTCCCCTTCCTCTTTAAGCTTGCTAAGCTCTACATGTTCTCCTCTTGCACTTGCACCGGATACACTGTGTGCTCCCTTCTCAATCGAGTTTGATCCGTTGCTAGAACGCGTTTCTTTGTTATAAAATCTTTGCCATTCTGACCTAGATCTGGATCGAATTCCCTCACCAATCATCGTCGCTGATGGGTCGCGATGGTTGCTGGCTCCATCCTATCCTCCGTTGCTTTCTCCACATCCTCTCTTCCCTAACTCTCATCATATCCATAGCAATGGGAATGTAAAATGAAATGAGGAAATTTTGGTATGGCGAGTAACTGCCAAAAACTTTATTCAGGGTCTAAATATAGCAATCGAACATCCGCTGCTTGGTGGCTCCCTCACTGCCAAGCTTATCCATGACAATGAGCTAGTGCTCATAATCACAGTCGGGAAAGAGTAGAGCCGTCTTAGTGGGAGGTCAATCGTGAAAGTTGGAGCCGAAGTTCAACGAGGAGTAAGAGGGGCTCCTTGATTGGTTAATGTCGTAGTGGATGGAAACAAATTTGGAGGCTCCGATGGAGTTGGAGAGGAGGTGTTTGGGGAGGAAAAGTTCGCTCTCTCCGAATCCTTGTTGACGCTAGTGTCATAAATCGATGCAGCGGTGCTGAGGATGTGGCTGGAGGCCATCCAAGGCATCAGCCCCTAGCAAGTCTGGCAGAGGAGGCTTCGCATGTGCTTCGCCACCAAGAAATTCGAACCATGGACTTTTCTAATTGCAGTCCCAACATAAACTCACCTTGTTGGATTCATAGTCCTTCCTTCCCAACTACTGCTCCATCGTGAGATCACATCATTGGATGTTGAGGGTGAGGAAGCCGAGGGAGGAGAACAAATTGACAAATGGGAAAATTTTAGGGTTTGTGAGGGGAGATAACAAGTTTTTAGGTTAAAATTGAGATTTTTCCTGCAATTTTGTGTTGATGTGTATCTTTTTGTCCAACATAAACATTTTTTGTCCAAGATAGTAATGGTGAATATGGGTTGGGTAAACTTGAACCACCCCCATTGGGTTGAGTTGGGTTAGGTAAAAATTGATCATGGTTCGTTGGTTGGTCCACATATAGGAGAACCGACGGTTTTTTGGTTAGTTTTGGTTTCATATGAAAACCCAAGGTAGAACAGAACCCGAGATATATCTATAATTATATAATAAAAATTATAGTATATATATATATATACAATATAATGGTCATTTTGTGTTTTTATATTAAATTCTTAAATTGATGTCCCAACTTGAAACAAATTCTTAAATTGATGTCCCAAATTGAAACAATATGAAAGTCATGAGATCATTTATGAAATTTTTCTATATTCACTTAAATCACTTCGCTTCCTAAACCAATTACTCTTGAGTCATTTTACTTTTGATTTTCCATTCCATGCTACTCTCTACGACATAATCATTATATATATATTTTTTTTCATTTTTGAGCCATGTAAAACTAAAAATTCATGATATCTATACATTTTAGGTTTTGATACTAAGAAAGATAGTCTTAAAGGCTCAGCTTTTTATATCGAATGTCATACTAATATTTGAATTACAGAAAAGAAGTAAAGTAAACTGGTTGAAATGAAAGATACTCCACAAGTAACTCTTTCGAATCATTTTGGTAAAAACAATATTTTAAACTCTCTTAAATGTGTCTAAATATATATATATATTTAAATATTAATTTAATTGAATATTATGTTGAATATTTCATAAAACTAGTTATAAATGCAGTTTTATTGAATTTTGGTGTTATTATAGGTATATGGTATAAACCGAAAAACTTGAGAACCAGAACCGAAAAACCTAGAACCATGGTTCTGGTTCTGTTCAGTATTTTGTTCTTGGGTTGGGTAGAAAAATTTTAGAATCAAAGCCATTTTTTGGTTGGTTCGGTTCTACCATAAAACTAAACCAACCCGACCCATGCACACTCTTACAAGATAGGGCAAAAATCGAATGTTTTAGGGTCTGTTTGGGTAGAATTAACCAAACTCTATTAACTTGGTTTTTGTGCAAATGATGAAGGGCTCACAAATTTATTTATTTTTACTCAGTTTGTTTTTTTTCCCCAAATTCCCAAACTCAGTATTCCTATTCCCCCAGCTTGCTTCGATCATCTCTAATCTTGTTGATGTCTTGCTCATGGATGGGCTTTAGGCAATGGAAGGTTTTGCGGACCAAGTGGGCAGAGGTGGATTGAGGTGGAGGCAAAGTGTGGCGAGGAAGAACAGGGTGGAGGTAAAGTGGAAGAACACCAGAAGAATGGGGTAAAGGCAGTGGAAGAATGGGGCCAAAAGGAGGCAGAGTGAAGTAGGGCTGGAAGATGGTGGAAGAAGAGTTAGCAGGGTCCGTTGTAATTTTAAGTAACTTTTGGTATAAAATCATACTAATCTATGTCCGGTTAATAAAAACACATTAATTTGGTCTCATTAACTCTAAACAAATTGGTCCTTAATGACTTTAGGGACAAGAGTTAAATGTTTAATTGCTTTGAAGACAAGAGTGGAACAAAGTAAATATTAGGGATAAAAAAATGGAACAACATTTTGAGGTTGGCGACCACGATGCATTTAACCCTAACAATTTGATTATGGCATCCCGATACTGCCATATGAACTCAGATTGCCCTAAACCCTCAAAACCTCTAGTTTCACAGTCACGCCCTCTCCGAGCCACCAAGGATTTGCTTCGGGCAACTGTCAACGTCCGCTGCTGCCATAACAATGTCCCTCTACACGCTCCTACGCCACCGCCGCCCCTCTGCTTCCGCCGGCCAACCCCTCTACTACTTTTTCCGCCGATTGGTGCAATCCCCAGAGCCCACCCCAGTATATCTTATTCACAGTCGCTCATTTGCCTTCTCATCCGCAGAAGAAGCCGCAGCGGAGCGTCGCCGGCGCAAGCGCCGCCTCCGAATCGAGCCTCCGCTTCATGCTCTGCGCGCCTTCTCTCCTTCTCCGCCCGTTCGGGACCCCGACGCTCCGCGGCAGCCCGACACCACCTCTAAGCTCGTTGGCCCCCGCCTCAGCCTCCACAACCGCGTTCAATCTCTCATCCGTGCGTCTGATCTCGACGCAGCTTCGCTCCTCGCTCGCTCTTCCGTCTTTTCCAGCATTCGGCCGACGGTCTTCACCTGCAACGCCATCATCGCCGCCATGTATCGGAATAAACGGTTCGATGAAGCAATTGCTCTCTTCCACTTCTTCTTCAACCAATTTGACATCGTGCCCAACGTCGTATCGTACAACAATCTGATCAACACATATTGTGACAGAGGTGAGGTCGATAGGGGTCTTGAGGTTTATCGCCATATATTAGCCAATGCGCCATTTGGTCCTTCTGCTGTGACTTACAGACACTTGACCAAGGGCCTGGTCGATGCCGGAAGAATTCAAGAGGCTGTGGATCTTTTGAGGGAAATGTTGAATAAAGGGGGTGGTGCGGATTCACTGGTTTACAATAATCTGATATCTGGGTTCCTAGAATTAGGGAATTTGGAGAAGGCGAACGAGCTTTTTGATGAGCTGAAAGAGCGTTGCGTGGTGTATGATGGAGTTGTGAATGCCACTTTCATGGAGTGGTGGTTTAAGCAGGGGAAGGATAAAGAGGCCATGGAGTCGTATAAGTCATGGCTGGATAGGAAATTTAGGATGATTCCGGCTACGTGTAATGTTCTTCTGGAACTCCTTCTGCGACGCTGGAAGAAAGAACAGGCTTGGGCTTTGTTCGATGATATGTTGGATAATCATACGCCTCCCAATACACACACTGTGAATTCAGATACTTTTAATATAATGGTAAATGAGTGTTTCAAGTTGGGGAAGTTTGAAGAGGGAATTGAGACCTTTAGGAAGGTAGGAACGAAACCTAATTCAAGGCCTTTCGTCATGGATGTCAATGGATACAGTAATCTCATAGCAAGACTGAATGAGCAAGGGATGTTGTCTAAGGCAGAGGAGTTGTTTGGGGAAATGTGTTCCAAGTCATTGCCTGTGGATGTTTCGACCTACAGGAATATGATTGATACGTACATAAAGGAAGAGAGGATTGATGATGCTTTGAGATTGTTTACCAACATGGTTAATGGTGGTTTGAGGGTAGTGGCTGACTTTGGCACCAGAGTGTTCAGAGTGTTGCTTGAGAATGGCAAGCATATAGAATCTGCTGGGGTTTTGAAGAAAATGGGGGAGAAAGAGACTAAGCCAGATGCCTCCATTTATGATGTCGTGGTTAGAGGTCTTTGTAGTGCTGGTGAATTGGACTTGAGTCGGGACATGGTTGATGAGATGATGAGGCATGCTGTTGGTGTACCTCCTGCTCTGAAGGCTTTTGTATGCGATGTGTTTGAGAAGGCTGGGCGTGTTGGGGAGATTGAGAGAGTCTTGGATGAGAATAGGTGGGAAACACCTAGACCAGCAGTACCTAGAACTCGGTTTCAGCCAATGCAGTCTACTGTACCTTCTCGTATGGGTGGACAGCATCCTCCAGGTTCTTGGAGTCAGTCATCCTCAAGACCTTCTCCGATGGGTGCACAGCAGACCCCAGGTTCTTGGGGTCAGAGAGTACAGTCACAGGTTGGAGTAGGACCAACACAAGTGGGTGCCGGACATCAGCAGTCTGGTTCTTGGGGTCAGCCAATGCAGTCCCCATCTGGATATTCTCAACCAGGTGGAGATCAGCAAGCTGGTTCTTGGAGTCAGCCAATGCAGCCCCCATTGGGTTATTCTCAGCCAAGTGGACATCAGGAAGCTGGTTCTTGGGGTCAGCCAGCACAGTCCACGTCAGGATATTCTCAGGTAAGTGGGCACCAGAAAGCTGGGTCTTGGCCTAATCAGCCGATGCAGTCCCCACTGGGATCTTCTCAGATGACCGGACATCAGCAGCCAGATTCTTGGGATCGTCAGCAAGTGCAGTCACCATTGGGATCTTCTCAGTTGAGTGGATATCAGCAGCAGGGTTCATGGAGTCACCAAGCAATGCAGTCGCCATTGGGAACTTCTCAGATGAGGGGACAGCAGCAGTCAGGTGCTTGGAGTCACCAGCCAATGCAATCGCCATTAGCATATTCTCAGACGAGTACTGGGCATCAGCAAACAGGTTCTTGGGATCAGCCAACGGAATCACCTTTAGATTATTCTCAAGCAGGTGGACATGGGCAATCAGGTTCTGGAGGTCAGCCATCACCGCCACTAGAAAGGGCTTGGGTGAGTGGCGAACAAGAGCAGTCTGGTTCACTAAAATCTGCAGGGCAGGAAGCATCACAGTTTTCTTGGGCGAGATAAGTGTTTCTCACATAAAGGAGCTCTGTTGAGCTCAGATTCGACGTGCCAGAAATTTTGCAAGCCATCATTCAGTTAGTGTTGCTTGAGAATTACTGCATTATTTGTTGAAATGTGAAGACTTTTAGATCTTCTTCTGGGGTGTGCCTTGGATCCCTACCCTTGAATGAGTCAGAGTATGTGAACAACATAAATACTAGTTTCTATACCCATTAGGATGCGTTTGGGGGATTAACAGAATTGGTTTGATGAATCGTACTATGAAGCACAGGTAAGAATAAGAATTTGGCGTAGTTCACATCACGAATCTCACTCTCTTCTGCTTACTTTTACTCTGCTTATTGTTTATGAACCTTTCGGTGAAAAAATGTCTACCAACGGAAAAATCCTGATGTGGAGCAATTCTTTCCCACCACTCATTAGCTGGTCATATATACTCTGGAAGTAGCAAGTATGCTTTGTAAGTGGCTCTGGATCGGTCGTCTTGTGGAACTATTTTTAACCTTGGGTAACATTTGGTGCATTAGAAATTTTACAAAATTGCAAGGCTTGTAACGTTGAGTTCTATAGAATAAATTTCATGAATGGTCCCTAATCTTTATTATTATTTTATTTTAGTCCTTGAACTTATTAAAAATATTTTATTTTAGTCTCAAATCTATTGAAAACACTTCATTTGGGTCTTAATTTGATGAAATTTGTTAACTCAAAGTGTTTATCTAATAAGAATTTTTTAGATTATAATTTAAACTACTCAGTAACTGTCTTATAATAAATTTATTCTATATAATAATTTTTTGGTTTTCATATGATTGTTTTGCTTGGTTTGTTTTTCCCCACCAAATGTTGATACGTTGTGGTTAGATACCTTGTAATGAGAACTTGGAGATTCAACACCTCAATTTCCTCAAGTTCCATACTTCCATGCTTCAACCTGCCTGCTTGATTTCCGATCTTTCATAACAAGATTCAAATATTACAAAACCAGCCAAATAGACAAAGAAGGATCAAAGCATATCCAGATGGTGAACATTCCAGTTAGTTTCGGGCTGTACAATTTTCGGCTGTCAAAATCTAGAACTACCGAAAGAAAGCATCTTCTTTCTTCTTGTATATCTCAAATAACTGCTTTGAATGCTGAATTGCTAGACTTTTGCAGTCATCAAGAGCTTTTGGATCATGTGCCTGCAATTCAGCCACTGTTTTCTTTAACTGTCCCTTTGGATCCCCATCTATCAGGAACTTGGCCAAAGCAGTGCCCCTGGAAATAACACACCGGAAAGCAACTGCCTGATTAAAAAGTTGCATCTTTTACACTTGCACCAGGATAAGAAGATACTAGAGAAGCTAAGAAACAAATGATCTTTGATGTTCACCCATGCATTGTTCTAGGAAGAAAATACTGGTATTGAAAAAGGGCTAAAGCTGACCTGATTTTTGTTTATACACCAGTGAAAGAGAGGAAGGTAGATTACAATATACCTGGATGCACTAGACTTGTCAAATCCTCGATTGCTGTATGATAAACCCAGAGGTGTTCTCTTCTCAGACTTCTCCATCCGATGAAGAGCACAAACTGCTTTCATACAAAGCTCTGAACTGCTCTTAAATGCAGCAACCATTTCGGATTCAACCAGCCACTGGTCACAGTCATCATCAGAGTCAGAATCACAGGAATCAGAACTCACCTCATATTCATTCCCAGAAACTTCAAAAGCAATCCTGCTCAAGAGTTCCCTGGAAAGTTGTTTAGACCCTGATTCCCCCTCACGACAACTCGAAGTTCTTTTATCCCTGGAAGATAGAGCATTATCCTCCAAGTTAAAAGCTTCATCTGGTCTCCGTTTTAGAGTTCTGGAGCCCATTTCAACGTCTGCATGACTTGAGCCAGAACTGCCAGCTCGTGTCTGTAAAGTACTTGCCTTTGGAATTGAATTTACTTCAGGAGCACAGTCATCATCAGTATCAACAATCTCCACAATGCTTCGAGATGGGCTTCTCCCGTTTTCTGACATGGAATTTGTTAGTGAGGAGTGGCCAATAATTTGTTTCCCCAATGTCTAATCAGAAAGTACAAAAATTGTGCATAACTGTCAACATTTTGCACCACCTGATAATAACTCCTTTATTAAACTATAGCTTGTTAGGTGGCATCACTTCTAGCTTTACTGTCATGTAAATCTAACAAGAGGCTAATTTCCGAGTAATGAGCTACGGTCTTAGGAAAAGTCAACTAGCCAACATTGGCATATGATAATAATTTCTCAATACCTGAATCACCCAACCACAATCACACAACTAAAAGAAGAGAAGGGAAAACCCATATTTGTCTATAAATTGATATGGTATCCAGTGTAGATATTGATTTGATCTGACAGAACAAAAAACTTTACCCTAAAGAACCACTTTAAGTACAGGGAACCAATATCATGACCAGGTTAGAGAGGTTTCTTCAGGCAATTATTTAAACCTTTTCCTGTTAACCAGCAGCAAGCACCAATGAGAACTCTGCTTCTTTAGCTGCCTATTCCTGTATAGCTGAGCCAAAAGCAGAATTCTTCATAGGTGTTAATACCATAAACTTCAAACAGAAGCTTCCAAGTGATCATATTCCACACAAACGGTGTAGACAAGATGAACCCAAACTACTGTTTCTGATGACTTACTGATACAGCTTTTATAACTACATGCATTGGAGACTTGATGTAAAAAAGGGCACTGACATGTTAAGAAATTTATGCAAACCACACAACAGCACTTCAGATATTAAGCGTATGCTATAACAGCAATAAAGTAAAGTTCATGGTTAAGTTCTTTTGAGAAGTCGCCACATCTTTTTATTTATTTATTTATTTTTTTTCAGATAGATGTCAGCAGATATTTTGTATAGTCCTAAGCTAAATTCATAAGTTCAGCAATAAACTATAGAACATTAGCACAGTCACCAACATTTTCATTGGAGAATCCTTTGACCTTATTCAATAGTGTTCAACCTCTTAAATTTTGAGGATAAACTTAAGAGACGAAATCCCTTATTGGTTACTTCATTTCCATCCAATATCCACAATTCTACCATAATTAAACAGAACAACAAGAAGCTCACCCATCATCAATGTCATCTTATCCTAACATAATATGAAATCGCCATCGACAATACAATCAAAACGTCTGCATATAGAAATCCATTATAGAGAAACAAGACAAATAAACAATTCAGGGCAAATGCTACCTCCATTTAAAAAACACCCATCTGCTTCAGCCGTTTCCTTCTTCAAATTGAGTTGATTCAGCAAATCTTCCACATCTTTCTCCAGTCGGGAAACCCTTTCGTGGACATCGTCACACTTCCTCCTCCAATCAGTTTCGACCTTCCTTTTTTCACACTCTAGTTCGTAAATCCTTCTCTTAGCATTCGCCAGCTCTGTAGAAGAAAACTGCAACTCTTCCTCAGCCTTGGTTTTGGCACATTTCAGCTCCAGATTTGTCCTCTTTAAATCGACCAATTCCTTGTTCTGCTCAGTCAATCTCTTCACCTCTTCCAACGACACATGGCACCTCATCTCCGCATTCCTCGCCTTGACTTCCAACAACTCACGCTCGTGCAGGCGGTCTTCCTCCATGGCGATTCTCCGCAGCCGCTCGCGTTCGCTCTTGTTCCTAAGAAGGTCGACCTGTTCCTTGAGAGCATCAATCTCGAGCCTTGCTCTCTTCTCCCTGGCAGTGAGAATCGCCTCCACCTTGGCGAATTCCTGGTCTCTGAAACTGCTCTTGAGGAAGAGCACACACTCGGAGATGCTCCAAGCATTGGCGTCGTCTGCGTCAGTCATTTCCGTGAGCGGACTCGGTCAACACAAACCATGAGATGGAAGAAAGACAAGAGGGGTGCACTCGCAAGTTCAAACTTCCAAGGAAGGAGCTTGAAATGTGTGAGCTCCTGAGTGGGTGAGTAGCTGAATCGCCAATCGCCAAGGGAGCTCCTGAGTGGATCGTCTAATCGAACAAAAGGCCCACCCAATACCGCCACAATAAGAGCCCAGGAAGCCCAGTCACTGAAGATCACTGCTTTTTTATTTTTTCTTTTTGGGGGTGAACTGGTTTTTTATTTTGGGGAGGGGCAGGTTAATTTTCAAAAAAAGAAAAAAAAGAGCGAACGGTCTTGACTTTTTCTTTCAAATAAAGAAATAGGTAAATAAACTTGCTAAAAAATTGTAATAAAATTGCATACAAGATGCACTACCCGCTAAGAATATACACTGTTTAGTATAAGGAAAATTTAGTAAAATTCGATTTAGTTCTAACGAAAGTAAAAAGGAAAAGATCGTTTTACATATTGTTCACTTTAAAGAGAAAACGTAAATTTCTACTCTCGGATGCTCGGGCTATCTCAATGCCCCATTATGTGATAAGACTATTTTTAAGGTGTAGGCGTTTGTCAAACTCTTTTCTTTTCTTTGCTACGATCTTTATCCACCCAAAGGGACTAAAATAAAAAAATAAATAAATAAATAAACAAAATAAAACGCCTTTTAGCAGTGTTTTAAGGAATTTTTTTTTCTTTTTACACGGAGCATTCTTTTTGTAAGGCAAGAGTTTCTTAGATTGTATGTACAAAAATTTGGGCAAATAATTAACAGCCAATTCGTTTCGATTTTAGCCAATTGGCTACAAAATGACTTTTTTTTATTTTTATATCTTTTTTACTTGAAACTAATTTTAATTAAAAGACAATATTATGTAGTTACAATAATCAATTAAAAATATAATTTTTATAATCTTACTAAATTTTTATGAATTTTTCTAGTTTCAAGTCTTAAAAAAGAAAAATTCATAAAAATTTAACAACATCCTAAAAATTTACTTTCAAATTAATTATTGCATTTACATAACATTGACTTTCAAATGAAATTGGTTTCATATAAAAAAGATGAAAAGGTTAAAAAAAGTCAGTTGACTTAAGACGAAACGAATTGGCCCTAAGTGCATCTACGAGATAATTAAGCTAGAGCAGAACATCAGAATACCAACAAGTAGAGTAATTTCTTATGTATCAATCAAAAAGGTCCATATAGGTTGAGAGACCGAAAAAATGAATCCAAAATAAGAGAATCTAAAGGGTAAAATCATATCCATGAAAACTAAAACAGGTAGCTTATGTTGTTGTTGTGAGGTCGTGAAAGAGAAGACGATGGAAATGGTGCATAGGCTCCTCAACGCCAGGGGCATATCTTCCGCAGTTATAAGCCATCGATTCGATCCCTCTTTGAACGCTTTCACAGAGTGAGACGTCTTCCATCTGCACACACACACATTAACATTATACTACCAGCCATCTCATCTCATGCCACTTAACATGGGTCTGGAATTCGCATGATCAAACTAAGAAACCATTCCTCTACCTGCACTCTTTCGCTGTCCCGAAGACTTCTCTCTATGAACTCTTTATCATCCTAGGAAAAAAATTAACAGAAATTATAATATTGTTGGAGCACATTGGTTATATTGCAAGTACAAAATAAAATCGAAAGTTATTATCTGCCTTAATTGGTAATACAGAACGAATAAAGAAGATTACATTGACGAAACTGGGTAGGAAAGGGAAGCTGGGTCTTATCTAGGGCCTAACCGTAACCTAAAGATGTTAGACTCCCATTAAGGTTTCGTAAATATGCCAAAACCATAATAGAGAAAAAGAACGAAAAAATATCCATCCAAAACAATGCACCAAACATTTGACAACAACCCTGTTAACTGGTGAATATATCTTATGCGCATGAAATTGGGAACATTTACAGCTTTTAATGGATCTTGCGTTGTTAGGTTTGTTTAATCTACTAGATGCTCGAGAGATCAAACATACAGAACAAACTGAAGGAATAATCACACTTTATTAAGATAACATGTCTTTAAATAGCCTAGTATATAGGAGTTCTACTTGAAGTAGAAGAACAAAGCAAAACCTGATAGAAAACGAAATCCTATTGTCCTAAGGATTAGTTATGCTAACTAATCAGAAACAGACTTGAACTTAAGCTAGAGTCCTTAGTGGACTTTTACTCTTCATTCCCTCCCTTAAACTAATTGCTATAGGCATTTAGTTTATTTCTGAAACATCACAGACTCCTAGCTGCTCTCAAAGTCTTTGGAAAGTTTCAAGCTTCAATGGCTTTGTCATCACATCAGCTATTTGGTTCTGACTTGCACAATGTACTAACTCGATAGCTCCCAATTCTCTCAAGAAATGAAAACGTACATCAATATGCTTGCTTCGTCCATGTATAACAAGATTCTTAGAAAGTTTGATTGTTGAGCTGTTATCACACATCATTGTTATGTTGTCCTTCTGATCATGTCCTAGTTCCTTTAGTATTCTTTGCATCCAAATAGCTTGGGATGCACATCCTGCTGCTGCCACGAATTCAGCTTCAGTGGTAGATAGAGTTACTATTGGTTGTTTTTTTGAAGACCAGGCAATAGCTCCTGAGTTCATTAGGAACACATATCCTGAAGTGCTCTTTCTATCTTCCATGTCTCCAGCATAGTCACTATCTGTGAAAGCTCTCAAGTTACTCCCTTCTCCTTTCTTGTACTGAATTCCATAGTTTACAGTTCCATTGAGATACCTCAGTACCCTTTTTGCTGCTTGTAGATGAAGCTCAGTAGGTCTGGCCATGTATCTGCTAATAAGACTGATGACAAACATCATATCAGGTCGGGTTGCTATCAAATACATGAGACTTTGTATAATTTGTTTGTAATAAGTCTCATTAACTTTCTCTCCATTTGAGTCCCTACTTATCTTAAATCCTGGAACTATCGGGCTGGCTACTGAATTGCTGTCTGTCATTCCAAACTTCTTCAATACTTCCTGTGCATACCTTCTTTGGTAAATATAGATACTGTCAGCCCTTTGAAGCACTTCTATTCCAAGAAAAAATCTCAGCTTTCCCAAATCAGTCATATCAAACTCTTTCATCATAGACGCCTTAAAACTGTCCATTAAGCTTCTATCATCTCCAGTGAAGATTAAATCATCAACATAGATGCTCACTATTAGAATCTTTCCTTCTTTACTTCTCTTGGTAAATAATGTCTGTTCACTGCCGCATCTTTGGAATCCTTGTTCTGTGAAATGAGTTTCAATTCTACTAAACCAAGCTCTTGGAGCTTGCTTTAATCCATATAGAGCTTTGTGCAACTTGTACACCAAGTGTTCTCCCCCCTTTTTCTCATATCCTCCTGGCTGTTCAACAAAGACATTTTCATTTAAGTTCCCATGGAGAAAAGCTGATTTTACATCTAACTGAAAGATATCCCAATTCCTTTAAGCTGCCAAGGCAATGATCATTCTAACTGTGTCCATTCTAGCCACAGGGGCATATACTTCTGTATAGTCTACTCCATGCTCTTGTGAGTAACCCTTAGCAACCAGCCGAGCCTTGTGTTTGTCAATCTTTCCTTGCTCATTGTATTTAGTTTTATAAACCCATTTACCTCCAATTTTCTTGGCACCTAGAGGTAATTTAGTGAGAGTCCAGGTGTTGTTTTTTTCTATTGCTTCTATTTCAGTGTCCATGGCCTTCCTCCATTTGTAACTTTTTACAGCATCTTCGAAGAGCACAGGGTCTATCTCTTTTGCAGCCACCATATTAACTTCATCTTCAGAGAGTTCTGTCTCACTTTCATAGTCTTGCATCCATCTTGGAGGTTGTCTTGCTCTTTTATCCCTTTTCCTTACAGCATCTTTTCCTTTTTCAGTTTCACTTGATTCACTCTCTTCTGTATTGGCATCATTCTTGTCACCTTCACTTATTTCTTCAGTAGATTTTTCATTCTCTTCCCACTCAAGCTCCATTAGAACTTGTTGTCTATAGTTCTCTTCCCAATTCCATTGTCTTTCTTCTTAAAAAACTACGTCCCTGCTGACAACAATTCTTTTTGAGGTTGGATCATATAATCTGTATCCTTTTGACTCCTCACTAACACCTAAAAACACGCAGGTGAAACTCTTGTCATCAAGTTTGGTTCTCTTTGCATCTGGCACGTGAACATGAGCTAAGCTTCCAAAAATTCTTAAGTGCTCTACTCTTAGTTTGATTCCACTCCAAGCTTCTTGAGGGGTGATGTTTTTAACAGCTAGAGTGGGGCATCTGTTTAGGATGTAGATTGCCCAGTTTACTGCTTCAGGCCAGAAGGTCTTGGGAATCTTCTTGTTTGTCAACATGGTTCGAACCATGTTCATCACAGTCCTATTTTTCCTCTCTGCCACACCATTCTGCTGTGGAGTGAAGGCTGTGGTTAGTTGTCTTTTCATACCATTTTCTTCATAGAACTTCTTGAATTCCTCTGAGTTAAACTCTCCCCCTCTGTCAGTACGTAAGCATTTTATGTATACTCCAGTCTCATTCTCTACATGTTTCTTGAAGATTTTAAACATTTGTAGAGCTTCTGATTTTTCTGTCAAGAAATATACCCATGCTTTTCTGCTGAAATCATCAATGAAACATAAGAAATACCTTTTCTTGCTATTGGAAGTAGGGTTGATAGGTCCACATATATCAGCGTGAATTAGCTCCAGTTTTTGTGTTGCTTTCCATGTAGTTTCCTTAGGAATAGGATTCCTATGTTGCTTCCCAATTAGGCAGCAGGTGCATGAAGTTTCTGATGCTGAGAGATGAGGAAGTCCACAAACCATTTCTTTAGTTTGTAGTGTCTTTAGGCCTTTAAGTCTTAAGTGTCCATATCTCCTATGCCAAAGGTTAGTCAGGTCCTGAGATCCGGTTTGAAAGCAAGTTTCTTCATGTGCCTGTGATCTGCTTGATAGAGTAAACATTCTGTTAGTTGACATGAAGGCTTCAATGATTAGCCCCTTGTCTGGATGGTAGATTCTACATTTTCCTTCATTGAACACAATAGCCACACCTTTCTGTTGCAGCTGACCAATGCTTAACAGGTTATTCTTCAAATCTGGTACATAGAATACTTCTGAGATTGTGTGGATGACTCCATTTAATGATAATCTCACATTCCCTTTTCCAGTCACATTCATCTTCATATTGCTGCCCAGTTTTACTGTATGCTTGAAGCTTTCGTCCAGGTTTCTGAACAGAGATCTGTTTCCACTCATGTGATTCGAGCATCCTGAATCCAAGAACCACACGTCTTTCTTACCAGTTTCAGATAAGTCAACATGTGTCATTAATAGCATGCCCTCTTCTTCATCAAATTCTGTGTAATTTGCTTCTTTGTCCCACGTGGGACACTCATATTGAAAGTGTCCCAATTTATGACACTTATAGCATTCTACAGTTGCTTTACTGAAACTTTGACGTCCTCTTCCTCTTCCTCTTCCTTTATATCCACTTCTTCCTCGTCCTTTGCCAATAAATCTGCTTCCAGTGATGACATTCAGGGATTGTTCTTCGCTTCTTGCCCTATGAAACTTTTGCTCGTGCACGATTAGTGAACTTTGTAACTCATCTATGGATAAACTGTCAATATCCTTTGATTCTTCAATAGAACAGACAATGTAGTTAAACTTGTCAGTTAAGGATCTGAGAATTTTCTCCACAATTGTTACATCTTTCAGCTGCTCTCCATATGTTCTCATTTTGTTGGCCACAGACATTACTTTGGCGAAGTACTCAGTTATGGTTTCTCCTTGTTTCATCTCCAGGATCTCAAACTCCTTTCTTTGTGCTTGAAGAATGGAGCGTTTAACTCGAGCATTCCCTTCAAATTTCTTCTTCATTGAATCCCAGATTTGTTTGGATGTCTTCTTCTCCAAGATAGTTTCAAGTGTGGCTCTGTCTATTGCTTGAAACAAGTAATTCTTTACCTTTAAGTCTCTAAGCTTCAGTTCATCGAGTTTTCTTTGCTGTGCTTCTGTGAGCACTTCTCCTTCTCCTGGTTCTTCGTACCCATTCTCTACCAGATTCCAGTATTCTTTGGACCTCAAGAAGTTCTCCATTAGCAAACTCCAATGATCATAATGCCCATCGAACCACGGTATGGCTGGCTGGACAAAACCTCCATTGTTCTCGCTTGCCATCTCACTTTCTTTGGTCGCAAGTCACTCAAAAGTCTGCTGCTTTCGTTTATCTGGCTCTGATACCAGTTTATTAGGTTTGTTTAATCTACTAGATGCTCGAGAGATCAAACATACAGAACAAACTGAAGGAATAATCACACTTTATTAAGATAACATGTCTTTAAATAGCCTAGTATATAGGAGTTCTACTTGAAGTAGAAGAACAAAGCAAAACCTGATAGAAAACGAAATCCTACTGTCCTAACGATTAGTTATGCTAACTAATCAGAAACAGACTTGAACTTAAGCTAGAGTCCTTAGTGGACTTTTACTCTTCATGCGTGACTGTGAAGGTTGATGAGTAGGGCACCCGAACATAAAATCAAACCATGAAAATACAAATGATATGTACCAAAAAAGTGTCCTAAAGTGTTATGATTATTAGAGTTAGGTTCATTTCCTGATTTCTGTTATTGAAGATACCAGTGACAAGAATGCAAAAAGAAAGTTACCTTAAGAGAGGCTTCCAGGAAGTAGTCAAACACAATCAGGCACTTCCTAGGGCCAAGTGGGATAACCAGATTTGTGTCCATCCAAGGCCCATACCTAGACATTATCATGTGAGAGAGTGAAGAAAAGTGAGATACATGCAACTGGATGTAAATTTGCTGATCACATCTAACAGAAAGAACTACCTATTAATCATGAAATTTGGATAAACGAAAGCATAAAAAGCTTTTGATCCAAGTCGGGCAAAATCATCTTCATTGTCTGCAGAGCCACCTGCACATCCTTGGATGCTAACCTTTTCAAATATCTTCCATAGTAAGAAAGAAAAAAAAAATAGCAACAAATTTAGAAAAACCCGATGCACAAGCAAGTCAGAATCCTAAGTGCTACTTATTCCAAAAAATTTATGTGTGAAGAGATGCTGAAGAAGGCTTCTGATGGCATTAGGCCATGCTGTCAACTCATGGGAAACAACAAACGAAAGCAAAGAAGCATACTGTTGTGCTGTACGAATCCAAATTGAGGCCAGATGCAAGGCCTTTATGTGCATATGGCACATGGTAACCACCGTCTAAGTAGTTATCACAAAATACCTGCAATAACCTGAATACATAAGACCAACAGCAACACGTGACAAGCTAAACAAGACAAGTTAGATAGCATTAACTCTTGTAGCACAAACAACAGAATATTTTCAATGATGACAAAACTAATGGACTCTGCATATGAGGATATAGGATGCGGCAAAAGACTCAGATCATGTCAACTCTAATAGAAAAATTCGGATAAAATTCCAAGCATCACCATCTAGAATCGGTGCAATGTCAACATGGTTAAAATAGTTAATAGACAATTTGAAAACCAAGCCACTGATCCCCATCTGGGGTGGAATTAATGCGTGCTATGAAGATAATGATGATAACCATATAAAATTAAATGATTATTTGATGTATACCTTCCAGTTACACTCGATGACATACTCTCGCCTACAGACATATGCTAGTGAAGAATCAACTCCATTACTGTGAAAAGTCTCTGAGCAGCTTCCAAGCCATTCACGGGCCACTGCATCACTATCACATACTTGCTTTGGTGAGATTTGACGCTCAAAATTGAGAAGCACAAATGGTCCCCAAGTAGCAGATGCAATCGGTATAAGCCCAAATTCCTGACCTCCACAGACCAAAAACAACTGATCATCCCACCAAGGTAAGGAAGCGGTACAAAAATGGGTAAAGACTAGTGTCATACATTCACATTGAAATTCTCTATTCCAGTAATCCTAGTAGCTTTACGAAGTGCCCCATCTAACCCATATGTCCAGCCCTGAAGAAATCGGAAAAACTGAATTACTTAACCATACACGAGAATCATGAACGCAAAACAGCTACATCATTACTTAATCATGAAAAAACTGAACATGTAACAAAAAAGCAAAAGGCAGACGGAAGGAAAAGGCACTGATCATACTGATACTGACATGGTAAGGGCAAACGAAACAGGACTTTTTGCCAGTTCCAGAGGCAAGAACAGAACCGTGGTGTCGACAGACATTATGGAAAGCAACAATCTGACCGTTGTCGTCCCGGCAAACCACATACTCTACATTTCCCATTCGGCCGGCGAAGTATTCATGGGCCTCTTTTACCTGTTCACTATACCCTGCAATTTTTCTTTTATGGGTGTGCATCAGAGACTTGGAACATGAGAATTAAGCTAGGGAAAAATCAGCTCAAAAAATGATATATAAATGAGAATTTGACCCACCAACAGCTTGCCAGCCTCTGCAGAAGACCCGCTCGAGTTCCAGGGCGTAGAACGAAGGGTCCGTGTACCAAGAGCTTGGTGGGGTTAGTGCTTTTTCAATGGGTACTTTTGGGTCGAATTCGAGGACAAGTTTCTCAGCTGCCCCGATACGAAGACATGATTTTATGGGTGCGATTCCTCTTGCCTTAAGGGTAGTCGGCGATTCAATTTTGAAAACCAAGCTCGGATTCGGAGGAGGCTTCAGCAACATACCGGCGAACGAAAGCTTCTTTAGCTTCAGCTCGGCAATATTTAGCTGAAGCATAAGAGTCGACTGAAATAACCAGAGATGGTGACTGGGGAGTGAGATCATCATCGGCAACGACTGTCGTTTGCGCCGTCGCCACGTATTCTCCAACTCTAAACTACAAGATGCATCACCTGCATTTCTCATCCCCTAAATATGTTTGAAATTGCAATTTCATCTTCAAGCTTAAAACATTTGCTTCATAATCACTGACCAGTGAATTGAACCTAGAAATGCCGAAAAATACTCTACCCTACCCTTCCCCTCCCTAAACCCGACTTTACTCTCTAAATTATGGGGAGAGTATTGGTTTAACTAATTCTACTTGACCCTACCTACACTCCTTCTAAATTATTATATTTATACTCAAAATAAAATTTTATTTCAAAATAAAATTATAATTTAACATAAATTATCCTATATTACTTTAGTTTAGGGTAAATTTCATTTATGGTCCCTAACCTTATCGCATCGTCCTAAATGGGTCCCTAACTTTCATTTTATCTTATTAAAGTCCCCAATCTCTCTATTTCTATCTCAATTATAGTCCTTCCGTCATTTTCATGATTAACTTTGACAGAATTTTTGTGACAAATGTCAACATTGGTCTTACATTTTTTTATTCTCATTCAAATAACCCTTAAGTTAATAAATTTATCACTATAGCCATCATCTCCTCCTCTTTTCTTCCTTCACCATCTTCGGCCACCACATCCCCGCATATTGATCACTAGCTCTGTCATCAACAGTTGTCGTTCAATACTTCCTCCAACCAACCCAGCTTGTTGCCAACTACAATCAACAACCCCTTATTTCTAATCAATAGGCCCCTCCTCACCTCTCCGCTGCACTCCTCTCGATCTTTGCTATAATTGTTAAAATCGTTGAGCTATGAATCGGATGAATAGGGTGAATCAATCAGCCATTCATAATTCCCAATGCCAGCAGTCACCATCCATTTGTAATTTTCCTTTCTTTTTGTGATTCACCTCCAGCCGCACGATTCCACACGATTGGAATGGAGGCCTCCAGCTGTGACTCGGAAGAGGCACTAGGCGCGACTCGAAAGAGGCTTCCAGGGATTCGAATGGAGGCTTCCAGGAATGGGCATCGGCTATGGGCCTTGGGGTGGTGTCGACACCAACGACCGACTACTCCGTTCATTGATCTTTGATTTTAGACATAATTAAATTAATTATATTACTTAAAAAAAGTATCATTATTTATTGTTTTCAATGAAAATTTTCTTTGTAATTAAAATTGATTTTATAAATATGCTGGATTATATTATTACCAATTTCACTAGTCTGGCCTTAGCTAAACCAACTTGCATCAGTTTAAAGGCTCTCCACCCAATAATCGACGCAATCTGGTTCAAAGGGAGTTTGTATACCGTGAACTAATACGGATGTGTAGATGTTGTTAAGGATTATTGACAATATTTTCAATGGGCTGGGATGTGATGGCTGAAGATGGTGAGAAAGGAAGAGAGGGGGAGGTGATGATTGTAGTGATAAATTTATTAGCTTAAGGGTTATTTGAGTGGGAATAAAAACATATAAGGCTAATATTAGCATTTTTTACAAAAATTCTATCAAAGTTACCATGAAAATGACGGAAGAACTACGATTGAGACAGAAATAGGGAGATTGGAGACTTTAATAGGACAAAATGAGTGTTAGGGACCCGTTTAAGATAACGTGATAAAGTTATGGACCATAAATGGAATTTACCCCTTTAGTTTATGATTTTTTAAGTATTCACTAATTGTAAATATGCATTTTTAAAATATATCTAAAAAAAATTAAACATATGTCTTAAAATAGAATGACTAGTAGTAATAGTCTACCAGCGGGACAGGCACTACCCAAACTCGATTACTTATAGAAAAGGTTTGGAATTGATTATACCAAGCTCAAACCCGGCCTGTTCGCATGTCTAAATTTGAATCTTCAAATAGATCAAAGATAAAGAGTACTCGCTTTATTCTCTTTTCCCGGTGGAAATATAGTAGACTGACCATAGCAACTAAGGAACAACATTTTTGCTCTTGTCAAAAGGAATGACAATAGAAAGAGGTCTTACGGGATGAACTAACACCCCCGTGTACAAATTCGAGTAGTGTCCACAAGCAACTTAAGATCAAATGGGGGAGGCAAACTTAGAGGTCTTCTGGCGATCAGCAGCTAGGATGCCCGATAGGAAGCACGGACAATGATTAAAATAGGTAAAGGCGGTGGTCATGGGAAGCTCCATGTATGGCAAGGCAATCAGCAGCTTGATTTGTTTTCCTGGGACGATAACAGGGACCTGCAAATCCAATACAATGGCCTGTGAGTTATGAGTGGTCCTGTTAGAGGGGCAAAAAAATTGTTGAGAATCAAATTCAATTTCAAGCGTGATGTTGCCCATGAGATTAGCCATCCTTAATCCTTCTTTGCACGTTTTATTCTGTGTCTCAAACCATAAACTTTCTTTTAGCGATACTGTTAGTGTATTAATTCACTTCTCAGGTTGTCTCGTGTGATTGAACACATGTATCAAGTTAATATTTGATCAAACTATATTTCTTTCGCCATGTTATTTTTATGATCTTTCATTATCCTTAAGTTAGTGGATTCATTGTCAGCATTTTTTCAGATTTTATTATTCACAGAAACATGGTTCCTGGTGTTTAGGTTGGGAAATTTGAAACAAGGAGATTGAATCACACAATAATTATCCTACGAAATTCAGAGTAAGTACTTTTTCTTTTAAGCTGAAATTGTTTAAGCATGGCCTCGTATTGTAACCCTTTTCAAGTGTAAGGCTTCAATTCGACATTTGATTCCATTTCTTTGAATTGAATTAGAGGATTATGATGATTGGGGAATGATATGAACTGAATTGGGATGAAATGGAATTTTTTTCTCCTGAAGGCTTACAAAATTCGGGCAGACCCCAAATTTCGAATCAAAATCCGGACCAGCCCATTATTTCTGTTCTGAAGCCCAACAGGCCCACTTGCCCACGGTCAAAATAGTGGATCGCAAACCGAGATCCCTTCAGGGGTATTTTCGTAAACCGAAACCAAAGCCCTTGGCTTGCCCTATTTCTTTCTTGCTGCATCCTCTCCTCTTCTCGTTCGCTTCTCAGCAGTAGTCACCAGCTTCAGCGACGGGCAAGCACCTCTTCCTTCGCTACGCCCTTTTCCTCTTCTTCGTTCTTCGAGGTAAAAGCCTTCTATTTTCTATTTATCATCTCACCGAGTTATTTTTGAAGTAGAATAGCATTTTATCTTAGTTCTAGTGAGGATATTGAGTTATTCCGTATTTTTTTAGTTTCTAGTTTTTTATTTTTAAATGTTCGTTCGAGTAATGATAATGGAGATTTTCATTTCCCAGGATGGTGCGGGTGAGTGTTTTGAATGACGCTCTCAAGACGCTTTATAATGCGGAGAAGCGCGGGAAGAGGCAGGCCATGATCCGCCCCTCTTCCAAAGTGATCATAAAGTTTCTGCTGGTCATGCAGAAGCATGGTTTGTCTGATGAACTTTTGCCCTAGCTTTGAAGCTTTAATTAGTCTTTTTGCAATCTGTGTTATTGTATCTTTGAAATAAATGAACTCAAATACCCCTACCAGCCTTTTGTTTTAATTTTGAAGTTATGAAGAGAACAACACTATCGTCTAATCTTATTTCATCAATTTTTGTTGTTGCATTTTCAAGCATTTTGTTCAGTTCATCTTTGGTTTCATCATTGTCATTCACAAATCACGCTTCGGTATTCCCCCGCTTAGACATTAACAGGAGGACTCTTAATATCATTTCAATTCAGACGGCATTAAAAGATAATCAACTCTCTATTTTTCATTTTTGACCAACGTCCTATACCATTAGTGGACTAATACTGTCATAGAACATCTAGAAGGACTTACACAATATTGTATTCAACCTTTTGAAGAGGCAGCAACATGGAGATGCTAAACAAAGAGGCAGCAATTTCTCTTTTTTTCTATTTCTTAGTTTTGTGTTATGATTATTTCATGTAATAGCTCATGTTTTACCTGGTATTTTAGGCTACATTGGGGAGTTTGAGTTTGTTGATGATCACAGGTCCGGCAAGATTGTGGTAGAGCTGAATGGAAGGCTGAATAAATGTGGTGTTATCAGTCCACGATTTGATGTTGGAGTTAAAGAAATTGAATCCTGGACTGCAAGGCTTCTGCCGTCCAGACAGGTCAGTTTGTAGTCTATTGTGTTAGGCTGTCTTCAAATTTGGAAATAATTGAAAGCTGCTCCTTCACTATATGCTCTTATGGATGACATAGGTGAACCGACATTCTATTCCTAGTGTAGCACAGGCCTAAGTAAGGGAAAGCTATCATGAAATGTAATACCTGCTGGAAATCTTAACTAAACTGTAGTAGTTAGGTTGGACTGCATGTGCTTGGATACAGAGGTAATAACTTATTTATCTTTTTTCTAACCTCTGTACCATTAAACACCAGCCCCCTCTTTCTTATGGCTGGAAATGTTGGGCTCATCTAATTATAATTTCTAAAATTCTAATTGCTACTTCTTAGTCAGCACTCTGACTGAATTTGATTGGATAAATAGATAAGGACATGATTCTTGTTTTCTCGTGCTTGGGCTAGCACGATAATCTTTGTGGCCACGCAACGTTCTTTGGCTGGCATGTTAAACTCATAAAGTCAATATTCGCACTACCTTCTTTGTGTTGTAATGATTTTTAAGTATTTACTTTGATTGATTAAACTTTTATGGTATTTCCTCAGTGTAGTTGATGCAGCTGTTATTTTTTATTTGGGTATTAACTTTTATTCGTAAAAGCTTCATTCAATTAAATGTGTATTGATAAGGGAAGGTTATTTCTTGCAGTTTGGGTACATTGTCCTGACTACTTCAGCAGGCATTATGGACCATGAGGAAGCCCGCCGAAAGAATGTTGGTGGAAAAGTAATTGGATTCTTCTATTGATGGATTTTGAAAGCATTTTCTCTTTTGTTGTTTATGACTGATTAGTTTTTGTTCTGGTGAAATTACGAATTTATGATTCCGGACGTGTTTGTTTATGACTGATTAGTTGATGATTCTTCTTTTAACTGCAACTTCATAGCAGCTGTAGCCAGTAGGCATCATTCTGTCGTTGTACATCTTGAGGTTTTGCTTCAGATTACAGATTTTGGTATTAGATATATATGCTAGTTTCCCGTGCCATGCGATCGCCAGTTGCGCAGCTTGATGCTTGATATATTTGTTAGTTTCCTTCAGTGAATTATTTGATATATTTTGGAGAAGTTTTGAAACCTTTTGGTGAAATGACGTTTCGATGTCTACTGAAGAAAAAATTCTGCTGTTGACTGCTCGTTAGTTGATTATATAAGTATAGGCACGCATGCCTTCTACTTGGCTCCAGAATATATTTTGATGGCTTCTACGGTTCTACCAAGTACTGTCACAGGAATGGTTCGTCTTTTGGCCCTAAGGTTCTCCGAATAACACAATATTTTCCTGAAGCCATACTAATGGTGTGCTTTCAGGGGTTTATGGTCTAACGTTACATAACCAGTATAACTTCAGGGCCTTGCGCATACATTTTGGCGCTGGAAAGGTTGAAAGGTTTAATGGCGAAAGTGGCTGTTAAATATCACAATGTTCGCTTTTCTTGTCAACAACGTCATCTCTCTCTGTATCTCTATCTCTCTCTCACTGTCTATCAACGCGTTCTATCTTTTCTTGTAACAGACGCCTTTGTTCAAATTTATAGACATATCAATGTTTTTGTAATGATCAAGGCAACCCAAAGGTTTGGGTCAGGAATTAAAATTAGTCCTAGAACATGCATGATTGCGTTTAGGACTGGATGCCACACACTTAAGGGCTAAGTCTAAGTTACTCAATCGTGTATGTATTATGTCCTTGAAGCATTTAGGACTAAAAGTGTAACGTTTGAAGAATTGGAACTGATATTAAGGATTTCAATCAATTTTAGGACTGAAATCATTGTTGTCTTGTCCCGTTTGCGCTACTTACTACCACTCGGTCCATAGTTTCCAGACTACCGTAAGGAAGGAACTTCCCAAATATCAGCTCGTTTTGAGGAAAGCAGAGAATTCTCAAGGCACCGAGCCGACCGCTATCTATAAGATGATTGCTCTCCTCCCAAACCATTTTATAATTGAGGCGGAAAAACTTCGGAAGCCAAGCTATAATTTATTTTATTTTTTGAACTGATCTGCTCCCCCAACAAGAAGTGACTTGGAAGGTCGGTGGTTCACTGAAGTTGTGGGCAGACAAAGTCCCGCATCATACAGTTTGATTGGCACTCAAGCAAGACCTGTTACTTTTTGTGCACTCAACCAATTTCCGTAACATGAGATTTTATACAAGCTATTAGTATATTTAACAAAATTCAAGTGTGAAAGAATTCCGCTGCAAGTCGCTGGGAACACCTAATAACGATTTCTGTACAAAGCTCTCTCCAACTAAGTAGTAGAAACGAAAGTGGTTTTGTCAGGAACACAAAACTGGGACTGCTGATGATTTGGGGCATATCCGATCCAACACAATCACGAAGGCCATTACAAGTACTCGTTGTAATTCAACCGTCGGTTGAAGCAGCTCCAGGGTGAACACTTCGTCGCCCAGCAAAACCCTCGAATTCGCTCTCTTCCTAGTGATCTTCGCCACCACTTGCCCGTCGGCCACCCTGACTATGTCACAGCTCCTACGCTTGAATGCCCCCTCGACCCTAAACTCTGGTTCGCTCTCTCTGTTCCCTCCCATGAACACTTCTGCCTCTGTCTTGCTCTTGCTTTGGAAGACACCCACAGACGGGGCTCTCATCGAGAACAGTTTGAGCGTGCTCTGACCGCTTCCCCTCCTGCTTTCCCCTGCATACGCGTTCCATTGCTTCTGCATGCTCAATCTCTGCGTGAAAGCAAGTTTGTACTGTTAGGTGCCATCTAAGATTTTTCTCAGTTTTTGAGGCACACCACTGTACCATGAATTTACAAACCATACCCAATTTTTCAGAAGTTGCAATTAGGTACCTGTGGCCTGAGCGTGATCAGAGGGTTTCCGTCGCCGTCCATGAGCAGAACATCGGAAGGCTTGCTCCTGGAGTAATTATCCACCCTGAAGACCAACCCTCCGTGCTGATCGAACACCGTGAATCCATCGGTGCCCTGGAAGCTCATGGTCGACCTTTTCCAAACCGTCAATTTGGACGGCTGATCAACACTGTCCAATAACCGCACCTTGCCGTTATCTTTCACCGCCATCGGCGAGTCCTTCTGAGGAACATCGGGGTGGATCTTTGACTTGGACATGATCAGCTGAGAAGAGAGGAAAGAGGAGTTTGTATGGCGGACTTCGTCGAGGCTTCTGAGGTCAGAAAATTCCGAAGAGCGGCTGTTTTATCGGGCTGTGGTGGGGTCGAAATGCAAGTGAGCTTATATTTTATGGATGTAGGTCTAGTTGACTGGCATAGAAACTTTTATTTTATTTATTTTATTTTAGGCCTCTTTCGAAGACTTTCTGAATATTAATTCGTCCTCTGATTATCTGCTAGTCCTGATTTATTTATTTATTTTTGCACGTTGTGAGAAAATAGCACTTCACAGTTCACATTCAAAAAATTTCGCAGAATTAATATTTCATATCAAGCATTTCAAATAATGACGTCTGAAATTAGTCTCAGTCTAGAAAAGTGGTGGATCTTCTGGATTTTGAAATTTAAAGAAAAAAAAAACAAAAAAGCTAGAGTAACATTAGAAGTTGCTAAATTTATTGCCAATAAGTATCTAGAATTCAAGAACCAATGCAAATCATAAAAATTGTTGTGAAGCAGGTCTTACATGTATACACACACAGTCACACACACTACCGTTGCTGGCTAGTGCGCATGTCTAATTGGTAAGGAAGTTCATCGGTATTGGTACTTTAATTTAGGGCAATTTTACACTTAATTTGGTAACGTAACACGTAAAAGAATAATAGTAATAATCAATTGCTCTCATTGCAAGAATCAATTGCTCTCATTGCAAGTTCATGGCTCTGTCCTTGAGGTCTTGAGTTCGAGTCTTGATAGAGGCGAAATTTCTATTTCCTCCTAAACAGAAAAACTCTCATTATAAATGCTTCTAAATACAATATTATATATTAAAAAAGAAAGTTGGGCCTAGCAATCGTAAGTATATATATAGATTTTGTAGCAGTAATTTATTGTTTCCTTGGTGGGTTGTTTGGTGGTGTGGGTAAAATACGTGACAGGATCGGGCCCTATATTAACCGAGTTCAGCTGACACAGCACTTGGATTGTCGCAAAAATAATCCACATTGTTGGACGAACCAATCAATCAAGGGTGTATGGTCCAGTCCAGGAGATTGGGCGAAAGTGAAACCATGCTTTTCCCTCTCCCATGATCCACGTTGTCAGTGCCGGACACTTCCTAGTCTTGTCCTGTTTATTCACGTGGCCGCTCCGCCTCCGCTCATCAATAATGCCAACAATGTTCTGTTGTCTCCTTTTCAAAGGGATTTGTGACCGTATTTTTGTCTGATTGATTCCGATGATGGACCAAATGCTACTACATGTTATTGGTCTTCCGACGTAAATTGATCCAAGTAAAAGGATTTTGGGCATTTTAAGAATTGCCCGAAATATATCCATTTTTAAAAGAATACATTTGCTAGTATTATTAGTCGATCAATTGGTTCGAATTATGCTTGAAAATCGTCAAGGGACTTCTAGATATTGTTGCTGGTCGAGACCGAGTCTGAGTTTCGTTTGGTAACTTTGGTGTTGCATGTTGCATGCTTTGTCTTTATTAGGCTGCCTGTTGGACCGTAGCGACCATGAACCATGAAAAATCGTTTTCATTCTTATTTAGGCCCAAGTACACTAGAGACCCCTGAGCTTTGGCAATTCATACAAGTTGGTCCTTGAACTAAAACCTGATCGGTAAAACCCCTCGACCTTTCCAACCTATTGACTTGACTTTTTTTTTTTTTAAAAAAATAGCTTAAATACATCAGGAGCCCTGAAACTTTGACAACCAGGCACGTAGGACCTCAAAAAGCACCAGCTCTGACCTTTACAATGAAAAATTGTGTAGTATCTTAATCTAAATAATTGACTGGAGATTATGGATGATATGAATATCAATTCTATATTTTAAAATAACTTAAAAAATAATTTTAAAATATTATTCATAAATATTAATTATTTTATCAATTTTGTTATGTTGGATAATGAAAAATTATGAATATTTATTATTTTATTAAAAATATTATTTAAGTAAATATTAGATAAATGTAGTACTTTTTGGACCAAAAATTAAATTTAAAAAATGAATTCCTTTAAATGAAAATAATAATAATAGAGTAGAAAAAAGATAGATGTTCATCAAAATAATATAAAAATACCATAATTTTGTGCAATATTTTCATAAGAACCACCATTCCCTTAATTCTTTTTAACCAATATTTTTTTTCAAAATTTTAATCAATTTAATTTTTTATAATTTTGGTAGTACCTTTTACCATATCCACCACCGTATATTAAAAAGGTGAAAATAAAAATAATACATTTTATACCATAAAGTGGTCATTTGCATTTTTCTTACAAACACCATTCTAGTGGATGACATGAAAGGTGGTTACTGGTGGAACTTTGGCACAAACTGATAGTTGATTTGTTTTTAGTTAACATATACTCCATTCGTCCTATTGTTTAGACGATTTTTTTTTTAGGCTGTCCCAAATGTTTTGAATCATTTTCTCTTTTAGTAAGTTTTACCAAGTCAGTTTACTATTATACCCCCCGTCACTCTTACTTTTGAAAACCATTCTCTTTGCCTCTCATCAGTTTAGTTGCTTGATTCTTTCCAATTCGCCGAGTACATTAAAATTCTACACCAATCAACCCAAAATCTAGCAAATTTCTCATAGGAGATAATGGTCTTGCTCTTCTCCTAAAAAATTCTGTTCTCGTTGTGGGATCGTCTGAGATTGTTTGGGGTTCATCGGTTCGCATCAAGGCTGAGATCCGAGTGCGATCGAAGTTGCTTAGGTTGAGAATCATGCTTAGTGACAATCGATTTGGTGAGGGATGAAGGCGTTCTCGATCATTCGCTGTGGGTTCTTGACCGATTCACAGTGGGTTCTTGATTGTTCGTCGTGGGTTCTTGAGCATTCACGTCATGGGTTCTTGATCGTTCGCATCATGGGTTCTAAATAGTTCTCCTCCTCGCCTTTGGTCGCTTTGATTGAGCGGTGAATCACCGTGAGTTCTCGTACCATGTGGATAGAGACCAGATCTAGAAAGACATTTGATTCATCATTCCCTTGACGACATTCTCGAGCAAGTACAAATCAAGGTAGGGGATGAAGGCAGGGACAAAGGCGGCATAAGGTAGGGACAAAAGGCGGAGGTTGGAAGGTTGAGCGACGGATTCAGGGGACGAAGGCCGAGATGGAAACAATTGGAGAGATTGACCACACAGATCAGGGTTAAAACGGGAAACAATTGTCAGAAACAGGAGTTCCTAAAACTTTGGGTCAAAATGAAATGGAGCAATTGTCAGAAACAGGAGTTCCTAAAACTTTGGGTCAAAATGAAATGGAGCAAACAAATTCGAGATGGAGGGAGTATGATTTTTTTTTCTCATTATATAGATTTGCGTTGCTTTTATTTTTATTTTATCTTTTTTTGTCTAGAACCATCATCACTTGAAAGCTAATTCTACATTTATCTAATTAGAACTTGAAAAATATTTTTATGAAATAATGAATTTTAATAAATTTATTTACTTATCTAGCCTAAAGAATTAATAAAAATTGGTATTAATGCTCTTTTTTTTTTTTTGTAAATTTAAGGGGCTATTACTATCCATGTGCTGATTTGATGACCAATCTGGATGTGTTGTCAAAGTTTGAAGGCTCCTAATGAATTTAACCACGAGAAAAAAGAAGTCTTGGGAGTTGTGAGAGTTTAGGGATTTCTAGTTTTTATTTATTTTTCACAAACATGGATCTTGACGTCTTATCAGTTTTTAATTACTAACAGTTATCTGATTTACTAACATATTAGAGAGCTGTATAGCTTTTGGCAGCAATTAATTGAGTTCTTCACGGTCGCGGAAATGTGAAAGGCCAACGGCTCCCCTCATCCGCCGGGTAAATGCCACAATCACATACTGTTATGGTTTATAATGGATTTGGACCATTAAATATGTTAGACCTATAATAAATCTTATAAATCTAATAGCACAGAGCCATAACAGTCTCTAATGATAGAAGGGTCCCTCTGCCCGCAGGCGAAGGCTTAAAGAGGCTACCCGGCCGTCGATTGAGATAGTGGCAAAGGATTTACTTTATCATCTCCTACGGCCGGGTTTCAAATTCTCATCCCCTTTCCCAATCCAATGTACCCAGGACGGAAAGATGGATAAAAGCGGCTGTAAACCAAGGTCCAGCAGCTCAACCAACAAAGCCCAAATTGTCGAGTCCATATAGGGATGCTGGTTGCTGAAAAGAAGAAATACATTTCCGGGTGGCGGCCGATGAAAGTTCATCTAGGAATTAAGAAAAGTATACTATACATCAGGATAAGGATATATAATCAACTACGATACGGGAAAAGAGTTAAAAAGCACCTCAGAACACGTGCACAGACTTTAATCATTTTGTGAAAATTGTCTTTGGAGATACTTTTCTCTTCCTGTTGGCGTCCCTTATTGTTATGTAAGTCAATTGTTCAGTCACCTTCTCTATGTGTGGAAAATATTTTGTGCTAAGGAATAGGAAAATTTTTGAAAATATTGGTTTATGTTCCAATACGTGAATAGGATTATTGAGAAAGCTTGTGAATTCTTTGTTCTTGGTAGGCACAAACGTCTCAGAAAATATATAAATTCACTACTTAAATTGCAGGTTTGCTGGATGGGATGCCCCCGTGAAGGAACTAGTTACTATAAAATTAATACCAATGATTCTGCCATGTTTAATCAAAATCATGCTGGTGTAGGTGGCCTTATTAGAGGCCACCACGGTCATTTCGTTTTAGGATTTTCCAAATTTAATTATTGGGAAAACTAATACATAGTTTGACAGTAGAACTTAATGGCTAATTAATTACTTGGTCTTGCTTTGGCGACTTATAATAAGTGATTAAGAAAGACAATAATTTCTCGTAAACGGATGAAACATTAATTAATTAACTAATTAAAACAATAAAAGTGCATACCGATTGTTAATTTCCCTATATATTATATAAACCTGCAAATTGGCTAAGTGCCAAAGGTGTGTTGAGTCATAAAAGCACTCTGTGAATAACTCAGTCGTAGAATGTGGGCAAGCATCATTTCTTGCCCCCCCGGGAAGTGAGAAAAAGAGAACTCCATCTGATTATAGTTAGTTAATTAGGTCACTTTCATGGGAACCAGAGTGATTAGGACGGAGCCACCCACATCAAAATATGAAAATAAAACCATTTCAGGAAGTAATTTCATAAATCAATCAACATATGTTTGTTGCTGTAATTATTATATAGGAGAATTATACTTATTTTTTTAATAATTTATTTAATAGTAAAACGGTTCTACAATTTTATAAATCTCCGCGGAGGGGATGCTGACGCTTCCAGCCATTTTGAGCAACTTCTATACTTCTCCTAGTCTGATTTCCAATTCCCAACATTAACATAAATAGATTGTTTTATAATGGCCAATAGTTGGCTGAAGCTAAATTATACAAAGCGTCATGAAAGCAAAAACAGAAAATAAGAGTACAAGTAAAAGTGAATAAATGTCACTTTTTAAAATTTAAGTAGATAAAAATGCATAAGAGTAGTAGTGGCTATCCAAAATATAATAATTATGTGAGTTAGGGCTGAAGTTTTTTTTAATATTAATTTGATTTGAAGTATTTTCTGCCAAGCAAATGAAGGTTAACTTCTACCAAATAAGTCTTCTCTATACTCAACACCTTCAACTCAGATTAACTTGTAGCAGTAGTGTCGCCAACAATAACTCGTACCATTGTGCGTGGGATTTCATATACATTTGAAACATGTTGAAAATCACATTATTTGTTGAAATTATTTAAAGATTTGATTTTTATATGATATAACTTAAATACGCAAGAAAAGATAAGGGGTTCAAGTCTAAAAAAGTACAATAATTCGTTATGTTTTATTTGCTATATATTGTGGTTATTTAAAAGAGAGATGGCTAACAATTAAGCTTTTTTATCTAAACTGATGGAGACAAATTATATAACTGATCTCCCCTAATTAGTTGAAGATAGCAACGGAAACATTTTTAAAGGAATTTTCTGGTGGCGCAACAAGCTGCAAATTGTTCAAATTAGAGTGCGTGGAAAGTGAGAGAGAAAACAGAAAAGGCGACCATTGGTATTTGTCGGTCGTCGTAAGCAATTGCGCATGCAGCTTCCTCCTTTCCTATAGGAATTTTAATTGTTTTTAGTGCTTAATTGTTAGTTAATTAATTAACGTGTAACGCAAAGAGGCTGACGTTCCACACCAAATTGTCTGCAGAATGTTCGCACAAGAACAACTTTTTTGGCCCCTTTTCGTCCTTAATGACGAGGATTAGTGAAAGGAAGTGTCCACTTTTCTTTTCCCTCTCCCTGTACGTTCATGAACTTGAAAACATAGAACTTTCGGCATACGTATCATCTTCTACCAAATTCCTATTCCAGAATCTACAAGAGTTAAAGGTAAAGGCGATATCTTCTAAAATAATTTTTTGATATATATACATATGTATAATGGTTTGTAAAATATAAACTACAAAACTTGCAAAGGTAGGGACGTAGGGTTGCAAGAAATCTATATGATCGGTGCACAGTTCAAAAATAAGTTCAAGGGAGGTTTCTTCATGTTCATTCAATCGACTTAAACTTAATTGAGCAGTAACAGTAAAAAAGGGAAGGAGAAACTTGTTTCTTTTGCTTTTGTAGACATTGCCTCCGGCTAGAAACAAAGTGTATGTTTAGTTGCGCTTTTTTGTAGTGATGACGGGATGGATAATGGGCTGACATGGCTGATATGGGCTCAGGCCCGAAATACTGAGATTGGGGCCATCGCAAAGTAGTTAGGGCCGAGTCCGGCTGCAATCAAATTTTTTTATTTTCTTTTTCAAATTATTATATGTTGCACCCAGTCAAGTGAAGAGGCTCGGATTCGATTGATGTCATAAAAAAAAATCCAGCAACAAGTGTTTCTTTTTCATTTGACATGACTAATTCATTAGTAGAAAACAATGCTCATTCTGTAGGGAGCAAGAAATATAATAATCGTCGATAGAAATTAACAGGAGGGTCAATTGAGTAACAAAACCTATTTATTTTGTTTAGGTTCAATAATTTCGTTTCGTCAAACCAAGGAATATCGGATCCATTAAACACTGATTCAGCGCTCGTACCCTCCTTCAAGTTCAACAACCCAATCAAATACGTGTGGAAATATGGAAACTGCAAAATTTCTCAATAAATGTATATTAATTTGCTTTGACGAAACGAAGACATGTAAACCTTGCAGGACCTCTAAGCCCTAGAATCACAAACAAAAAGCTGTAATGTAATGTAACCCCATCTATACAATAATTATATTCAAGCCAGTCCGAGTGGGCGGATTCTTCTCTCCCTCTTTTCCAATCATGTCATCACTACGGTCGTAAGCAAGTCAACCATTTTCTTTCCACTCCATAGGTGAGTTCAGACATGATGGATGGTGCTTAAAGTAGACGAGAGATAATTTATTTTAATTTTTTTTATCACATCACATCATGCAAAGGTCATTCAATTATTAATCAGAGATAATGGGGCCATGGCGTCGCGTCCCATAATATAATCAATCTCTTGCGGAAGTGATTCACTTGGTCCAAACCTCACAAGGGTCCGTTGTCTGAACTAGTTTTGTAAAAGAATGAGCTACCATATTGATCTTATTAAAGTAATGAAAAAGGGCCACTAAGGGTCTTTAACAATAAAGGGAATTTATAAAAATCTCTTTGTGACATGTCATAAACTACAAATGCTATATTTATATTTTAAAATCTACATTTACCTTCTCCCTAATTAACACCGTTAGACTATATATTTGGTTGTTGGTCTCATAACACAATAACATGATATAAACTGAATATACTCTAGCAATGACCTCTTCTGGGGCTTTCTTTCTTGTTTTACTGTCACTTTTCTTCTCTTTCATGCCCCCAAACAACATAACTTTCTATGGCAATACAAACTTTAGTACTAACACTAATAGTCTCACCGAAGAACTTTTCTGCCCTCTTCCTGCCTTTTCTTCATCTAGGATCGGAGTAGTTTTTTTTTTTCCGATTCATTTCTCAACCCCCAAACCAACACCTCTGCTTCTTTCTCCTACTATTTATCTTTCTCCATCATCCTTAATCTGGTCCGCCCTTTCGGCCATGGCCTTATGTTCTTAATCAATTCTAATGCTGATTTTTTCAGCTTCTCAAGTGGCTACATGAGTTTCCATAGATGTCAATTCTATCTTTTTTTTTTGCTTCTATGATGTTGTTTTGCGTTATTCTCAACAGAGGTAGGCGGGTTCATACTCGGATCTAGTATATAGATAGAGCCAAATTGATTCAAATTTGGATGGGTTATTCTTCAATAAGACCTTTGAGCCCTCTTACCGTTTCCAGATCAATCTTTCTAGGCAATTCAATGATTATATGCTCATTGGTTTCTCTACTCGTAATGGTGAAGGTACATATTCGCATTTTCGTCAAACACTGGAGAGTTAAACTTTCAAATCCCACTTGTATGTGTAGCAAAATGTTTGTGTAGATCGAAGGAATGCTTGATTTGGCGGTGAAGTTAAAGAAAAAAACTTGGGTTTTATGTCTGGGTTATGGGTTGAATATGCTCTAGTTGCCATTGTTTCATGTGGGAAAACTAATGCCTCATTAGAGGGTATTTTTTTTCTTTTCATCCACAACAAGCATGCAGCCTGACAAAGTTAGCTAGGGAGGGGGTAAGTGTAGGTTTTGGAATATATAGGGGGGGCATTGTAGGTTATGGCATACCATAAAAGGGCTTCTATAAATTTCATTTAACAATAACTATTTAGCAGCTCTAATGGCCTTCCAAGGTTCCGACATTGTGAAAGGAGTAGTAGTTCTAAGTTCTAATAGCTTTAACCAACTCCAAGAAATCAGATTCCAAAATCACATGCACATGGTGTTATAATTTAATTAACAATAGTGATTGTTAAATTCTATAGACATACTAAGATATGCTTGTTTTACTATTGATTAGTGTAGTCATACCATATGTTGGTGTTGTCACACCCACTCACATCATCACTTCTAACATTAACTAAAGGTAGTTAAGTGGTTCAGATGATGTGATACATGTGTGTGGCACATTATCACTATGGAATCAATAAGAAGATGTCATATGACGATTATATGATGTGTACATGCACACTTTCACACATGGGATAATTGTTTAATAATCACCATACAACTACTCATATTATAAAGAGATATAACATTTAAATGAAAAGATATGTCCACCCCAACATATAAGACCCTTGGGGAAATAGTTATGCACCATAACGACCCTGGTTAGTAAAATAACATAACTTTCAGTGAAGGATCATGTTTTAGGCAAATTTAATAACCTTTAGGAAGTGGTTATGACCTTGATTTAAAGAGACACAACTTTTAGAAGAGTTGTGACTCTATGGCTGAGCCAACATTTCTCTTATAAGAGTGGTTATGGCCTTATTTCAAGGGAAAAAGTTATAGGTAGATAAATGCACATCTTAACGAACTAGCACAGCCTTTAATGAAAAGTTGTGACTTTTTTATGAAGGTTTATGACTCTCTATAAGTACCAATTCACCTTTATAAATATAGGATAATAGAATTGTACAAATATGGTTTTTGAACACAGCTTCTTGAAGGTCTACGTATTCTATTTCATTCTACACATTTCTTTATCACCATAAAGAAAATTCTGGATGACTAGTGAGTGTAAACCAACATATTTAGTTACTTGTATTTTTAAATTAATTATTTGATCTTGAGTGTTCATAACAAGTCATGTCTTCCGCAATATGATCAAAGAGACGTCTTTTATCAAAATGACTATCATTTGATTCTTCAGTAATAATCAAGTATGTCTTAATTGTCGCATTTATTTTATATCTTGAAAATGAAAGTGCTTATTAGTTGTGCACTTAAATTTCCTTCACATGGTGCAAGATCCCGTCCTAACCGCATACCTTCACAAGCTGCCATACTTTCCGCAAAGAAGGGCTCCTACAAACTGCAAAAAGAAACTAACAAAGAAACTATAACCCGTCTTCAGTTATCACAGATAACCACCTTAACACCAATCTTGCCCTCTCCACTGAAATCTGTATCTGTGTTTACTTTACACCATCACATTAATATGGATAAATCTAGTTTATCATTATAGTTATTTGTATATATCTTCATTGTGTTATGATTATCTTTATCCTACTTGTATCTATCACTTGTACTTTATAAATTTTCAAACTAAAATGCAATACATAAGCCATTTGCTTTACAAACACCAGTTAGCCTCATTTAGTTTTATAGTATCAAAGCCTTCGATTCAGCATACCAAAATTCTATAGCCATGTCTGACTCTAAAAATGATAATCATTCTTCTCATAAAACAACCTTTTCATCAAGTCTTTTAATCTCAATTCCAATAACTGAATCTCTTTCTTTAGCCACAGACAAGAAACTTATTTCGATTAATGTTTCATCTCAAGTGCCAATCAAACTCATCTACCAAAATTACCCCTCTTGGAAGGCTCAGTTTTTATCACTTTTCACTAGATTCGATCTTCTACATTTTATTGATGGCACACTCTCTGCTCTTCCAAAAACAACTACAGATGGCGACAAAATGTCCAGCAATCCTGAATATGTCTACTGGAAATGGCAAGATCAGTTGCTGGTCAACGTCATTCTTGCCTCAGCTTCAGAACCTATTCTTGCTCTTGTGGCCTCGACAACCATGACAAGACAAGCATGGCTGAACATTCAATCATTATTTGTACACAAATCTCAATCCCACATCATGTCATTGTTTGAAAAACTTTGAGTTTCTCGTCAGGATAAGCCAGTTACAGAATATTTACAAGCAATCAAATTTTGTTGCAGATGAACTCACTATTGTTCACCATCTTGTCAATGAAGATGATCTAGTTCTCCATGAATTTGATGGTATTGAGATAGAGTACAAGGAAATTTTAACAGCCATTAGAGCCCACAACACTCCAATATCCTTTAAAGAATTGCATGACAAATTAACTGATTGTGAAATTTTTCTCAAGAGACACGAAACTAAGGATGCTATCCTATCTGTCACTACTACTAATGTATCTGTAATGCAGGGGGGAAAAAAAAGAACTAAATCAGCCAGCCACTAATCAATAATTAAGTAAAGGTTCTTCCTCATTAGCGCAACCCTCAAACAACACTAAGCCAAGGTAGTAGAGGTCCAATTAGTACTCTGCCAATGATGACATTCCAAGGTGCCAATTTTGTAACAAGCTTGGGCACACTGCTAATGTTTGTTGGCATGCAAAAGTTAATGATCAGAACCCTCCAACTTGTGCCAATGTTGCCGCCCTATGTCCATCTTAAAGTTAGATCATTGACTCTGGAGCCAGTCACCGTGCCACTCTAGATCTTACAAATCTCAACGTAAGCAATGAATACACCGAAATAGATGAGTCGGTTATCAACACCATATTTTCTTTACCCCACACACTTTTTGTAACAAAACTAAACCAAAATCTTATTTTTACTTCAAAGGTCTGTGAATCTAACAATGTTTCTATTGAACTTTTTGACACTCATTTTCATGTTAAGGATCTTCACACCAAATAAATGCTCACAAGTAGACCAAGTAATTATGGCCTTTATTTGCTTCCAACTCGTCCTGGCCCTCCTCTACCCACCACTTTTACCAGTATCAAAGCATCCTTCGATCACTGGCATCGTTGACTTGGTCATCTGTCTAACTCAGTTTTACGTGTCATTTCTAATCAGTTCAATTTACCATGTTCCTCTGCCCCAACAAAGTCTTTATGCAATTCTTGTCAATTTAATAAAAGCCACAAGCTCCCATTCGATGTTCTAACTCTCCGAAGTTCTCATCCTTAGACATTATTTACACAGATGTTTGGGGTCCAACTCCAACTCCATCAATTGATGGCTTCAAAGATTATGTCACTTTTTTGACCATTTTTCTAAATGTATTTAGCTATATCTTAAAAAGCTTAAATTTGAAGTTTCTAATATGTTTAAAAAATTCAAGTCGTTTGTTGAAAAATTTGTCAATGTTTATATCACTACCTTTTATTTGGATTGAGAAGGCAAATTTATGGCTCTTCGACTTTTTCTCCAGACCCATGGAATTTTCCATCTCTCTTCTCTTCCCCATACCCCACAACATAATGCTACCATTGAGCGTCACCATAGGCATGTTGTTAAGACAGCCTCACCCTCCTCCATCAAGCCTTTATGCCTTTGTCTTATTGGGCTTATGCTTTTGCCATAGCTACGCCTGTTATTTGATTAATCGTACCCCTGTTCTTAATTGATTAATCGTATGCCTACCCTTGTTCTTAAAAATAACTTTCCCTTTCAAATCCTATTTTGTACCAATCTTAATTATCATAAACTTAAGATTTTTTGGTGCTTATGTTGCCCATGGTTGTGACCATACAATCAAAATAAACTTCAACACCGCTCCTATCCTTGCATTTTTCTTGGATACTCTTAAAATCAAAGTGTATATCTCTGTTATAATCCTTCTGTTCATAAAGTGTTTGTGTCCCAACATGTTACATTTAACGAAAGCAATTTTCCATTTAAGTCTCAGACTACCTATTGTCTTATTCTTACAACCAGTAGCCCTCTTTGTCATTTATTCCCTCTACCTGGTCCACATGTGAGCTTTCCCACTGTAGACATCAAAATTTAATTGGGTTAAAAAATATTAAACCCAATTTAAATTGTCAAGCCCATTTCCAAATTGATACCCAAAATTCAAAAGTTTGCCAATTTTGGAAACTACGAATTTAAGAAACCCAATTTTTTGGGAGCCCAAAAACACACAATTGGAGGCCTTGAATGAAGACTCATTATGCTATTTTGGCCAAAGTCTACTTTTGGGCAAATTGGGCCTTAAAATCCAAAATGATAAAAGCCCATGATTTTGCTCAAATATTCTAGAACATTCTAGAATGCTCCATTAATTATCCTTTTAAATTAAATAAATTGGATAATTAATGAGAGATAATTATCATATTTATTTTCTCTTAAAAAAAATACAAAAGATAAATACATGATAATTGTCACATGTGGTTCTCTTAAACCAAATTATCTCTTTCCTACACTAATAAATAGGCCTCCAAGGCTGAAGGAAGGAAAAAGGAGAAAAAAGAAGAAATTGGAGAGGTAAAAACTTAGAAAGAAAGAAAAATCTCTCTACAAGAAGTTTTCTTCTGTTTTTCAAGCCAATCAAACACAAATGCCCGGTAAAAAAAGAAATCAACTGTAAAGAAGATCAAATCCCATTTTCGAGGTTAGATTCGAAGAACGCGATGAGGAACGCAAAGAATGTGAAACGGTGCTTCATCAAGTTCAAGTTCAGATCGGGCAGAAGCGGTGAGGAACGTGAAGAATGCGGGATAGCACTGCATCAAGTTCAAGTCCAGATCCGATGGAAGCGGCGAGGAATGTGAAGAATTCGTTTTTGTACTGCATCAAGTCAAACTCTAAGGAAAGAGGCAAGAAAGCTGCAGACATTACCCGAAGCCCCCAATTCTAAAGAGTGTAACAGAAATCTCACATCGAAAGAAGCGACAAGAACCTCGGTTCGTGTTCGTGCAAGACAAATCCGAAGTCCGTGTTCGTGAAGAGGCCGTTCGTGTCTCCACTAAAAGCTCGAAGCGTTAATCAGATGATTGTATACGTAAGAAACACGTTAGAGAGTTGATCCTCCAAAATCTCAATTCTAAATTTTAATATTGCAATTTGTGCTACAATTAATTTCAGGGTGTAATTTTTACACGCGAAATTTGTGCATACACCCACTTATCACCCCTTTACCTTATCTTCAAATCCAGTAAATGATCCATACACTCTAGCTATACTTATCCTTTATTCCCAACAAACATCACCCAAAAATGGCCCAATTCAATCCTATATAAAATACGCCACCCAGTTCCCCTACCACCACACCGAGTCCTCATCATAATGACTTAAACTCCTCTCAACCACATGACACTCATATTACCTGTTTTACTAATTCTCCTCCCCAGCCACCTGTTCTCCCAGACCAACCTCTTCAACCACACCGTCTCGCGCACCCACAACACTCCACGTAACAACACTTACCCGAGCAACCTACTCACACCCACTCTATGACTACTTGTTCTCAAAATAATATTTTCAAACCCAAATGCCTCTTTCAAGCCACCAAGCACCCTTTCCCTAATACCATCGAACCCATCTATGCCTCCCAAGTGATGCAAGATCTAAATTGGCATAGTGCTATGGTTAAAGAGTACAATGCCCTTCATTCCAACGCTACAAAGCAAGGCTTATCATGAAGGGGTTTCATTAGCGCCCAAATATTGATTATCGAGACACATTCAGTTTGGTTGTCAAGCCGACAAGCATTCGGCTAGTCCTTTCATTGGCAGTCTCTAAAGGACGGGCTATTCAGCAACTCAACGTTAATAATGCTTTTTCTTTAGGGCCAACTCGATGAAGAAGTATTCATGCAATAACCACATGGCTTTGTGAACAAGGAACTTCAGTCCCATTTTTGTCGATGCTGAAAGTTTTAGAAGCACTTACCCTTCACTGTGACAACATTGGCGCTACTTATGTCTGTATGAATGTTGTGTTCCATTCATGCATGAAACACCTGGCCATCGATTATCACTTTGTTCGTGAGTGTGTTGCCTCTAATGCTCTTTGTGCGCGTTATGCCTCTACGAAGTCTCAGCTTGCAGATGTTCTCATCAAGCCACTCTCACGGCCACGTTTTGAGCACACTAAGGCACAAGATCAGCATCATTGATGGAAGCGCCATCTTGTGGGGGCGTAATACAGATAAATCTAGTTTATCATCATAGTTATTTGTATATATCTTCATTTGTGTTATGATTATCTTTATCCTACTTGTATCTATCACTTGTACTCTATAAATGCTCAAACTGAAATGCAATACATAAGCCATTTGCTTCACAAACACCAGTTAGCCTCATTTAGTTTTGCACATTACCTTTTATTATAAACTTCGGACTACCGGGCCAAGAACAAATTTTCTTTCAAAGAAAAACAATTGTATTGATACGACAGTGCAATAATGTAGTATATAATACTCACGTTGAGATCAAAATAATTTCAAACGAATTTAGCAGCATACAGAGTCAAATCTTTTCTTATCTATCTATCCATCCTTCCATCTATCTGTATAGAGTACACTAGACTTCTAGGAGGAAGCCAGAAGACACTATAGAAAAAATAGAAAAGTAAATTAAGGGCCTGAGCAATGACAATATAAATGTGCTATTGTTGGTAATTGCGACTACCATTCACGTCACAGAGCACAAGAATTGCAGTTGCAAGACTTTGGTAAGAAGGCACACACACCGAAGGGCTTGTTGGGAAGGTGGCAATTGATGCCAAAGCAGCAAGGCAAGGTGACGCAGTTGGTGCCGCCGCCGCCGGAGCAACACTTGCAAGCCAGGCACAGCTGAAAGGGCGCCGCCATCTTCCGCACGACCTCACCGCCAACTACCCGGAACTGCGCCGTTGTCTCCACTGGCCGAAACTCCCCGGTCGGAGGTGCTTCAACGGCTGCACTCATGCATACATAAAATTAAATAGAAAAATGGGGGTTAACGAATGACTGTAGAATATAGATAATGCTCTATACGTGTCACTCATTTTCGTTTAAATTAATTTTAAAAATAAACATGACGTACCCTGAGAAAATGAGAAGTGACCGGCAATTAGCAAAAGTATCGCTGAGTGTCTCATAATTCGGATGTCCATGGCAATAATAATAAAGAGGAACTGAACAGAGTGGGAGGCAGAAAGAGAGAGTCAGGTTTGTGTGGTAGAGGTGAGGTGGGTCATTGGCGGCCGATATTTATGTGTGAAACCAAACTGTTTTAGGGAAAGGGAAATTGGGAAGGCAATAATGGAGGCCATAATTCAAAGTTCACAGTATCTTTTATGGGCCGGCTGAATTAAAGACACCCAGTCCCAGACAACCAGACTTTTGCAAGCAGTGCTAAGTTAAGAAGATCATCCAGATCCGCGTTGGAAAATTCTTAATACAAACAATTCACGCTGTCGGTTACACACATGCCTCGGTTTTCGTTTGCCAGGAAGAACGGACCACAGCTGCTTATCTGAAAGGTGAGGTGAGAATGAGATGTAACGGATAACTGTCCTGTTCACAGCAGTTCAAAGTTTGCTGAATTTACCACTAAATATAGTGTAAATTTTAGCGTTAACTCTTAAAAGTGAGATATTCTATTTGTTAATATCACAAACTTTAATCCTAATACCATCAAACTAAGCCTAAATCAATACACTTATCCAAGAGCAAGTAAATTTCTTAATGTTAACGCCATCGGAAGAGACAGAGACAGAGTTGACATCAAACATACAATGTGCTACATGACTACAAGAAGCAAAAAGACCCATGATTCCACAAGCAAATCTGTCATTTGACAGGGTCTAGGAAAAACACACCAAATGAGTTATATAAACAGGTCATATCATCATCTAACCCTACAAGCTGCAGGGCCACCTGGAGAACAATTTGGATTAGGAGATCTACATACAGAACCAGGGCCAACATTGGTGGTAAACCTTTGTCGCATCCGGTAATCAGGAACTCCTTCCATGGCAAATGCACCACCTCCACTGGCCATTATCTTTGGGGTCGATGATGATGATGAGACATCACTCGCACCATCACTGCTACACTGCAGAGGTTCCAATGTCTCAACCACGTCACTCATTAACGGCCTTGCTTTGGGATTTTGGCTCAAACAATAGTATGCCAGGCTGCAGGCTTTCTGTGCTGCCTTTACCGAGTACTGGCTCTCCAGCCTTGGGTCAATTATTTGAAGTAACTTTCGTTTGTCATTCAGTTTCGGTCGAGCCCAATCAACCAGGTTCTGCTCCTTGCCTGGTCTCGTCTTGTCAACAGATTTCCTACCTGTCAAAAGCTCCAGTAGAACTACTCCAAAGCTGTATACATCACTTCTTGCAGTCAGGTGCCCTGCACAAACCACAAATCAGAGAGAAGCAGCCTATTCAAAACAGCATAGCTAGCACATAATTCCTTCCTTATCAAATGAAGCGGATAAAAGAAAACATTTGCATCAAGACTACTGGAGCGAGGCAAGCATACACACTCAAAAATTCCTGCAACTCACACACCATATGTAGGAAAACTAACATATAATTTTCAAACTAATTATTCAACACTGCCCACAGCTTCTGTTGCAGGACCCAACACTTTGAACATAAAAACAGATCATCTCGATACAATACTGCTAAGATTCACCTGTATCTAAGCTTCCAATGCACACCATACCATTACGGAGTTACTACAAGATTTTAAATGCCTAGATCTCATAAAGCAAATAAAGTAAAAAATTTTAATAGTTTCAAAAGTACAAATTTTAATAGTTTCAACTCCAGATGTAAGCTTTTCATTTATTTACTAGGATAACAGAAGTTGCATGAGATCTCAGATCAGTCTACAAAGAAGAAGTGACATTCTAAGAAGCTCAGGAAACCATAATAAAGAAAGTGAATCATACGCACTATAGGAGTCTATATATATGTTCACGACAATGAAATAACCCTATCATTATGAAAATCTATCTCTTTCAATTTTCATGACAAGATAATGGTACTGAATATGCTGCTTATCGCCAAATAGACAAGGTGACTACTCCTAATCTTGACTTGGAGCAGCTTTCCTCAGCAGAACTATATGCATGGCTAATGAACCATTTGAAGATAGCAACACATTTCTTAAATATGTAAAAGGCCGTACCAGTCATTACATATTCGGGAGCAGCATAACCATAGGTTCCCATAACCCGAGTTGAAACATGGGTCTCATCACCTTGTGGTCCAGCTTTTGCAAGCCCAAAATCAGAAAGTTTGGCAGTATAGTCCTGCATTCCATGAAGTATAAGGAGTTGAAAAGTGAAAGAAAGTAAAATCAAACAATCGAGAAATATAATTGGTTTGGAAAGAGCAAATCAATTAAATTATGAGTTTAAAGAAGAAAATCTACTAACAGAATCCAACAGTATGTTAGAGGTTTTGAAGTCCCGATATATGACTGGCCTTTCAGTGTTATGAAGAAAAGCAAGTCCTTTAGCAGCTCCAAGAGCAATCATCATTCTCCTGGCCCAAGATAATGGAGCAGTTGCTTCTAAATGTTTCAGGTCAAGAGAAGTTAAATTCAGTGAGTAACAGTAAACAACGTAAAACAGCACTCTAGTAGAAAGATAAGCCTGCATAAATTTTCACCAACCAATAGGTGAAACTAGAGAATCAGCAGTGATTACAGAGTTTGCAGCTTTCTGATGCATGACCATGCAGTACCAATTGATTAAACAGGGCACTGAAATAACCAGATACGTACTTGCAACACAGTAGGCATTACAGGAGAAAACATTAAAGAAAGAGGCCTATAAGAGACTTCTGTCAACAACGAACAACCTACTGAAATGTGTCCTCCAAACTGATATAAGCTTATGTGAGTGGCTTGAAGACTTCAGTAAACAGATGAGGCAATAGTAGATTTATGAAGATCCTGAACACAAAGGGGTAATTCAAATGGGAAGCCTAAAACGTAAAACGTATGAGAACCCAGTGCCAGCTGCTGAGCAACAAATAGATGACAGCATCTATACCCCAGTCTTTCATCAGAAATCTAAGCAACAAATATGCAATAAAAACAATCTCAAATTCAAGGGCAATCATATAAAAGAAAGGAGGTGGAAGTACTTCGAAAGAGGTGATTCTCAAGACTACCACGGAACATAAATTCGTACACAAGCAACCTGTGGTCATCCTCGCAGCAGTACCCAATCAGCTTGACCAGATTGGGATGCCTGAGCTGGCCCAGAAAATTAACTTCTGTCTGTAGAGATGAAGCAAAAGATGAGCTGAACCAATACGAAGGACAAGTGAAAGAGACCGAAAATATTTAACTTAACAACAACATACAAGCCATTCGCGGTGGCCCTGGAGGCCCTCCTTGTTGAGGACCTTGACGGCGACAGGGAGAGACTTGAGGCCGAGGCGGAGGTTGTCGCCAATGTAGCCCTTGTAGACAGTGCCAAAGCCGCCCTCGCCGAGAATGTAGTCCGGACGGAAGCTCTTAGTGATGGTCTCGAGCTCGAAGAGGGAAAAGGCGATGACGTGAGTGTAGAGCACAGAGTTAGTCCGGGACGAGTCCTCGAGTGCTCGCTCGCTCAGATCTGAGATTGTCCGCTTGTGCTTCGAAGCCGCCGGCGTCTGTGGAACTGCCGACGCCGAAAAAATCAGATAAAAACCGAAGATCTGAAGCTGAAAAGAAGAGCTAGAGAGGGAGAAGGAGAAGAAGACAAACCTTGAGCGTCGGAGACGACGGCGGATTCTTCTCTAGTGCCGCAGTTGCCCATGGTGGAAGCGGTAGGCGGCGAGTTTCATTCTTCGGTGGCCAGATTGCTGTTGAATTTAGGGCTGGAAAAGGATTTTGGGAAGCGAGAGAGCGAGCGGCGAGGAGTAAGTGGGGGAATGTGAGCACGCTGTGGCTGTGGGTGTTGGTGGGGAGGTGGGTGGATGGAGGTGTTGGCCTTTTTGGGAGTTGATGTTGCTTTGCTGCTGCTGCTGCTGCTACTTGTTTCCTTCCGATTGGAAATCAGCTCCTCAGATGCTCCTTCCCTCGAATAATTTAGCTGCCTTGCCCATACGTGGACCAATCGTTTTTCTGATTAGAATATTACACATCTTGTTAGAATCGTTTGTACTTAATCATGTTACAGACTGTAATTAAACTCAACTTTTGAAAATATGAATTTAATTCGCTAAACCCATATAAAATAAATTTTGGATAATTTATCGACCGTAGAAATTAAATCACTGAAATTAAAAAGTTAGAAACTATTGTTAGATAGCTTTTTTTCATAACATTAACACTAATACCAAACTGGTATTACTGCATTGTTTTAAAACAATAATTGGAGCTTAGCACATGAAGACGTACGATCCTGAATCTTAGAACTTGGCACAAAAATAAAAAAGAATTGGTTCTAAGCGATGAGCACATTGCTCATCCGAATGCCAATATAGGTTCCTACAAGGATATTCCGACGTTTAAGTAAATATGTTACCGAAGTACGTGAAAATCAAGGATACAATCTCAAGCCTAAAAAATGAACAATAATGACCTTACGAAATTATGACATATATGGATCAGATAACACATATAGCTATCAACACTCATCTCTTAAGTAGGCTAGCAAGTAGCAAAGCCGTGTTGGCCACAAAGGCTGTGGGGGTGAATGAGCTCAGTTGGGCCGAATGCACTAGACTGGGTCATGCGAGCCAACTTGGACTTGGACTGGGTCTTGTGAGCTAACTTGGCCCATCTAATGTTTGATTGCATATGGGGACCTACTTCCTTAGTATGGGTATTTACTGCAGGATGCGTCACTATCTTCTTTTTCCTTTTTTTGTAATGTTTGCAAAAGTTGATTACGGCAATTACATCTTATACTAGAGGATCAGAGTATGGGTGAAAAGAAACTGGGTCTTTTTCAGGTAGTTCGAGCTCGAGCTTTAATTGAGAGTTTTCGAGCACTATTGCAATTTCCTCATTCTCTATAATTATTTTCTTAACTAATAACATTTATAGGTTTCCTAAAATAGTCAGCATTCCTCTGTTCTTAATTAACCAACTATGTACAGGAAGGAACATATATTTCAATGCAACATACATCACAATATAGACCTGAAAAATGGTGCAACAATGATATTAATAGAAGATGCTAACAATATCAGTTCAAACATCTTTAAGGGAATCATCCTAACTAGCCTAACTAACAGCCAATATCAGTTCAAAATTCCTCCACCAACATTAATCTACACATAGCCATAACGATTTTCGGCATGAAACTCGAGATCATTCTCTACTACAACTTAGGAAAAGCAAGCACAATATAAATGACCAGCTCAGACGCCTCTACCCTTCTTTTTTGGAGTTGATGATGTAGCCACTGCAACTAGACCTCTGTTGAAGCACTACGACCTCGAAGAAACAGGTGAATAGACTTTTTGTTCTCTAGAAAAAAAAAGGTCAAATGTTGCCATCCAAAAAGGATCTCCATAATTGAAACCTAATAGCTCTACAACTGCTTTCATAATGGTTCCCATGTCAATCAGATCGGATATTACTTAAGCAAGCTCCATCCATTGCTCTTTTCGACTAGTGGTGAAGTAGTCAATAATTTTTAAAAGCAACTTAGTCCAGTCTTGGTCACTTGAATTACACTTTCATTAGTCGAACAATCAACTAGAATGGGAATTTGGTTGTGAAATGCATGTAGGAGGTATGTGGGAAGGACTAACAGCTTGGAATTGGCCCAGGTTTTGTGCTACTTAATGGTTTAGCTAACGTTGGTTAAATGGCCCCCTTGAGTTAATTTTTTGTCAGCCATTTGTGCAATTCACTGCGGAAAATATCATGGTTACCGGATTCCAATCAGCCCTTGGCCCTCTAAGTACCTCCTCTGGATATCAATTATGACCATGGACATTCATGCCAAACATTATAGTCATGTTCCTTAACTGCCAAAGAAACCCACATAAATGTGTGTCACATGGCATACAATTATGAAAACAACGCGAACTAGCACATAGACCCTCGATAAAACATGCATATGCTTTAAACTACCATGTTACCCTGCATCATGACCATGTATGATGCAATGATGATTCGTCGATCTGTAAAAAAAGAAAAAATATAGTAATAACATTGTGAAAATACCCAGTAGCCTTTGATAGAAATGCAAGTGGCAAAAGACTCTACAACTCTCTTATGAAGCTTCATACAATGCAATCACAAAAGCCAATCATGCTTATTCTTTTTCACCCTCTCCAAGAGCTAAAAGAGAACCATCTACTATAGAAAAAATGGAGTTTTATGCAGGGATGGCAATTGGGTGGGTCGGGTCAGGTCATTCAGGTTCGGGTCTAGTCGGGTTAGCATGAATTCGGGTCCAGATCGGGTTCAGCTTAGGTCATTTGGGTTCGGGTTGATTTCAGGTTAAATTGATTTCGGGTTCGGGTTGGGTTGGGCCGGGTTTATTTGGGTTCGGGTTCACTTCAGGTCGGGTCAATTTTAGTCTCGAGTAACTTCAGGCCAACTTTCGGGTCAAATTCAGGTCAACCTTTATGTTCACGTGGATTATTAGTGTGAAGTCAAAACGATTGAATTTATTCAATTTTTTTAAAATTTAAATCAAATAATTTGATTTTTTTGTGTAATTTAATTTAAATTAAATTCTCATTTTTTAGTATATTTAATTAAAATATTCATAAAAATCTTCTTCATTATAGTTTAGTACATATTTAAGTAATTTAACATTATTAGTAATATTTGATTATTTTTCTAAACCTATATCCTTTAACTATCATTGTACAGATTATTCAAATCTTCACTCAGCTATCACTCAAGGCATACACAATGACAAATTTGTTATACCTATGTTTCAATGAATTCTCTTTGAAATTATAATGAAATGCAAATCAAGTTCATTATCAATGACTAAATTGTAAAATTTAAAAAATTTTAGGTGAAAGTGCAAAGATTTCAAAAATTTTAGGATCGATGTTGTAATTATTATGGGTGACTAAAATAAAATTTTTTAAAATTTAGGTACTTTATTGTACTATACTTAAAAGTATAAGAATGAATGTTGTAATTTTAATAATTACCTATTAAGATCGTTAAACTTTCTAAATATAAAAATTACTTCTGTTGGAAAAATTCAAATATGGGATTCACTAAATATGGATATTTCTTCCCCAAATAAGATACTTATAATATATAGAAGTCCTAAAAAAAATAGAAGTTACTAAATATGGAAATCCTTTCTCAAAATATGAAAATTATTAAACATGAATATCTTAAAAAAAGAAATGAAACTACTAAATATGAAAGTCTCATCTCCAAATATGAGACTTACTAAATATGGAAGTACCAAAAAATGGAAGTTACTAATAACGGAAGTCACCATTCCTAAATATAAGACATACTGAATATGAAAGTCTCAAAAAACGGAAGTTACTAAACATGGAAACCTCCATATTTAGGACTGAGTTAATATGGAAAATAATGAAAGAGGAAAGTTAAGGTTTAGGGTGAGGGTTAAAATCGGGTATTGTCGGGTTTAGTTATCGGGTCATCTCGGGTTCAGGTCAGGTCAGTCTCGGGTTTGGGTCATTTCGGGTTCGGGTCAATTCAGGCTCGGGTCATTTCGGGTTCGGGTCATTTCGGGTCATTTCGGGTTCGGGTATTTTAGGTTTGGGTCATTTGCGTTCGGGTTTTCTCGGGTTTCCCTTTAATCGAGTTCGGGTTCGGGTTCAGGTCGGGTTGGGCACAGTCGGGTTCAGGTCGTTGACTTTTTTAGTCAAATCGGGTCATGTCGGGTTTGGGTTCGGGTGGGTTGGGCCAGGTCATCGGGTCGGGTCCGATTTTGCCATCCCTAGTTTTATGTAAATAGTTTCTCATACTCTAGGAAACAAAAATTAACAAAAACTTAAGAACACCAACGTTTGATACTTGATAATTTCTTTCGTATAAGGTAGCAGCAATATCAAAATAGAAATGACCAATGACAATGGAAGTTGCAAGTGGACTTTTGGGTGAGAACCACCATACAAAAGAACTAGAATTGAAAACAAATCCAAGACAATGATGATTAGCATGCAAAGTTATATATGCAATAATAATAGATATAAGTATCAAATATTTTACAGTAACTGTCATACATGTTGTCCAGTCAGGCTTAAATGACGGTTAAGCGAAGAAGGTTTAATGTGTGGGTATCCAAAACAATCTTACCATAATAATTGATGACCCATGCTTATACAAATGTACATGCACTAACAAATAAATTGGGAATAGAAAAAAAAATTATCCACTTTTAAGTTTTGCATCATGGGCAATCATCATTCATGTATAATAATTCCTATATATTTTTATCCACTAATGTGTAACATGCCCACAGTTTTACAATCGAAGCATAGTTTGCAATTACTCCAAACAATGTAGCATTCAAGAACAACAATATCAAATTGCTATAACAGTTGCATATGGGAAATTTTTAACATGCATAAATAAAAAAAACCTATCTACCAGCAGCAATTAACCTGAAGGGAAACCATTCTAAACAATGGCAGAACAAATAAACAATGCAAGACCAGCCAGAAAACAAATGACCACAAAGAGCACTCTATTTAAAATCCATTTCCATTCTTGAAAATAATATGGATGTCCGTCCCAAATAAGTCATGTGAGAAACCCCTAACGACTAATGAGATGCCTATACACATGTTATTTGGATATGCCAATTAAGAATCAAATAGGTGGAATGAGTGCTCAATGAATGACATTAGTGGGTTAATTAAAAAAGATTCGTGTATTCGAACATCAAAAGCAATACCTAAGAAATGGAACAAATTTGGCCAAAGCGTGTAAGGTCTAAGGTAGAACGGTCCACAAATAGAGAACGACAGAAAAGAGTAAAGTTGTGTAAGAGTTTAGACCTATGAAACGACAATGGAAGATATGAGAAATTGAAGAGGAAGAAAAGAGAAGAGAAATTGAATAGGATTGTGAGTGTGGTTACTAACCTTGGGTGTTGAGATGAGCAATCGGACCTGAGCTATGCAATGGATGATGGTCAGACATGCTGGAAAGAAGCTGGCATGGCAGTGGAGGTGGAGGACCAGTGACGTCTAGGAAGAAGCTTGGTGGACGAGGAATGAGAAAGTTTGGAACCAAGGAAGACAGGTTAGGTTTTATTGAGTGACACCGGTTGTAAATACTACACAACTCCAAGCCTAGATTCAAAACTCACAAATTTGACCCCGGTGCATATCCTCCCAACTCAACTACTGATCTGCTTTCCTATTTTTCTAATTAACACATTTTTAAAATCCAATTTTATGAAAAAAAAAAACAAAGCCTAAATGTTAGGGCTCAAGAAACTCTCTTTTAGTCTCTAAAATTTTTTTTTTTTGCTTCAATAGCTTTAGTTTTCAAACTTGCAGATATGCCGATCCCATCATTGCCCTCATCTTGTCTACCTAGTCCTTATTGTCATATGAAAAAGTCTAGGGACCCAAAAGGAAGAAATGAAATTAAGGACTGGAAAAAGGGTTCAATCATTACTAAGAAAAATGAAAAAAAAATTAACATTAAAAACCCTCTTCCAATACTTGTAATTTTAGTCTTTCTCAATTATAGCCTTTAAACTCATAGATCTGCCAATCTCGCATTGTACTCATATTGTTTAACTGGGCCTAATTGTCAAATAAAAAAGTATATGGAATAAAGGAGAAAGAATGAAATCTGTAGGGACTGGAAAGGGACTTCTACCATTACTAAGGAAAATGCCAAAAAGAAAAAAGAAAAAAAAAACAAAAAAAAACAAAAATTACAAAACGCAAACAGACAAAATGACACCTGATTGTCATATGCAAAAGCATAGGGAACAAAAGAGAAGAAATAAAATCTTTATGGACTAGAAATGGATTCCACCATCATTAAGAAACATGTAAAAACAGAAAAAAATACAAAAAGGCAAAAATGACAGTATTCAAGAATAATAACTTTGTTCTATTTTTAGAATTTAGTAGCAATTGAATTTTTAGCCCAAAACTCCTAACCTAAAACTAATTCTTAGCCAAAAAGTACCCAAAATTTTTTATCCAATTTTTTTACCTAAAACTAATTCTTAGCCAAAAAGTACCCAAAATTTTTTATCCAATTTTTTTTACTCTTCAATGAATAGTATATTTGTTTATATTTAAAAGTATTGTATAATGTATATTCCATCTCCCTCCTCTTCCCCTACCTCTTCCCCTCTGCCATCTCTATTTTTTTTTTTTTTTTGCTTCTCCAGCCAAGCTCCTCTCCTTCTCCAGCAACAATGACTGGTACGGCTCCACCATCTCCACGGATGACTCCCGCCTCCACTTCTAGTCCACTGCCTTCCATGGCTTCCCAGCCAGGGGCGAACCTATGTAGGGGCAGGGGGGCCCGCTGCCCCCCAAAATTTTAAAAAAATTTAAATATAGGTACTTAATTGATTAATTGAAGAGAAATTAGGGACTGGAAATGCATTTTTGCCCCCCGGAAATATTGAAAGAATATGAAGATGGAGGAGCAGTAAGGTAGGCGCTAAAGAAAACAGTTACCAAATGAGTAATTATTCCCTCTGGTCTTAAACAGATATTCTAACATGGAAAAAATACACTATTAGTCCTCCAAATTTTTTAAATTATACGAGTTACATCCTAATCTTTTAATTAGTACGAATTACTCCCAATCTCCAGCCTTTCCTCGCCGCAATACCGTCCCTCTCCTCCGGGTTTAGTTGACTCTCCTCCGGGCTCATCCCCCGAACCAAAAATCCTAGTTCCGCCACTGTTCCCAGCCTCTCTCGACTTTGATCTCTCTCTCTCTTTCTCTCGTGGTTTTTTTTTTTATTTACTCGATTGAGATTTGATAAAAAAGAAAATTAATGTCACCATAAATATAATTTGGGAGAGATCTGACCAGAGAAATTTAAGATAAAGATGGGGATGGAGGCGAAGGTTGAGATGATGGTAGATCCAAAGGAGTGTGAAACTGTGAAATGCGGCTACTGATGGACAGTAGCTTTTGGGAGACGAAGAAAGTAATGCATATCTTGGCCTGATGTATACTTCAAAAGTAAGAGCTGGCAGCCTAGTGAACGTTTGAAGAGACGCCCGGAAGATTTTGTGGTCCCATACTTTATTTGTTTATTTATTTATGTGGTTGTGATGAAGGCACGACAGTGTCGGTGGGGAAGCGAATGGTAAAGAGAAGAGCCGCCGACCACCGGAATTAAGTGGCGCCGTACTTTACTAACATAGTAAGTCGGCAAGCTTTCTTCTTGGCGTTTTGTGAAGTGCTCAAAGCAGGAATCCGCTAAACCAGTTGTTCTTTTCCCTCCTCAGTTCTCACTCAAATATTGTACTAAGTCGTATCATCAATCATGGCTCCATTACCAGTAGTTGCAACTTTTAAGCTACAGATATTGTTATTAATTTTTAATTATCATCTTATTGAGCCATAACCCTAAAATAATGATCAGTTTAGTCATTTTTTAAGAATTATAACTAATAAAAAAGGAAATAAATCCAGAAATTATCGGCTGATATGGTTATCAGCTTCTAAGTATTGACAACCACATAAACATACTGCAAGAGATTGAGCTTTTAACGATGGTAAATTTCATAACAAAAGATTTAGATTCCAGTAACTAATAGTATTTGTGTTGATTTTTAGGTTGTCACATCATAAATCAAAATCAACACAAATACTGGTTTCACAAGAAATGTCTGTGATGCTATTTCCGTATCCTTACAAGATGGACTTTTAGTGGCAAACAAAATTACACTAGCGTTAATTCTAACAAGCGTAATGAAAATAATCATCATAATAAACAAGCTATATGGTGATTGAAATTTTGAGACAAAGTGATTGCTTTGTTGTGACATAATCTACAGGCTATATATGGTGACGAGATACTTATTTCTCATAAATAATTAAGATATTTTGTTACAAAATCATCTGTTGGTTACAGATTGGATTACATTTACTAAGTAATTGTTATGATTAGCTTATATGCCTCAAAATACGAGCTCTGGAAGGAATTCTATCGAAATGCTTAAACAACAGCCGCTATAAACACATTTTTTTTATATTGATAGATGATCACTGGAAAGTTTCATTTCGTTTTCTCCTCTCTGTCTCTCTCTCTCTCTTTTTTTTTTTTATTGAGGCTACATGGATTGAAATCTGAACACGCACCTGCAAATGCTGATATTGGTATTATTTGTTTGTTCATTCTAATGGAAGCAATTAAAAAATTACCTAAATGATTTCTTTTTGAATGTTATATATTAGGATACCTCAAGGTTTTATTTTCCTATCAAGGTTGAATAAGAACAAAACGGACAAGATGTTATTCTTTTTCTTTTCTTTTTTTTTCTTTTTTTTTTTTGCTATTTAAACCAAAAGAGAGAAGGGTTTTATTGATAGAAAATGTCAAGGGCTTATGCAAAGCAGCATGGGGAGTATCTTATCAACAAGGAGATCGTGAGGTACACAGTACGCGGAAGTTATTGACAATATCACATCTTTTTTCAAATTCTCGTCCCATAATGAAATAAAATATTTTTTTATGTTGTGATTAATGTATATTTTTTTATGTTGTGATTAATGTATGTTTTTTTTCATTTTTATCTGTAAAATTATTTTCTAAAAGAAATTTTATTTTATTTTTTGTTGTGAGAGCCTAGATGATTATTAAAAAATATTTTTTAAATTTTATGAAATAAAAATTTAAATAAGAATAGTAAGATAAATTAGATGTTAAAATTTTTTAAAAATATAAAATTGTTCTATCTTTTTGGATGGAAAATATAAGACACAAGCTATGCGTTGACGACAAGAATTGGTCTCCCTAGACGTGGCTTAAGAAAAAAAGGGGATAGTTATTAGTCATTTTATGGTTGAAATTAATTGAACTATTAATCCAACATGAATAAAGAGAAAATTAAATCGATATTACAAATTGATTGGGACCGAAGTTTTTATTGAGGTGAATTCTGGATGCGCATAATTTTCAAACTTTTATTTGTCAAATTAATTCGACGGTACATCTATTTACTTTATGAGAAGGTTTGGAAGCGTAGCATTTTTACGCTGTAGACTTGTTGATTCCAATTAGATCAATCTCAAAATTTGTCTACTTTTTATGGCACTTCGAAATGAATGTGAGGTGGAAATGGAATAGAAGCAAAGAGAAAAATAAAAAATAAAAATAAAAACAGGCTATCCATGTGTTGTATACTGAAAATTTGAGTAGGGAATAAAACTTTGAATGGGCCGCCGCAACTTTTGTCATGCTAAATCAAGAGCTAAACAAGTGTACTAAACAATATGTTCACAATTAATTATATATAAATCTATGAAACCATTCAGCGATGACAAGTGCCGAAACTCTAGCAAATATACAAGTAATTTAAAAAGTGACCGGATTAGATTCGAGCTCTAGGGGATGAACATAAACACAGTTGAAATTGCTCTTTTTTCAAACTTTTATTAGCTGATGCTTCTGATGATGATTTAATTGGCGGAGTCTTTTGTTCCGTTTTATTTTTTAATTAAAAGAAGAAAAAAGAAGAAAAACCTTTAAAACCATTTTTTTAAGCGATTACTTCTTTAGTTTTAAGCAAGCCTCTCCGAAGTCTTTATGTTATTGACCGCATTAGGCATGAGCTACCCTTTGAGGTCATGGTTAAGATAATAAAACTGCTTGCTCTGAATGGGTAACTCCATGAATTAAGCCCAGTCTACCTTATTTTTTTTTTAGTCCGGCAGGAAAGTAAAACTAAAGGACAAGTGCCTAAAGTAAAGAAAGAGATGCTAATCTATTCGCCTCGTCAACACTAGAGCGATGGACATTTCAAAGTGTGTGGTTCTGGAACTTATGTGTTAAATCTCGGATCTTCTGGATCTTTTTCTTGGTTTCAAGCTGAATCGGAGAGTAGTCCATGACCTAAAGAAAACCCTACAGATGATCATTCAAAATTGTGAATTTAAAAAGTTGTTGGTCACTGCAAACCTCATGACTTCAAGAATCGCCCGAAGCTCTAAAACCAGAGCAAACAGGCACCGCTGCAAGAGAAGACGATGAGCTTTAGTTTCAGCCGTGGCGACCGACAAACCCACGCCATCACACCTAAGTTAGACGTAGGTCGCCAAGTGCCATCCAACTTTGAAAATAGCAGGACAGAGTGGATAGAAACCATTATCCCAAATCTTGAAACAATTAAGGTGGGGGAGCAAGTTGGTTAATTAAGGCGCATCAAGAAAGCTTTGTGAACTCTATCAACCTGGAGCTCCTTGCGGAGACAATCTCTATTAAGGATGATTTGGTCAGCTTGGGTAGATATCCCAAACTTGTGAATTCTGTGCTAACCAAACACTCCACAGCATGGCTATAAACATATCAATCCATTTTGGGGAGACACCTAACATGAGCTTCACAGTGTTGGCTATCCAAGACTGGAATGATTCACCGAATTGAGGACAATGAACGGCGGTAGCGCAAGCCCAAACCATGATAGAGTGTTGACAATATTAATGAACAAATTAATTAATTAAGTGCATTATTGCACATGGTGCACACAACAGACGAAATTATGTTCTATTTGAACAATTCACGCTTTGTAGGCAACCAATTATGGCAACACTTCCAAATGAAGGCTTAAATTTTGGTGGAATGTTTTCTGCCCACATTTTCTTAAGGAAGCCATGCATCTGATTGGTTCCACGGAGATAGCAAAGCTTGAGGGACTTACTCATTTGGTCTAAAGCATAGCCCTTCTTAATTATTGAAGTAAGTAGGGATAACAACGGGATGGATTGGATATGGATATCCTATACTTGCCATCAATATCCGCGATCTTTTTAGTACCAGCAGTTTGTGGATATCTGCAAGTAGGTGAAAAATCATACTGATACCCATGACCTGCGATAATCCGTACCTACGGGATAATCTGCTGTTTAAACTGTGTTTTTTAAATTTCATAAAAATAAAATATGAAAAATATATACAAAATTATTCTCCACATATAATACTAGAAAATAATAAAATACATAAAATCATAACATACATACAAAAAAATATTTGATGAGAATTAGTATAAAATATTAGTTAAATATAAGCGTTGCATCCCATTATAATTGGTAAGTAAAAATGGATTTACCCATGATGGATATCTCTTACCCACCACTCACTCATACGGGCCAGATAGGTGTAATTTGCTACCCATATCTGCTCCATCGCTAGTATTTTTACAAATTCACTCTCCTATTATTGGCGAATCAATATTTTTGAATCACAGATTTCACTCACTCATTTGTTATCCTTAAAAGTAAGCTATCTTTATAACTCCCCCAAACAATCAAATCCTGATCCCTCTAATTGCATCGTAAGTCATTGACAATAGCTTGCACAATTTCAGCAAGAAAAAGGGACTAAGAACCTCGAGGTTCCATGAGATAGAATTTGTGTGAAAAAGGTCCGCCACCAATTTAGGAGCCAGCTTGCCAATAGGAGACTAGACAGTCTCCCTCATTTTGCTAGGTGGGATGCTTGGGATCCAATAGTCATTTAGGATGTCATTGGATTTCCTATCTCCAACTATCCCACACAGATGGGGCTCCAGGATTTTGCCTACATAGATCAGGCAGCTCCAGATTTTGAGTGGGGTTACTTCCTCCCCCGCCTTCCAAAGCAATCTTTCTATTTCATGTTTTGCTTTGAGAACCCTTACCACGAGTGAGTTGGACTCTTTATGCATAATTCTCTAGAAGGATTTTTCCAAGAGGACTTGGTTGAAAAATCTTAAATCACGAATGCCAACCACCAAATCATTTGAGGGAGTTGGTGTGAATTTGCTTTTGCAATGCAAACCGTACCCATAACTCCACACCTTTCCACTGAACCTGAGTCATTATTTTGGTCAGGTTGTCACTTACGGTAACGACTCGGTTTACATTAATATAATTTTAAAACAATAAGTTTATTATATTTTAGTGAATATTAAAGACACAAATTAGGCGAGCGACTCCCAACCTCCCAGGTAATTAAAACAAAACAGTACGGCAGCAAGGGCAAAGCTCACCAAGCAGTAGAAAAGTCAAATGCTATTTTACGAAATAGCAATTATAGCCCTGAAAACATTTTGTGAAAGTAAAATTTAACACTTCATTAGTTATTGGGTTAATTACAATTTGTCCCCTAAAGTTTAGATGTAATTGCACTTTACCCCTCTCACTTTAGAAATATACACTTTGCCCCTTACCTTTTTAATACAGTCCAACAATAACTTCTGAAATCTTAATTTAGACTGTATAGTTATCTTTTTTAAATAATTTCAATTTACATAGTACTTTTTTTTACAATTAATTGAAATTTAAAAAATATTATTTTTAAAAACTGAAAGAAATATCGAAAGAAAAAATAGATAATTTAAAATGTTCATTAACTGTAAAAAAAATATCATACAGATTGAAATTACTAGAAGATGACTACTGTGATGTCTAAATTAAGATTTTAGAAGCTGTTATCGGTCTATATTAAAAAGACAGTGGAAAAAATGTATATTTCTAAAATAAGAGGGGCAAAGTGTAATTTTACCTAAACCTCAAAGGAACAAATTGTAATTATCCCTTAGTTATTTGAAAATGTAACTTATAAAACTCAATTCAATAAAAATGGTCATTTGTAAACAAATAAAAATATTTATTATTGAATTAAATGATAAACATTTTTTTACATTGAATGCGCCAACTTCTATATATTTATAAAAGATGAAAATAATGGATAAACTGTTAATGTTTTTTAGTTGACTCAAATCAATAACTAAGGCCCAGTTCGGAACAAATTAACTATCTCGAGTTAATGTGTAATTGGAAAAGAGTGGGGCCCTGGGTGAGGAGAAGTTGCTAAGTATCCCTAGAGTTGGACTTATTTACAACTTAAGGACAAAGTTGTATTGACTTTCGTCCACATGTGTTTGAAACATAGCAAAAAGAACAAGCTCCTTCGTCACCCTTGTCATTCCCACCAGCACCACTACTATTGCCATGCAAATCAACGTTGAACCGCTTGATCGATGGCAGATGTATTGAGCCAAATGGCTCAACTCAGCTGCAAGTTGTTGATTCCAGAACCAACGTCGCAGTTGGATAGGAGATGCAGCAAGCGACGCAGGGTGTTTATGGGCTGGTGACGGAGCAAGGGATGTCATGCTCCATCTTATCGATCGACTTGTTAGCCTAATTCAAACATAATTTGTGAAGAAAACCCATTGCAATTTTAATCTGTTCACGATCGTCAATCTCACTAACTTTCCATATTGGTCGAATCAATGTGATTGATGAGTTTTAGCCATGTGCTCAACACTAAACAATGAGAGGGGAAAGAAAGTGCTGGGTCTCACCAAAAGTGGGGTAAATAGGGCAGTTTCACTGTGGCCCCCACATCTAGACTTGATATTGTTGCAAAGAGCACATTAACTTGGGGGAGTTAACTCCCGCCGAACTGACTGTAATACTCCCTTTATCCTAAATTTTTTGTTTCATTCACTTTTCAGCAATTAATCTATATTTTTTTATTTTCAACATTTTAACATGTAAATGAAAAATCTTTACATATGAATGATAAATCAAGACCTATAGTTTCTAAATATATTTTTCTTTTCTAATAAGCAATAAGATAAATAAGTTCAAGTCAAACTAGTTGAAAAAGTTAAATGGAGCAAAAAAAATGGGACTGAATGAGTATTTGTTTTGTTTTTGCAGAATAACCACCGTTGTTTACTAAATTAGCTCCAATTACCATTGCCTTTCCAAACCTTCTAACCACACACCTGTGTCTGTACTGGCATCATCTATAACATCCTTGCTCATTCTCCAAATGTCCCAAGCACATCCCCCAACCTCTTACAATTGTTCCCTAGCATCACAACCTATGAATTAGATCTGATTGAAAAAGGAGGCTTGAATTGCGTCCCCTATCTCTCTCACTGTCTTATGACAGAAATAAATCACCATGTCACCCTCTTATTGCCCTGCTTGACACACCTATGTCTTGCCTATGTTGTCCTTGATTCCACAATGAGCCTTTAAGTCCTCTTAGAGGTCATCGAAGCTTGTGGCACGTCTAAAATTCTCAAAGCTGAAGATAGAGCTAGGAAAAGCGAGAGCAAGTGGAGTTGATATTGGGGTCCTAAAAGAAATTGTCTCAGTCGAGGTGGTGCTTATCATCTTCTCCGAGTGGAGGGTTAATGCAAGACCTATGCTGGGAAAAGAAGAGAAGAAACAAGGATAGCTTAATGTATAAAATAATAGGGTCATTAGATCCCACTTATGTTTTTAGTTTTTTTAAGGTAAATATTACTATTTTTTAAAAGGATCCCATTATAATTTATAAGAGATCTTTATTGGTTAAAAAAAAACTATCAAAGGAAACAAAAATATAATGAAAAAATATATTATTATTTTTATGGACAAATAAAATTTGCTTAAGGTTGAAGTCAAATTAAAAATTTAGTTATGTTTTCTTCTAAAAATCAACTGTACATTGAGATTTCAATACTATATAATGACCTTGCTGAAAACAATTTCTAGATCCATCATTAAGAAGAAAGTGGAAATGATGGTTGAAATATTAGTTCCATAAACCTTGGGTGTGTTGGGAGCTTGAGGAGAAAATGTAGAGATTAGAGTTGACATTGTAAGAGAGACTTTGTTAGACTTAATATTTCAAGAGAGGAAAAAATATCTTACTCGAGCCAACTTAAGAACATTATGTTTTATTTAACCTCAAAAAAATTAGTGCCTGGTTCGCCCAACCCGCAAATATCAGTGGTCTATTCTGTTATTTTTGGTTATATAAAAAGATAAGTTCGGAAAGAGGTGAGAGAAACCGGCCCACCCAATGAGATAATGAAGAAACTCCTATTCATGTTATTATATTGCAGGATTAAAAAAAAATATCTACACCGCGAATTGGTCCTCAGCCACACGCTCAGTGTCTTATTAATATTATCTTTTTGTTTTATAATCATTATAATCGCCCTAAATCCTAATCCATCTTCCAAGCAAAGATAAGGGCGAGAAGAATGATGTTGCTCAATTTTGTTTTCAAGTCTCCAAGATGTGGTTTTGTTCTTTTTAATTCTATTATTAGAAAACCTAAAAAATATTGTAGATTAGCCATAATGCAATAAATTTAAATAAGCATTTTTCATAATCAAAATGAAAAAAAAAATATAAGGAAGAGAAAGATAAATCAACAGACTAAGTAATAGAATATGTGACAATAGAAAGTAAGTCAAATAATAAACTTTTAAAGTTTGAAAGAACCTGTTTCTACCAGCAACTCGTTTGATTGGTATCAAACCATACCCGATTTCTACTTTCCATCAAATTGTAGTTGTTAAGAGTGGCATTCACTGGATGCCCTTGGTGTCCCTTCGTAAATAACAAATTGTCTTGCTTCCAATAGTGATACACAGACATTTGGCTTCTCCATGAAAAACCAAACTCCTAGCATGATTATCAAAACTAGTAGTAAGATTGGTGGATGTGGTTGTTACACTTGATAGATTACATCTTACCTAACTTGGTAGGAGGAGAGATACTTGAATCCTTGTATTCAATGAAGGGATCAAGGCACCCAAAGTCATGACCAACATCAGTTTTCAAAGAACTTGGATGGCTAAGAGAGAGGACTCTTTGCATTTAGTAAAAAAATACTTTGATATAAAGATATTGGGCTGCTGTGTTTCCGTCTCAGGTTTGAGATGTGTTGTCTTGTCCCCTTCCTCTTTATCTTTTTCATAATAGGAAATTATTTACTTGTAATTCTCTCTTGAGCTGAATAAATAAATAAATAAATAAGTATCAGCATGACAATATTGTTAGGTATTATTGCCATAAATTAATTAAAATTTAAGAGAACCAATTGTAGCATCAAATATTTAAATTATCCCCAATTTTATTGGGAAATTAAACGCAAGTCCTTGTGCAGTTTACCCTAAACTTGAGCCTTTTTATTGTTTTTGGTTTCTTTTATTAGGCCCAACTGAGTGCTCGTTTGACCATATTGTGGCCGGTTGCGGTTAACCATTACCACCCAAGGGCTAACCTTGTATTCTCTTCCGTTTCTGCCACGGACCTAAATTTCTTGAACCCTAGCCCCACCCCACCCCACCCCCTATATAAATAACAACACTCAACTTTCACAGGTCACAGCTGTACCGAGAAACAAGGCGAAATAGCCCACCAAAAGAATAACCAGTTCGTTTCTTCTCTCGCCGATACCTCTTTGCCGATCGGAGGCTGGAACGGATTCCGGAAATGGCAAAGGTCCATCCCAACGCTGGCGCTGCCCCAATCGCGGGCGACAGGCCGAAGCCTTCGCTGTCCGCCAGAAGGAAGGAGGTGGTCCTCACCGTCTGGAAGAAGTCGCTGCTCTTCAATTGCAAGGGCTTTACAGTGTTCGACGGCAACGGCGATCTCGTCTTCCGGGTCGATAATTACATGGAGGGGAACAAGGTCGAGATCCTCCTCATGGACGCCGCAGGAAAGCCTCTCCTCACCATCCGCCGGAAGGTACTGTTTCTGCACCTCTGCAGTGTAGTATTTTTTTCCCGCGAATTGAGATCTGAAATGGTTACGATATTGTTTCCGATCATGTGGCAGAGGCCGAGTTTGGGAGAAAACTGGCTGGTCTATGACGGCGAGTCGGCCGCAAATCATCGATTCTCCGTCAGGAAGCACGTTGGGTTTCTTAACGGGAAATGCTTGGCGTACGTCACCTCCGGCAACAACAAGTTGGCGTACGAGATCGAGGGCTCCTATGCGCAGAGATGTGTCGCCGTGTACGACGAGAAGAGGCGGCGAGTGGCGGAGATCCGGCGGAAGGAGGCGGTGGGAGGCATGGTGTTCGGCCTGGATGTCTTCCGGCTGATTGTGGAGCCGGAGATGGAGCCGGCCGTCGCTATGGCTCTGGTGATCCTTCTGGATCAAATGTTCGGATCTCCGAGACGGTTCTCCTACTGATCAGAGATGACGCTTTTTGAAGTTTTTTTTTGGGTCTCATTTTTCAGATAGCTGATGCCTGATGGTGCAGCTGCTGTTTTAATCCCCATACAATCCTTCCTTTTGTAGTATATAATTTTTAGAGTTTGGTTTTTTTCGTTTTTAATTAAAAAACCAAATCTCTTCGTGGGGGTGTTGCTCACGTTATACATCTAACACAGTCTGGAAAACGTACTCTCTTTTTCTTTTTTTTTTTCCCCTTTATTTGTATTGCAAATTTCTGTTTTTGTTTTCTTTGTTTTTTGTGGGAAAACAAAAACAAATAAAAAATGTGAATGCATATTTGCCTTTTGTGTTATTCCTGAATCTTAATGTTCATTGCTTCCCTTTTGATTCCTTTATTGAAGATGGAATCATGAAAGCTTATGCAGCTTTAAGCTCAGAAAAGGCAAAATTTAAGTCATAAAGACTAGTAATAAAAGATGATATGGATTTAGATATTAAAATGTTATCGCTTCAATCTGCCAAAAAAATAAATGTTGCCTTCAGCAGTGATGAAGTTGTTGAAGTTATTTAATTTTAATATTTCGGTTCTAAAAATCAAATGCTTATCTCTATTGGTCCACCAAAAGAAACTAACAAGCTTAGTACAACAAGTGACACTTCAGCACAACTGGTTCGAGTAATTGCTGAGTGCCAATTCGTCACGCCTTCACATCTCCAACCACCACCAAATTTTCAAAGTAAGTTGTGGGGCCACTTGAAATTTAAGCGGCATTACATATTACTGCCGGCGGGTTACGTAGATCCGTCTCGGCTCGTCTAACCTTAGGTTGTGCGTTTTCCTTGTTTGTTTCCTTTTCATTGATCACTTTCACACCATCAGCTTGGTGATTGGATTTAAGAGAACCTTGGACCAGGCTGGTTCGAGTCGCTTTCAAAACCCAATACAAATTATAGGGACCAATCTTTTTGGGTTGAGTATCACCAGCTCTTTTACCTTTTTAACTTTTTACATATAAATTAAGGTATATTGTGACTTACCAAAAAATTTTAATAATTTTTATTTTATTTTATTTTTAGGGGTATTTTATTTTCCTAATTTAAGAGTTATTTTTATAGTTTTATTGGATTAAATAGAGTCCTAGTCCTAATCCTTTTAGGTTTTAGTTAATACTTTAATTGTTACTCCCTCCATCCTATATTCTTTAAACAACTTTTTTTTCTGGGCCGTCCTAAATTTTTTGTACTATTTTATTATTAAGTTTTTTACACCTAAAATACCATAATACCCATTTTTTTTTAACTCTATTGCAAAAAAGCCAAAAGTTAAGTTTCTCTCTTGTCTCTCGCTCTTTCTTCATTTACAACAAAGGATCAGAGTTCAGCTCTGTCAATTTGTTCCGATGATAACGGTTTTTGGCCATGGGTAGGCTTTGATTTTGTAGATCGAGATGATTCTAGACATTGGTCAACAGAAAATTGGGTTGACAAGTAAGCGACATTGTTGGACAACTAGTAAGAGATCGGGTTGATGCCCTTGTCTGAGGAGGTTGAGGCGAGTAGGGAGAGATCAGAGCGTGATTAAAGGAGATCAACGTGATAGGACCAATTGATCAACGTGTCCTAGGGGCAAGGAGCGGTGGAGATTATCAGGCAATAGAGGCAACAAAGGTAAAGGAGGCAATGAGGAATGGCAGAGATTGAGGCACCGGAAGCATCGCAAGATCTACAAGTAACGGCGCTGAATCGATCAATGACGAGTGAAGGTATATCCGTGATTCATGCTGTGGGTTCTTGAGTTGGTTACTCCGATCAGCGATTAGTGCTGAATTGTTGTTTGTTCAATCCGACATTGTGTCTGCCATGGTGGTGAATTGTGAAGATATGATCACATGGGGAGCATGAGGAATAGCATGAAATCGAGGATCTCATTGGAATAGGTCTTCAATTACAATCTTAAAAGTGGGTTTTCAATTGCAAATGAGAAACTTGTCTAGGATTTGGACAAAAGTAGCTATAAGAATCCACAACGAAAATAAAGTTGGGGTACTAGAAAGACTAATTTGTAAGAAGTTAGTGGAGACAAGTTCAATTATCTAATGGCTTAAGGCAACCTCGATATCACTATTTTGATATCCAGAAGCATATACACAAGCATATAAAAAGAGTGTTTGTGATACATTGTAAAGGAAGAGGAGTAACTTGTTTGCTTCTCATAATCTAGAGGACATATGGGTCATATTTGGCATTTTTGTGGAGGTGGGGAGTCGAACCTTGGCCGTCCCCTCATAACAATTCCTATGGTGCTTAGGGACTCGATTCCACTGATGAAAAGGATGATAGGGACTCATGAAACGGTTAGCCATCAAACTCAATTAAAGAAATGTTAAATCAGTTGTGAACAAAACTGGCTTTAGTATTATATGAAGTTAAATATTTCTTACGGTGTCCAATGAAGACACTCTTACTATGATTGTATGCTTTGTAATTACCAATGTGAAGTTATTGTTGTTTGAAATTTAGATGTTGATGTATAAAACTAAGCTTATATTGTATAACTCTAGTTTCATAATGTATGAAACTGAGTTTCTATTACCCAAAAATGAATATTTCAATGAGTGTCCAACGAAAAAATCTAGGAACTTGATCCTTTAAAGTGGAAAACAAAATAAATCTCCTTTTTGATATTATCATATTTATCATTTTATAAATCTCATTTTTTATAATTACCATCTTTATCATTTTGAAAAAAAGAAATTATATGGACTTAAAAAAAAAAAACCTCCCAAAACCTGCCGACTTATTCTAATTATCGAACTTGATTTCCTCTAACTAAATTAATAGACTTAACGGAGACATAACGTAAAGCATATACTCCATGAAATGGTGTCAATTCCCCTTAACAGCTAAGTTTAGTTTTAACTGTATTAACGGCAATACTGCAAGAAGTTCAAACAATCTTTACAATTCATTATCTTCATCGTAATTTGAATGTTCTATTAATTTAAAAAAAAAATGCATGAAGCATGCATTAAACGGTATTCCCCCCACTATATATGAAGGCAGTGGGCCTACTAGAAAGCTAGAAATGGACCAAGTTGACTCAAGCACTTGAAACGAATCAGTTCGAACATTTCATCCGGCCTTGGAAATGAGTTCCATATCGAGTACGCTCAAAAACTTCCGAAACCTTTTAGGAGTTTTTCAACCCGAAGATTTTAAGTTTTCTATTCTAAGTTATGTTATCTACCTTTTAACCAGAAATTATACTATGGGAAGGTCACCACCTTATTACAGGCATTCATGCAGAATCATGAGATCCTGCTTCGTAGATGGAATTCATGCGGAATCGTGATTTCACTCTTAGGTTTGAATTTAATTTGTCATTCAAGTATCACTACTAAAAAAACTAAGTTTTCCAACGGCCTAACTTCCAACGGTCTGACCGTTGGAGAAAGAAGAAAAAACGTTAAAATGAAGAAATTGAAAATAGGATGTCTTTCCAACGGCTGAAGCCGTTGGAAGTAAGCCAATGCAGTCTGAAACCGTTGGAAAAGCCGCAACTAAGTTTTGAAATGAAGTCTGAAATTTTTAAACTTGAAATATTTCCAACGGCCTAAGCCGTTGGAAAATGAGGTACATAATGTAGCGGGATTTGAATTTTGAAAATTTTGAAATTTTATTATTTCCAACGGCTTTGGCCGTTGGAAAGTGTAAATTTAAAACGCACCATTTGCAGTTGAAATTGGTAAAGTGCTGGGAATTATTTCCAACGGCTTAGGCCGTTGGAAAAGTGGACTTCAAAACGCACCGTATAAATAATTCAGTTCCAACGGCTAAGGCCGTTGGAAAATTTGCAATAAATTCGGCCCCCCTCCAGCTCGCGGCATCGTCTTCTTCCTCCATCCGTTTTCGCTCTGTTTTTCCTTCCTTCCCTCTCGCTCTCTCCACACGCACACACAGCACTTTGTGAAGTGTCCTAGGGCCTGATTAACGTCGCTCGGAGCTGATTTCTTGGATCTGGTGGTCTAAGTGGCAGATCTGTAGGTAAGTGTGAATATTTTTGGTTTTGTTTCTTTCGATTTTCATGGTTTTTGGTTTATTAAATCTAATGGGTGTAATTTTTTACTTATTGTAGCAGATTAGAAGAAAGAAAGAACGCATTTGAAGGAAGGATTTTAAGGTATTTTGCGTTTATTACGTATTTTTATAATTTTTTACATTATTTATCTGAAAAATGCTTGAAATATTTGTTATGTGATTTTAAGTGGTTCATGGTTTGATGTGAAGATTTGGTAGAACACCCATTAGAATTTTTAATTTTTACCCATTTTGTTATTTTTTTTTATTTTCGGGTTTTTAGGATTAATTTTATAGTTTAAGTTTAATTTTACAGTTAAAGTTTAATTACTAATATTTAGCTGGGAATATGTTTATAAGGATTTTAGTTTTAGAATTAGTAGAAACGTTGAAAGTATTTATAGTTAACTAAATTTCTTTGATTAAAATTTACCTTTACTAAAATATGTGTCAATAATAAGAATTTTAATAACAAAAATAATAATAATAGTATTATGAATAATACTAATAGTAATAACAGTAATAAACAAAATAATAATTATACTAAGAGTAGTAGTACAATAATAATAATAATAGTAATAATAATAATAATAATTATAATAATAATAAAAATAGTTATGGTAATATTAATAATACTATGTAACAATAATGATTAAAATAGTAATTATTATACAAAGGTACGAGCTACAATAATCATAATAATGATATTAATAAAAAGTAATCATAATAATAATTATAATAATAATTTAGGTAAGTTGAAGTATACTCAGAGTAGTACTTAATAATAATTTCAGTAATAATAATAATACTAATAAGTAATTTAGTAATTATTATAGTAAGAGAAGTTATATAATGATAATAATAATAATAATAATAATAATAATAATAATAATAATAATAATAATAATAATAATAATGTAAATAATTATTATTATAGTAGAACTTTAATAATACAAGTAATAATAATAATACTAATAAATATAGTAATAATAATTTCAATAATTATTATTATTCGAAGAGAAGGATGCAAATAAGAATAATAATAATAATAATAATGAATTATTATTATTATTACTTACAATAATTACTATTATAGTAAGAGTGGTAGTAGTAATAATAATAATACTAATTATATTTATAATTATAATACTAATATTATTGTAATAATAATATTAATAATAATAATAAGAATTATTATTAATAATTAATAAAATAATTACTATTATACTAAGAGTGGTAGTAGTAATAATAATAGTAACAATAATCATAATAATGGCTAATTAAAATAATTATTATGAAACTTAGAATACTATAATAATAATTATTATAATAATTATTTAAATAATTATGTATGGTTGGAAGATAACAAAGACAATAATAATCCTATGACTACGAATAATAATAATAAAATATTTTAATAATAATAATAATTATAATGAGGCAGCGATAATGAGTGTAGCTGCAGGTGGAAGGAAGAAAGGGCGTGTATTTGGGCTTGGATCAGAACAACATGCTGTGCTCGGACGACGACGACCAGGGAATATTCCTTCAGCACATGTTGATGTCACTCAGACGCCGGAGTTCACTGAACAAGTTGAGCGAGTGGTTGCGGAGCATACAGCACAACAAGCATCATATTATGAGCGGAAGTTGGAGCGAATGAAGAGGAGACAACAAGCGGAGATGAAGTACATATATGAACGACTTGGAATTCCTCCGCCCGCGCACCCAGAGAATGATATTGATGCCTCGGGATCCGATGATGACTAGATCAGGTATATCACTTTACTTTCTGTCTTCATCAACAAACAAACACTTTTTAGGAGTAATGGAAGTATGTAATAATAATTATAGATGTTTTTATGTGGATTGTAACTATATTTGTGTCATGATATTGAAATTTCAATTGTGTATGCTTTTATGTGTATGTTATAACTATATTTATGAAATGATTCTGTACTTTCAATTCTGTATGTTTTTATTGAGATCTACAACTGCATTTATGCACGTGCAGTGGTTCAGAATGTGATTACATACGATACAATCATTTTGAACCAGCCTAAGCCGTTTGACGTTTAATCACACGCATTCGAAATGGAACGAGAATGCACAAAATATAAAAAGCTTGATTTCCAACTACCAAGAAAAATTTCCAACGGCCTTGGCAGTTGGAAAATGGAAAAAAAGAAAAACAAAAGTGAGCCGTTGGAAAATTTCCAACTGCTCAAATTCCAACGGCTAACAGTTGGAAATTCCAACGGCCCTCATTTTGGCCGTTGGAAAATTGACTTCCAACGGTGGGTTTTCCAAAATTTCCAACGCGAAGCCGTTGGAAATGGCCGTTGGAAAAAGTCTGTTTTTTAGTAGTGTATGTAAGGAGTTGACAGTTACACTTCCTCCAAAGCAAGAAGACTATTCTTGAAAAACTAGTGGCCTAATTGATGGACATCTTATGCCCGTGTGGGACAACTTTTGTAAATTAAAATTGTTGTTTTGGATAATTTATTAATAGTGAATATCAAACAGTTGAAATTAAAAGTTAAAAATTAAAAATTATTATAAAATCGTAGCAGATCCATGAATTTTATAAAAGAATTCCATTTACATATCTAAATACTAAATAATAGCAATATATAATAAAACTTACAAATTAACATATATAAAATTACATTATGATCATTTTTCTATTTTTAGTTAAACAAGTTCAAGTAAAGTTATAAATATATATGAATTATGGCCTCATTTGTCCCTTAAACTTATGTGTTTCTTACCTATTGATATATTGACTTTATCTTGCGCCCGACTAATTTCTTAATTTTTTTCTTATGCTTGAAGAGACAAGTGGTAAAAAAATGTTAAAGGTCTTGGTGGAAAAATATAAATTTAGAAGCGAGTAACGAATTTTTGCCTTTAAAAATTCGTTTGCATGCAGATAGATTTTTAAAAACTTTAACCCTAATGGCCAGCACTAAGCTTGATGTTTAGATGAAGACAAAGACACATTAACACAAGCTTTTCCCTGTAAAAGCGCTCCATTAATCAGACCCTACATTCTGATAAAGAGGTTAGAAAACGTACGTCGCAGTACTTCGCACAAACTAAGTCAAAACCTTTCTAATTAACAATGAACTTAAACTTCTGCCTATTTATGTATCTTATAATCTGGGTCTTTGGTTAATTCTCCTAAGCCAAATGGAATGCAAGACCATATGAAATGCATCAAATCTCTTACCCGGTTGGTCCAATAGAAAATGCTTCTTCACAGCTCTCAGATTCTCCTGAAGCCTCCTGTACTTGTCCTCCGGGACAGCGGCCAGAATCTCCTTCAACCTCGGAATCTCAAATGTTTCAACCTTAACGGAGAAAGCTTCCCACCGCAGAACATCGCTGAACGGCAGGACATAGCTTTCGGACAAGATCACTGGCACACATTCCGCGTATATCGCTTCCACGGGCCTGGGGCTGGCCACTTCATACCCACTTGGGCATAAGCAGTACTTGGACTGAAGCATGAAGGCGAAATAGTCTTTGTCGCTGGGGAGGTACTCGTACACCTGCATCTCGTCGTCCTTGTTCTTCCAGTGGTGGAGGAGGTAAGGACGGATAGGGCCGTGGACACCACCGGCAAAGAAAGCAAGGTGCGGGCGGGAGGCGTTCAGTGGTGGTGGATGGAGAAGTTTGGGTGGGACCTTGCCGCTGTAGAGAGCAATCTCCGGAAGACTCACGTCCTTCTGAGGGTTGAAGCCTTCGGAAGTGTTGGCATTGCACAGAACTCGGATAGAGTTGCTGTAGAGGGCTGGGTTGGCTCTTGATGCATGAGGCCCCTGCAATGGCAAATCGATAAACTTAAGACGAGACTATCAGAATCATGGCACTAAGATGATGTTATTAGTGCTGCTACACTATAGTGTTTTGTTGAATGTTGGACGTTTGGACCACAAGAATGGTAGAGGCTACGAAGAACAAATAAATTAAGGAGAGTGCTACATGTACCAAAATTTATAAAATTAATTTTCTTGCTCAATGAAACGAAATATTAGTGGGTAATTATACTAAATTAGTCAATCTCTTTAATAATCTTTTAGTACAAAACCTAACTATATGATTTCACGATTGACTATACCCTAAAAAATTTAACTTCCGTCCGAAGTAATAATAGTTGGGGAGAGAAATATGAAAACTGACCCAATCATGACAGGCGAGCATGAAATGGTCAGAGCCATGAGTCCTATTCCAGAAGGGGTACTTGTTGGAGATGATGCCGACATAGTCAGAGACAAAGCGCCGAAGAGGAGTGAGGTCGAAGCTTTGAGGTCTGTACATGTATTGCACCATCCAGGTGACACTGAAAGGCATGAAGAAGAGGTTAGCTCGGGTCGGGTCCTCGGTCCTGAACCTGGTCACTCCCCGCTCCATCTCGTGTATGAATCTGCCTTCGAACGAGTAGAGGTCTTTGCATGGCCCGTCGTGCACAATCGGCGGATCACCCTCCCTGTACACGTACACTTTCAACCTCCTCTCCATTTCTTTGTAGCTCCTGCTCAGAGTATTTTTATTTCCTTGATTTTTTGTTGCTTCTCTCACCAATTCAGTCAATATATTAATGCCCAATTATTACTATGTAGTGACACTTAACAAGAATTATATATGTATTCCGTTGGTGAATAGTTTAAAATCGCATGCTTTGTCCCTTTTTTTTTTTTTAAGGGTGGAACAAAACTAAAAGAGAGACAAAAAATTAAAAAAAGGAGCAAACATGCAATAAATTTAACGGGTTCATATGTATGCAATTTTATTAAAATCATGCCACAACAAAATTCTTATAAAAATAAGAACTCTTAAATCTTATGATCAGGAGATGAAAATTAGAAGAAATTAAGTCCTCGATCGGATGATCCAAAGGGACATATTATACAAGATCATATTCAAAACAAATAAACTTGTCTTCCACTACCTCTACTACGTACGTTATTTCCACACATTTATGGGGTAACAAATATACAGCTATGCGGCTTTTCCTGTGTGGCTTGCAATGATACAGTATCAAGTGCGAGGAAAGAAAGGAAATAAGTGGGTATTATAAGTGCGCCCTTAATTCAAGGCTACTGGCGTTACTTTAGAAGAAGAAGCTGAAGCACAATAGCTCGCTCGCTCGTTCGTTGTAACTTAGAAGCGAAGCAGTTCAAAAGTTCTTCCCCAAGTACCCTTTTCGATAATTCTCCTAATTATTATGCATGGCGTAAATATTTATGCGATGATCAAGCAATTAGGAAAAGCATTTAGCAATTTATTATGCATAAACTTAATTAATACAATATAAAGTGATAGTCTAATGTCAAATCTAATAGTCGAACAAATTAAAAACGATATTAATTACTCTTTTCGTTTAATTATCTTGCATAAGATATACATGTTTGTATCTTTTTATTGATTAATTTAATTATCGATAGTCCTATATCGTTTTTATCCGTTTGAAACTAGAAAATCGACCATTGAAGTTAACGATATACTAAAAAAACAATCGGAAATTAAAGTAGGAGAAAATTTCGCAATTTAAAACAATGGAAGAAAAATGAAAAGAATTAAATTACCAGTACGAGTTAAGAGATCTTACTGGTAAAATACGCCAGGATTTCTGTAGATATCTCCGGCCAAAACCTTATCGCTATCAGGTTCGGATACGGCGGCTGCAGATAAGTTATGATGAGCAGATGTTAAAGCTGCCTTACGAATGGACAATCTCGCCCTCACTAGTCCTCGTTCCACCTCCTCTTCTCTGCTCACCACCTGCTTCTTTTTCCTCTGCTTCAAATGTCACATGGACCGCTCATTACTTACTACTTCAACTTATTACGTCAATTAACTGCTAGCTCATTCTCTTAATAATGAATTAACCAAACACGAATACTAGAATTAGAAATCACATGAAATTTTGAAATTCACACTGCTGGAATTTCAAAAACTCGATCAATCTGGAGTGTCGAATTCAAAAGTTCATCAACTGAGGGTGAGGGAGAGAGAGGTACTATGGCGGTGGGGCTCCGGAAACTGATTGAGCGATGACGATAGACGGCGGATTGATCAGCAAAACGAACGGCTCTGATTTGATCTGAAAACGAAACGAACCTTGTCTGCAACTGATCGGCGATTGGACCAGAAGATCCAGCTGCTGAAGAAGAAAAGCTCGTGCGGAAACAGCGTAAGTGCTGATCACCACCAGAGGCAACGTAAACAGCGACAACCGAGATAACGCAGAGGGAAGCGAAAGCGCACAGGGAATGTCGTCGGCGATTTACCATTTCTGGAGCTAGATTCCTATTCTAGGTATGTCTGGTAAGTGTGGTTTTGTTCTCTGGGAAAAGCTCTGACGGAGGGAGCGAGAACAGAATTTGACGGTTCCGCAAGGTGAAGTGAAAAGGCGGGGCGAGCGAGAGAGGGAACACTACACTTCTATTTAGCTGAGCGGGCGCTCGCTTTTTTTGGTCATTTGAAAGGAGAAAATGCGTGCCAGCGGAAATTACATACCTGCCCCTTCGATAGTCTACCAGCAGAGTACTTCTTGGAAAGTTAACAAAAAAAAAAAAAAACGAAATTTAGCTGCACCAGTTATTATTTTAAATGGTATTAATTTCTTTTTATCACATCATCAGACTCTTTTCATGTAAATTTGAAATACAATGCTGCATTTCCCAGGAAATTATGTGTAGAGCTGGCGAGGTTTAGAGAATAGTAGCATGTAGAGTGAAAACAATATGCTCATAATTAAAAATCCTGTGATGATAGATATTATTAATTTTTTGTTTTATTAATTTATAAGAAAATATCATACACTTGGAGCTAGAACCTGTAGCATTTTACTAATAGTTAGGATTTGGTCAAATTATGAAAGCTTTTTATCGTTACTATAAAATCTAATTGAGATTTAAATCTAATTCCCTAGCTAACCTTACTGATGAGACCATGCATAAAAACTGTGAATATTGTTCTTACATCTATTTGAACTTGTACTTTAAGCAAATTATTTTGTTAAGTTTTAGTGACTATAGTATTGTCACACATACAAATTATATATGATGCATTCACTATATATACAGTATAGTGAACCTAATAATTATGATAGTTTAATTAATGTTAGTTGCAAACCTAATAATCTCCAAAATTTGCCAAATGCAAAAGTAATAATTGGCCAAAAAATGTAAAAGTGATCATATTCCTAACGCATAATTCCGTACTCCTAAGGTTTCTATTTATTTGAAAGACTTTACTTAGTTTCAAAGCCCATTCGATATTCCTAAAGTTCGGCTATGAATATGGATGCGCGTTAATAGAAACAAAATGATAATTTTTTAAATAATCTTCTAATAATTTTATCGTTAATAAATTATTTTGGAACCGTTTATATATCCATGGCCGTGGTCGGCCCTTTTCATATGATAGTAAGATTCTGAGAAATAATTTCTATGGATTTTAATTGGAAATTATTCAATTTTTTAATGGAAAAAAAAATTGAAGTTGAGGTATAGCAATGTTCAACCAGCTAAACTCCTTAGCCCAGGGGCCGGCCATTAAATGTTAACCTCCAACGGCTCCCGCAGCGCCAACGTGAGGGTAACGATTACGGCACGTGGACTGGACTTTCATGCCCCTTGTTTTGGGTCAGCGTTCCTCGTTTTTAGTCAGCGTTCAATTGCGCCCTTGACATAGGAAGATTTTAGAATACCCCGCAAGAAAAGGGGGCACCGATGCTGAGGCGATCTAAGCCGTTGATCGCTTTTAATTTTCCGGGTGACTAAGGGAGCAGGTGAAGAGGGAAAAAACGGCGCGTCCGATCCTGTAGGAATAAAGAAGGGAAAAAGGAGATGAGAGAGACAGGGAAAAAAAACGGGGAAAGGCAAGAGAGAACGAAATGGAAAAAAAAAATGATAGAGGGAAGCGAAAAAAAATGAAAGAAGGCATTTTATTGATTTAAAATTACAAAAATTGAGAAGATAGGAGTATTTTCTAAATGATACACAAATATAAAACTTTTATCTATCCACCTTGTAAAACAAACAATTTACTACACCTTTTCAATATATGGGAGGGAAAATACTAAAGAGATAAAGATTGAATAATGGATCTGTTGACAATAAATAAAAGACTTAACACTAGTTTAAAATTTCAAGTGGTAGACATAAAAAAAATTACAAATTAGAAATAACATAAAAGAGAATAATAAATAATATTATAGATTTTTTTATAATTTTTTTATATAAAAGATTAGTAATTAAAAATTGGATCAGTGGAGAGGGGAAAGAAAATGAGAAAAATTTGAGAGAATGTACTTTATTGGATGAAAATTGTTAAAAATTTGAGAAAGATATTTTTTAAATACTATATAAGAAAAAATTATTAGTCTTTTAAAAAATATACTCATTTAACGGACTATTTAGTAAAATATTTATTTAAAAATATGAGTAGTGGAGAAATATGTGATTGTACAGAAATATAAAATTTGTATATATTGATCAACTTGTGAAGTAAATGAAAAGCAATTTACACAATAACAATAACATAACAAGGAATTTATTGAGCATCTAATAGTATATATGGTAATTGTACAATGTTAAAAGAACAATAAATTTTGCTAGTGACTAGTCTTTTAATATTTGTTGCGTAAAAGAATTAACAATTTAAAGATTGGAAATCTAAAATCCTAAAACCTAGATACCTAAACCATAACCTTACCTTGTAACCCAAACCTAAACCTAATATTCTAACCCAACCCCTAAGACCTAAACCCTAACCCTAAAACTCAAACTTTAACACAAAACTCTAATCATTAAGCCCTAACCGTAACCCCAGAACCTTATCCCAAAACCCAAACCCCAATCTTAAACTCTAACATTAACCTTAACCTTAGCCTTAAACCCAAACCCTAAATGTTTGGACTAATTTTATTTTTTTGAATGATTTTTGTTAAAATTTAAATTAAGCATAACTTTTGTTAAAATATTAACATTTGCCTATCAAGATTATTAAACTTACACCCTAAACCTAACCTGAAAATTATCCTAAACCTCATACCTAAGCAAAACCTAAACGCCAAAATGAGCACCTAAATCTTGATCCTAAACCTCATACCCTAACCCTTAAGACCTACTGCCTAACCCCTAAGGCCTACACCATAACCCTAAATGTCATACCCTAACCCTTGAACCCCTAAAAATTGTACGATTTTTGTTAAATTTAAATTAAAAAATTCAATTTTTATGCTATTTAATTTAGGTTAATTTTCCTTCTCCTAGTATTAGTGGTGTAAAAAAATATTAGTTGTTGAATAATCCACTTAATAAAATATTATTTAATACATATGCTAATGGTACTCAAAATATAAAATTTGCGTATATTAATCAACTTACTAAAGCAAATGAAAAGCATTTTACAAAGTAATAGTAACATAGCAAGGAACTTAAAATTAAGTACCTAACAGTGTATATGGTTGATGTGAAATGTTAAAAGAATAATAAATTTTACTAGTGACCTTTCACAATGGGACATGTTTTGTTGAGTCTTATTCATGTTCATTTAATTTTTGGACTTAAACTAATTTAAAAAAATCTTTACTCATTCTATCTTACCCTTTTGGATTTACTGTATGATTCATAAAGAAACTTGGGAAATTTAACTTCTATTTTATTTTGTTTGAATTTAATGTATAATTTGTAAAGGAATTTAAGGAATTTACATACCATTTTTTCATCCCTTCAATATATTGTTGAGATTGCCCTTCTTTATCCTTTTATTTTTATTTCTTTTTTCCTAGATTTATGTATGGGTCTAATTTATATTTGGGTTTGTTATAATTTCAACTTCTTGTTTATTATAAAGTGAAAAAGATTCTCTCCTGATTGCATCCACGATGCTGTTGATTACAACTATAATGGAATTCAATTGTCTTTTTATATGTATTGGTTGTCAATTTCAACCTTTAATTTATATTTGAAAACGAAGAAAAATGAGAAAAAAAAAGTTAAAATTTGATCCTAAGTTAAATTTGCGTGTACTGATCAACTTAGTAAAGCAAATGAAAAGTAATTTACAAAGTAATAGTAACATAGCAAGGAATTTAAAATCCAATTTGTTATGCATTATTTTTAATTCATTATCATACATTAATCTTATATAAAATAATTCTTTTGAAAAAAATATCAATTTATTGAGATTTTAAACTTAAAGAAGTCCAATAAAAATTATTTACACTTTCTATGAAAAGAAATTATTTTTAATATTTTTATCATTTTAATTTATTTAAGTTAAAATTTTACCCGAAAATAATTAATTTGGACAAAAAATATGTAAAATTACTTCTTAGACTTCTTGAAGTGCAAATTATCAATAAAATTATAATTTGGGCAAATAATTACCTCCTATAAAAATAATATACAATAATACACTAAATTAATGCTAAATGTCCAAAACCCTAAATTAAGCAATAATAGTAAACCTAAATCCCATACTCAAAGCCAACCTGGTCATCTTGAAGAAATATAAAGTGTAACCAGGTGACATTAAAGATAACCTAAATAGGTGACCTAAAAAATTAATAACTTAAAGATCAGGTACCTAAATATGAGATAAGTCATAAATTCAAGGATCTAACTTTCATGAAAATAAGATACCTTTATATTTTTTTAAACTTTCCGTATAGTCACTAAAATGTCACTTATGATTCTAAAAAATAGTGTTTA